>JAHTLZ010000155.1:1353538-1370532 GCA_023846285.1 Phrynocephalus versicolor | reverse complement strand
AGAGAGAGAGAGAGAGAGAGAGAGAGAGAGAGAGAGAGAGAGAGAGAAGCCAAGAGTTTGGAGATTGAGATATAGAAAGGCTAATGATTAATCTTGTCCTTAATCCCCAGGCAATTAGTGCCTTGAGAAGAACTATCCTTCATAAAGTTCCGGCTCTTACAGGAGTTGATATGCACATCTGAGCTGCATTTTGTCAGGCTGCAAGAAGAACTGTGAAGAGTGGACTTGCAGGGGGGAAAATGGCTGCCCTAACACACACACCCTTCTAATTTCCTTCTCATCACACTCATCCCTGTCAGGAGTTTGCTAGGTAGAAATATGCAGGGTTCCGCGTTAGCTGAGAACTCCAGGGATCTCCGGGAAGCCATGAGAAAGAATCTGACAGGTAACACCAGGCAGTGACTGCTGCCAGCCAGTGCTGACAATACTGGACTACCAATCCGATGGTCTGACTTGGTATAAGACAGCTTCCTTGTCCTAACTGGGAGTAGAGAGAAGGACAAGGTCACCAATCTCCTTGACTTCTAATTCTGCCTGTATTTGTCCAATTGCGACCTCTACTCCATGGTTCCTTTTTTTTTTTCAGGTAGTACTTCCAGAAAATTAAAAATGGGGGTGGGTGGGCAAGCTGCAACAGCTGTTTGAACTTCAAACAGCTGAGGCTCTTGGCTCATGAGAAAGGGGGTTGTGGAGTGTCCATGCTCAAACCACCATGGAGCCCCCCTTTGTAGGGAAACAAATGCACGGAAGGGTGGCTCATGTCAGGTTCCAGAGGACTTCAATTTCTGCTCTTCTAATCCCTTAGACCAGTGATGGTGAACCTTTTAGAGACCGAGTGTCCAAACTTTGATTCAAAACCCACAAGTTTTTCGCAAAGTGCCAATACAGCAATTTAACCTGAATCCACGTGGCTGTGAAGGGGCGATGTCGGGTGCCCACAGATGGGGCTCTGAGTGCCACATTTGGCATCCGTGCCATAGGTTCACCAACACTGCCTTAGACATGTTCCCCACCTTTGAGATTTCATGTGGGTTCTGAAGAAAAGGCCAAACAGAAGGATCATTTACAGTTATGATGCGGAAGGGATCCACAGATTATTCTTAAAGGAAATAACAACCAAATTTACCACTGGGTCACTGGAATACCTTTGTGAGGAAAGGTGTTTATGCTGGGGTTTTTTTTGTGTGTGTGGGAGCATTGTGAAAAGGAAATACTGTACTGCAGGCCTGCCCAAAGTCCGGCCCGGGGGGGCCAAATCCGGCCCGTCAGGCCATTCTGAGTGGCCTGCGGCTGGCTGGTCTGCCCCTCCCTCCCCCTCCTTCACCCCATGTTTTTTTTTTAAAAAAATCTTCTGCCAACACTGACACCGCTAGGAAGCTTGGGCGGCTGGGCAGATGGATGGTCTGCCGCCACCGGTACCGCAGAGGAATGTGTGGGGGTGGGCAGGCCAGTGGACCTCTGCCACTGCCAAGGAGCTTTGGGGTGGGCTGGCGGGCGAGCCATCGCCACCGCTGGGGAGCTTGGGGGGGGGGGTACAAGATCGCACAGATCACCTCTTCCAAGGGGTGACCTGTGGCCACGGCTCCCTGTGCTTCCTTTTGTCCCCACCTTTCCTCCCTCCCTTGGTCCCCACCTCCCTCCCTCCCTCCCTCCCTTGTTCCCCGCCTTCCTTCCGGCAGGTGGCGTTGCAAGGGGTCAGTGGGTGAGGCTTGTGAGTCAGTGGGTGGGGCTTGCAGTGGGGTGGCAGGGTCAGGGAGCAACCGGCCCCTGACACATTGTCAGCCACCAAATCTGGCCATCCTTACAAAAAGTTGGGCACCCCTGCTGTACTGTATAATAAAGCTTCCCAAAATTATGCATGCTGTGGAGAAAATGGATCTAGTTCTTCCCATGATGCTAAAATTCCAAGTCGCAATATGAAAGGTCATTTCTCAGCTGGACCTGACTTTCGACGGGGAATTTATATTCCATTGGAAGATCAGTCCATGAAACAAGGGTGGTAACCCTTCAGCCTTTATGGACTTTGGATTTCAACTCCCAGAAAGGTGCGTTACAGTGAAAAACATGAGGAGGGCCAAACTTTCCCTGGTCTTGGTAAAAGAACACTGAACTGGAAATGTCATTAATGCTTAAAAGAAAACAAGGAAGGTCATTTTGCTCCTGCTTCTGTGAACAGAAGGGAGAAAACTGTCGAGGCAGAGAGCGTAGGACATAGGGCTCACCTAGATGGTGTCTTTGTTGCCCTAGGGGTATGTGATTGTGCACTCATGATAACAATATTTTTCCTGCCACTGAGATGATGTCAGGATTGAAATGGTACCAAGACGACAACCCTGATTTTCTGTAGTTATTTCAACCACCTCCTGTGCACAGTTTTTGCTGGCTTGTTTGTTTGACTGTGTATCAGGGGGATTTCAGGTGGCAAAAGCTTCTTACTGAAAGCTGTCTGTGTTTAGCACTAACCTATCAACAATCAATCAAAACAAAAGATCAGCACAGGAAACCACTATTTTGAGGGGCTTCAAGTGGTTTGTTTTGTTTTGTTTTTGCCATTTTGAACAAATTCTTGTGAAAGACAGCTGATTTCCGAGGTATATGTGTTGAAAAGCTCTTGCATCGGAAGCTTTTGACCATACTAAACCTACTTTAAAAAAAAAAGCACACACACACAAAATTCCTTCTAAAGCTGTTCTGAAATATTTTTGAACCATCTTTAAAACCCATCTATTTCTTAGCACAAGTGTAGGTTTTAGGAATAACTTGTTGACATTAATCCCAAGCCAGGTCCACATTTGTTCAACATCAACCAGCAACAACTAGGACAAAATGAGAGGAGGAAGAAATGCTGTCTCTGGGTGAGTCCATACTTGGCTCAGACCAGCTGCCATTATTTGGCTGGATTGTGTTTTCCCCTGCGTCCCTTGGGCCCAATCCACTTCCGGTGTTACACCTCTCGCCCTTTATGAGATTGACAGCTCCATGTCTGGCCCGAGATATGTTGGCACCCAAAATAGATAATCCAAATTGTTCCACCTGTTTACCGATTAAGCTGGTGGACAACTAATTAGGCAATACTGTGTAATCCCTTTCAGAGTCAATGAAATCAGCAGATGTGTAAGACTATTATATGAGGCTCAAGCTGCAGAATTCTCAGGGGACAGAGCCTCCCAATTGCCTGGTTTTTCATGGAGCTTGTCATTGTAATGCTGATGCTGCCCAAGGTCCTGTTCCACTCCTCAAATCATCTCTCTGTTGCTCTATCCTTTTTCCATCTTGAAGTGGGGAGAGGCAAGGAAGGCACTAGAGGTGAGAGAACCTATTGAGCTCAATCCAGACTATCTCTCCCCATTCCCTGGCATGCAACCCCCTTTTCTCTGCTTGCTCTTTCAAGAAGCATTAACCAACAGTGCTCAATGCTCACAGAATAGTTGCCACCCCCCCTAGATTTGCCCCCGTGCCTTTTGTTAAAGCTCTGGCTGAGACGTACAAAATAATGCAGGGAATGAGTAAAGTGGATAGAGGGATGCTCTTCTCCCTCTCACAAACTACCAGAACTAGGGGACATCCACTCAAATTGAGGGTTGGCAGAGTGAGAACAGACAAAATAATATTTTTTTTTACCCAGCATGTTATTGGTCTGTGGAACTCCCTGCCACAGGATGTGGTAATGGTACCTGGCCTGGAGGAAAAGTCCATCACGGGTTACAAACCATGATGGAAATGTGTAATCTCCAGGCTTAAAACCAGGGTACTTCAAGGGCCAGATGCAGAGGAGTGGTATCAAGAGACAGATGTCTTGTCTCACGCCAGACGTATTTGTTGGGGCCGCTGTGAGATATAGGAAACTGGACTGGATAGGCCTTTGGCCTGATCCAGTATCACTCTTACGTTCTTAAATTTGTACACACACACACACCGGCCGCCTTTCCTTAAAGCTCTGGCAGCATAGCTAGGGCAAGACATTACAAGTTAGTGCTTAGATTGGCTCTGCACTCAAAATCCAACCAACACCTGGATAGGATATTATGTATTTAATTAAAAAGAAAAGAGTTTAGCAAAAAGGATGAAATAATTACAAAAAAGTAAAAATGTGAAAGTTACTCAAAAAACTGGTAAAACAGACTAAGGATATATAGGCAGTTACAAAACTAATCTTATAATCCCAAAGAAGGTACTCACCTAGAAATATAAGAAAGTTTCAGCTAACCTAGATCTCACATGTGGTAACCTGAAGAAGATACCTCTGCTACTCTCCTTGAATGTATGCAGACCTGTTCTGGAGAGATTGAGTAAGCCCTTACATGAGGATGCTAAGTTCTCTCTTGATTCCAAGTCTCTCCGACTGACTTTATACAGAACAGTGGTTGGTGTTATAGATGACTTAATCATCTGTCATTGCCTTTAATTCCTTTCAAATATCCCCAGGCTAATTGACTGCTTCCTTAATAGGACTTCATCTCACAGTACAAATTATTAGACCCTCAGGCAGGGAGAAACTTCCCCAGTGAAGTCTCACCCACATATTAAAGCCATTTGAACTAACATATAGGATAAAAATATACGGGAGACATAGATCAGCTTCCTTTGGAATGCATTCTGGCCAATTATTCCTGGTAACCACCGTTGACAGAGGACACTTCAAACATTTGATTTCCTCTGTTTGTTCTTCTCAGCACACTTATGATCCCAGGCTAATATATTATTCACAGTGTATAATTTCATGTGGCCAATCCACCACCACCCTCAATTTCTCCACAGCGCATAATCTGCCACCAGAGGCAGAAAATGGTGTCCTTCCTGTTAACTAAAATGGAGTACAGTCCCATGAACTGGTCTCGTGGATGAGCTTTACACAACAGCGGCTATCAATTTTGAGCCGATTTTCTGCAAGATGGCCTCGCATGGGTCAGATATCTGTCTTTTGCTATGCTGCCCTTAATAGCGCTCAAAATCTGCTGCCTCAGGGGTCTCATTTGACATCACAGTAGAAGTGCCTTTGCGCATCGCCCTTCAGACCCTTAGAAGCACCATGATGCAGACCGATCTTATTATCCACTGGTACATTTGTGTTCATATCCATCCACATTCCTGGAGAATGACTGGTGCTGAGCCTTCACCTAATTCCCTTCATCTGTTCTCTCTGCAGGATATTTGCCCACAGTTGTTATTTGCAGACAGTGTGTTTGCCGATGGGAGTTGATATAAGCTCCATCAGTTGAGACACCTGGCTGCAGAGACAGAGAGTGGGAGTTCCAGAATGCACAGTGCCTCCCAGGAAAGGAGCCATCCAAGATCCTATGGAATATGGATATGTGTGTGTGGACGATGGGAATAAAAGACCTGCTAATTATGAAATTATGGACTAGTTGCAGCATCCCAGAACAGCACCGGAAAGAGGATGACTGAACTATTATGTCAGAGTATATTACAGTAATACCTCGAATAACGAATTTTCCTATGGGCTGCCTCGGAAAATGAATTTTCCTTATGGGTTGCCTTGGATAACAAATTTCCAGCATGCATTGGTAAAAAAGAGTTATCCCGGGCTACATTGCATCTGTACCATTAAAGTGCACTTTATAAAGAGTTTTGAACAAAAAAATCAGGTGTCTGTGTCATTTTCCTAGGCTCTGGAATGGATTAATTGGTTTCCCATTCATTCCTATGGGAAACCGTGTTTGGGATAACATTTTTTTTCGGATAACAAATTGTCTCGGAGAATGAATTAAATTTGTTATCCGAGGTACCACTGTATACTGTACCTAGAAAAGCCTGGGATGGTCACCATAAATCAGAAATGCACCGAAGGCACATGAAAGTGGTTATATTTTCCTTCCATTTCAAAAGATGTGTTTGTTTCCCATAGTGTTATAAACCAGCACATTTTTCTGTCATGTTTTGTTATGCTTTATTTTTTCTTGTTTCTCCCCTCGCTTTGTACAAAGAATGTGGAATCCTGGCAGCTTAAAATTCTACAGCAAACAAAATTAAAACATAGACTGAATTTTAAAAAAAGTCTAAACTTTAGGCAGAGTTTTAAAATGTACCTATAAAAGAAAAACCAACACTCCCCGCCCCCCTGAGAAGGCCAATCAGCAGCAAACAAGAAAGACTTTCACATGACCACTAAAATCCGCTGCAAAGTGCTCACAGATGTGGAGCATAAAATCATTTTCCCATGAGCAGCGGATGTTGGAAAAAAAGTGTGACCACACCCACTTAAGCACAACCCAGCACATTTTACAAGTACCTGGTCTCAAGGTGGTAAAATCCTTGTTGCTGTTCCGATGCGGATTTTAAACCATTACTCGAGTCTATGGGAACACAGAAAATCTGCACCAAAACCCTTTCATCCCCATTATGGAATTTTTGGTGCGGTTCTCAGTTGCGGGATCAGAACCGCTGCGGATTTTCAAAACACGACCATGGGGGATACTTGGCTGGAAAATAGTACCTGTGAAAGGGATCTGGGAGTCTTGGTGGACCACGAATTGAACATGAGTCAGCAGTGTGATGGGGCGGCCAGGAAAGCCAATGCGATTCTTGGTTGCATCAACAGAACCATAGTGTCTAGATCAGTGGTTCTCAACCTGTGGGTCCCCAGATGTTCCTGGACTGCAACTTCCAGAAATCCTGGCCAGCTCAGCTAGTGATGAAGACTTCTTGCAGTTGCAGTCCATGAACATCTGGGAACCCACAGGTTGAGAACCATTGTTTTAGATCAAGGGAAGTGATAGTACCACTCTATTCTGCTCTGGTCAGACCCCACCTGGAGTACTGTGTCCAGTTCTGTGTGCCTCAATTTAAAAAGGATGTCAACAACCTCGAATGGGTGCAAGGGAGGGTGGCCAGGATGGTTGAAGGTCTGGAGGAAATGTCTTATGAAGAACGGCTTAGGGAACTGGGAATGTTTAGCCTTTCAAAAAGAAGGCTGAGGGGGATATGATAGCTATGTTTAAATATTTGAAAGGATGTCATATTGAAGAGGGAACAGGTTTGTTTTCCATGGCTTCAGAGACTAGGACTCGGGGCAAAGGTCTCAAACTACAGTGGACCTCCATATAACAAACAGTTTGTATAACATAAAATTTGTACAACATAAAAAAATCCGGAGATAGGGGAAATTTGCTTAACAGAATCACCTATGGGGTGAATCTGTACAACATGAAAATGGTCACAATTAGGGGTTACTCTGGTTTCAATGCATTCCTATGGGAAATTTGTATAAAGGAAAATTTGCTTAACATAATTTCATTTGGAACAAATTAATTCCTTAATTACAAGGTACCACTGTACAGGAAAAGAGATTCCATTTGAACTTTAGGAAGAACTTCATGACAGTTAGAGCTGTTCGGCAGTTGAATATGCTGCCACAAAGAGTGGTGGAGTCTCCTTCTTTGGAGGTTTTTAAGCAGAGGCTGGATGGCCATCTCTCGGAAATATTGTGATGGGTTTCCTGCATGGCAGGGGGTTGGACTAGATGGCCCTTGAGGTCTCTTCCAACTCTGATTCTATGATTCTATGATCACCTGAACCGCAACATCAACCACGTGACTGCTCCGGGGTGTTTGTGATCCAGATCAAAGTTTGCTGCGGATTTTAGTGGTCGTGTGAAAGCGCTCAAGGTCAGTTTCCAAAGCTCTGCCTGAATTACAAAGGGCTTTGCCTGCTGGCAGAAAGGCAAGTGCCAACACCCTTCTAGCAACCACAGAGAAAGCAATATCTTAGGCTGCTTTTACACGACCCCTAAAATCCGAGGAAAAGGGCTCCCAGATGCGGAGCTTAAAATTGTTTTCCCACCAGCTGCAGACTTTAAAAAAAATTAAGTACGACCATGCCCACCTAAGTGCGCCCCAGCACATTTTACAAGTACCTGGTCTCCGGAGGTAAAAAAATTCTCCGATGCGGATTATAAAGCTGTGGATGCCGGGTTCTCCTTGCCTTCTGTTTGATTTTTTGTCCCCGCCGCCCCTTTAACAGCCTGGAATCCCTACAGGGCTGCTCCTACACAGATGGAGGTGAGCAGAGGTGAGCCTGCAATCTTTTCTCCCTTTTTTTCTCCCTCCCCTCACCGTAGACAGGAGCAATGGAGTGTGGAAGGGTGGGAACACAGGAAGCAGAACAAACTCCCACGATCTCTGGTCCAAATTTAAGTTGCCAGTGGATTTTAGAGGTCGTGTAAAAGCACCCTTAAAAATAGTTAAATAAGGATAGCAAAGACGCTGGGGGTGGTGTGAAAGAAGAAAATGCAAGGAAAAGGAAATTAAATATTGAAGGGGGGGCTGAAGGCCTTGGCACTTTTTGCTGGTTTAAATTTCAAGTCCTCCACGATCCCTTCCTTCACTTAAAAGAGGGACCGTAGCCTAGTTCAACAGCACATGATTTCCACATGACAATCTCTCTCATCTATATTGCCGGAAATAATCACTAATATCTCATGCATGTGAGGAAGCAGGAAATGTCCATGAATATGTACAGCAAAATATATTAATTTGCCTTGAGGCTTGTTTTGACTCTGAGTTAAAGATGTAAAATTTCTGGAAAATTTTTGAAGCAACAGAAGTCTCAGAAGTCTTTTCCTAAGGTCTTTCTGTTATATAGTTTGAATGTAAAGTCATAGACATATTTTTATCAATGTAAAATGATATGTTTCATGCTCCTTTTTTTCCGGGAGAAAAACAAAAATGGCTTTGGAAAAAAAAAACAGGGGCAACCCCCCCCCCTGCAATTTTGTCCTGAAACTTTACATCTCTATTTTGGACCAAGGACCAAATGGGCAGCTCCATATGCTACTAAGAACAGAACAACTTCACAACTATGTCTGGACAAAGTGCAAACTCTCCAGATATTGTTAGACTGCAATACCCAGTTCTGTTTCAAAAGCTTGTTCCGCTGGCAAGGGCTGATGGGAAATGTTAATGTAGCAAAATCTATAAGGCTGCAGTTTGCCCACATTTCTAGGGAGTATAAACCTGCAAACAGCTCATCCTCATATTAGTTGCTCAGCTCTTGTGGCAGGTCCACTCGTGTTCATAGGAAACACAGGATTCAGGGGAAACTGAAGAGACCCATGTGGTGCCAGGGTAGAGGCATGGGCGCTCATCGAAATAGGGAAGATGCCCAACCAATTATCCGGCCAATGAGCTCAGAGAGGATATGAGCCAGCTACTCCGTGGAGTTGGATGATAGGCCTTGCTGAAGAATATTTTCAAAATATTTATTTGAAAACTGACATTTCTTTACAACCAAGAAAGAAAATTCCTTATCTTTAACTGTCGACAAACCTAAGACATTTCTGTTATCATCTACCACAAATATGCACATTTTCTGCATTTGAACCCCACCCACCCACCTGAGCAAGGTTGGGGAGATGGATCTTCACAACATTCCATCTCAGGGCAGCTTCGTTGGGTATGCAGTGGGTGAAAAACCTTTTATATCAGACATAAATTCAGTCTGGGATCCACATCCTGGAAAGTAAATGAAGGTCCCCCCATAGCCGACTGAAAACTATCTATTCTATGCCAACCCTTCACGTAAGCAAATGGTAAGATATTTTTGCTGCCTTATTTGCCAGCATCCAAAACAACAACAACAAAAAAAAACCAACCCTTCCTGACCATTGTGGGTACTGCGGGGGCTTCCTTCAAACAAAACTGCTTTTCTGCAGGTCTTGCCTATCACAGTGCAGATGTGAATTCCGTGCTTTCCCTTCCATAAGCATAAAATTGCAGACAGGATTCTGGCCAGCCAACTTACATCTGAATGAGAGAAAGAAGCGCTACTGGTTAGGAAGCCTATTGCCCCAGCTATTCTTGAAAGAACTACATACTGTACTCAGGTTTGTAGCTGAGGAGTCCTCCTGAGCATATAACATTATTGTTATATGCTCAGGTATCAATGGTGGAGAGGTGTGCTTTTTGCCCAGGCTCAGCTTCCATTGCAGTTGCATGTGTCCTTGGTGCAGTCAGAACAAAGCCTACAACTCTACAACGTTAAGCATTAATTATATCTTGACTGACCTGCTTCAATGCATTTCACATGGGGCTGCTCCTGAAAAACATGCAGAAACATCAACTAATGCAAAATCTTATTGCTAGAATTCTGACTGTAATGGAATGATTTGACTTATTTTTTTCTTCTGCCTTCGATATTACGTGCATTTCGTTTATGGATGCAATTCTATTTGCTATTTTAAAATACTTCTACTTAAATAAGTGTTTGTTTCTGTTGCTTTCACTTATTGACAGTTGTGTCATCTCTCCTCTCTCTCTTTTCATTTTTGCTGCTCTTATTTTTGCTTTTCATATATCTTTGTAAGCCACTTGAAGCAAATCCTTCTTGGGGAGGTGAAAAGTTGGAAATAAACTCTTCAAAGGAGGACATAAATAACTAAACCCCCTTCCATCTACTCTTCTGCCTTTCACTGTATCCAAACTGTATAAGAGAGCCCCACATGCCTGGGAGACAAGTGGGCACTGCAGAAACATGTCACTTTTCTTTCCAGTTGTATAGTGGTTGGGGGAAAGGGGCAATTGTCTGTCCTGCAAGCAACAGTTGCCTTAGTACAGGAGACACACATTTTGCATGCAGGAGGGCCTAATATTTAAACCAGCATTTTCATTAAAAGAATGGGAAGGTTCCTTAAGGGCTGCTGCCAGTCAGAGTGAAGAGAACTGAAGTAGAGGAATTATTCAACTCAGATGTGGCAACTTTAAGCAAATTAGGTAGAGGAGCAAAATGTCAACATCAACATTGAAGGACAAAGGACACTCATTCAAAGACAAGGATGTACACATATTAGACAGAGAAGATAGGTGGTTCGAGAGAGGGGTATGTGAGGTCATTCATGTAAACATAGAAAACTCCTCTTTCAACAGGGGTAGAGGACTCCCATTTGTCATATGGCCTGTTCATCTTTCCCCCAAACAAATAAGGACCATTTCACACCTCTACCAAGAACGCCACTGCTAACAACCCATATTTAATGGTTGTTGGGAAGGGTTGCATGGGTGAGACTTTCACACACTCCAGGTCATTGTCCATTTCACAAGCCTACTCAAACCAGGGTGGGCTGAAACTAAGGCGAAGTATAAATTGAAACCCTCCCACCAACTTTCTGCAGACTGAAGAAGCTACTTGGATGAATAGCGAAACATCATTTGCTGGCATTGTTCTTCTAGAGGTATGTCAGGAAGTGCTAGCAAACAATGAATGAAACAAGACAATACAGCACCAAACTAATTCAATTCGTGGACACAAGTCCTCGATGATGGCCAAAATGAAAGAACAGTTTTTGTTACAAATGTGAAGCTCTCAATATTAAACCAGAAGAGGCTAGGATAAACCTATAGAGAACCTATAGGTTCTCCATTTTTACTAAAAGGATGAATGGTTACGAGTCTCTCTGACCAGGACGAGATTCTCAAAACAAAATAAAAGACATAAACATGTGGCACTTTAAAGACTATCATTTTAATGTACAATGGACCCTTGTATAACAAACAGCTTGTATAACATAAAATCTGTACAACATAAAGGATTCGGGAGATAGGGGAAATTTGCTTAACATAATTTCATTTGGAATGAATTAGTTCCTTTATACAAGGCACCACTGTATTTAAAATATGATAATTAGTCTTTAAGGTGCCACATTTTTGTCTGGAAATCTATCTGGAAAACTATCTGGAAATCCCTTAATAGACTTTGAGGCAAAGAGGGCATGCAAAAAATAACAAAGTAAAATGAGGCTGCTTGGATACAGGACCAATTTTCTGTGACTGTGGAGAAATGTAATCAATGCAGCACTTGTGTGCATGCAATTTATGCCCTTTCACATGTATAAAAGAAGATTGAGCGAATGGCCAAGATGAAGTAACTGAAGTCATCTGGTCAAAAACAAGTCTAACATCTTAACATTTTGTTTTTAATTTTACCTATATTTCATATAATAATAATTTTATTTTTATGCCGCCTTTCTCCCCGGAGGGACCCAAGGCCATAATTTTGCATGGTGTAATGGATATAGAAAGATGAAGTATCCGTGTGACACCTGATGATTCCTCCAGTTTGATGGAGCCACCAAAGGGGGGTAATGTGACCAGACTGGCAGAAGCAGCCCGAGAGAGCAATGCTCTGCCCAAACCCACTGCTATAGTCACTGTTTTGTGACATCGAGTTCTGGGACTAAGAATATGGGCCACTGCACTCACCTGCACCTGCAGTTTTCCAGGCCAGACTACATGGGTGGGCTCCCGCTGCTCTCTGTGGACCAACTTTCTGATGCTAGAACTGGACACTTCAGTCCAGTGGTTCTCAACCTGTGGGTCCCCAGATGTTCCTGGACTGCAACGCCCAGAAATCCTGGCCAGCTCAGCTAGTGATGAAGACTTCTGGGAGTTGCAGTCCAGGAACATCTGGGGACCCACAGGTTGAGAACCACTGCTCCAGTCTATCTGGTCGTGTGAACAGGCCTTGAAGATGTAATTTGTAAATAGGAGGGGAAGACTATTCTTCCCCTGACGCGCCTCACAGACAGCCATCCTATGCTGTTTCCTTTGGTAATAGGTCTCCTCCAGGATTATTTCAGGGAACAGTGAGAAGATGGGGGCGACTGTAGGAAGAGCCGGGCTTGGCTTAATGACTACCACTTCTGCATTGACTCTAGAAGACGCGGTGGGCTTCCCTTAACGAGGACCCTGTCTCCCCAACCCCCCATACACACGCGCACGCACCAAGCGGGGTGCAAAGATCCTCGTTGTCAGGAGGGATCCTTCTTGTTTTGCCCCCAAGGCGGTGCGGGGGCGGCGTCCCGGATCCCCGCGTGTCGCACCCCCCCCCCCGCATCCCCAGCTAATTGGAGGAGACGCCGAGCCCAGGCCGGCGCAGCTGTTGCGGCGGCCGGAAAAGCTGCCGGGGCTGCAAGCAGCAGGCCGCAGGAGAAGGCGCTTGACCCAGGCTGGGCTCAACCCGGCACCGCAGCCCTCCCCGCCCGCTCGCCGGTCCCCCAAGGTCGGGCTGGGCTGGCTGGCTGGCCGCCGCCGGAGGGTGTCCCAGCCCCGCCCGTGGCGTGGAAAGCGAGCTGGCGGGGAGGAGCAGCGGCCCCCACCGCCTTCCTCCTCCTCCTCGTGGGCCGCCTTCCAGCTCCTGCAGTCTCCTCTCGGCCATGCAGGTGGCCGGAGAGCCCGAAGGCGGGCGCCGCGTGGCCCCGGCGCGGAGCCCCCAGCCCCCGGCCGCCCGGTCCTCCGTCGCCAGCGCCTAGAGAGGGGCCCCGGCGGGGCGAGCGGGCTAAGAGCAGCCTCCCTCCCTCCCTTTCCGCTGCAGTCGAGCCGGAGAGGCGAGAGGCGACCCAACCGTGCGCAGCCCACCTGGGCAGCCCCGCCCTTGCGCTGCTGCTGCTGCTGCTGCCTCTGCGGCCGGCCCGCCCCTCCTCCTCCTCCTCCTCCTCCTCCTCCTCCTCCGCCGCCGCCGCCGGGGCCTTGCGGGTCGATGGGGCCAGCTCCTCTTCGCGCCGGGAAGCGATGGACGACTCCGGGATCATCCGTCGGAGGCGACTCCAGGTAAAAGGGGCTGCTGCGGGCAGATCGGGGCACGGCGGCGCCTCCCCACCCCACCCCCCCTCTCCACCTTACCCCGCCCGTCAGATCCACCCTTCTCGCCCCCCCTCCCGCCCCCCTGCGTGCCTCCCGCCAGCGCTCCCCACTCGACTCGGGGGACCCCCCCCCCAGCCGCCCCCGCCTGCGCATCTTGGGCGCCGCTGAGCGCGCTCCTCGGGGGGCGGGGGTCGCTTAAGGCAGGGCGGTGGGCGCAGAGGAGCCGGGATGAGTCTCTCTCTTCTTTTGGTCCCCTCGCCCTTCTGGGGTGGAGGGGGGTGGGGGCTCTTGGCAGGGAGGCAACAACGAGTTTATTTGCCCTGCAGGGCACAGGTGGGCGCGGAGGGTTCTGACCACTGGGTCGGACTAGCAATTTCCTTTGCGGCCAAGGATCAGATGGGAGGCCAGTCCGTGGAGCTGGGTCTCTCTCTCTCTCTCTCTCTCTCTCTCTCTCTCTCTCTCTCTCTCTGTGTGTGTGTGTGTTTGTTTGTGCCTGCATGCATGCATGCATGCAGTCGTTTGCGCGCCAGACCCAAACAGTCCTTGCGCTGCTGTTCTGACAAGGGGAAGAGCGGGCGGGAAGGAGAGAGAGAGAGAGATCACAGAAGGGAAAGGCTGGCAGGGAGCCAAAGCGGGCAATAGGAAGGGGGGTGGGGTGGGGGTGGGGGAGCGGGCGCCCGTTCTCGCTACGGGAGCCAAGGGTGATGATCAATCCACTCCCTGGGCAGTGCCAGTAGGGTATCAGGTGTGTGTCCTGTGCCCGATCGTTTTTGAGAATCAGATCTGTCACCACCAGGTCTGCGGAGAGGTTCATTCACTCTTTCCTTCCTTCTCCACCCTGTGAATGGAGAGAGTGGGAGAGAGTGGCGGCTGGTGTTGGGGAGGGAGGGGGCGGTGAATGGAGGAGGAGCTTTCCTCTTCCCCAGGCAGGTTACTATTTGCCCCCCCCCCCACAAGTCTCCCAGGCAGGTAAGGAAGAATTTCCTAAGGAGGAGAGTGCCAGGCGCTTGTCCGCCTAGCTTGCCAGGCTGTTGGTGTCGTTTTCCGCGTAAATAACCGTTATTCGGTCTTAAGCCTACGTGGATTGTAGCCCACTTCATCAGATGCAAGAAAGAGAAGTGGGCTACAGGCCACGAAAAAGGTATGCCAAATAAATAAAGCTTCTTAATGCTTCCAACTTAGTGCTGGAGAAGACTGCTTGTCGTTTGTTTGTGGGTTTTTTTGTAACAGTCTGACATGACATGATTCATTCCTGGAAAGGTTTTATGATTGCTATCAATGTGCACTGTGTTTTATGGCATGCAGATTGAAAAGAATCTTCTCTCTCTCTCTCTCTCTGGGAAGGCATTGAGGGTGTGTGTGCTTTGTTTATTTATGTCTTGTGTTCAAAATTCAAATGCATTAGAGGAGCAACTTGCAATAAAATCTTTAATAACCCACAACAGCTTTCACACAAATAATATAAAACTAGCAACCTGGAAAAAATAGATCAGCAACTAGAAAAGTATTAAATCATGTCTAAAAGCCTGGGCATGGGAAAAGAGCTTTTTTATTGACCTAATGCTGGAAAGATACCAGAGTGAGCTCCTGGTCAACTTTTCTGGAGAGGAAACAACAACAACAACAACAACAAGAGCTGTACAGTGGTACCTTGTATAACAGACAGCTTGTATAACAGAAAATTTGTACAACATAAAAAATTTCAGAGATAGGGGAAATTTGCTTAACATAATTGCCTATGGGGAAAATCCGTACAACATAAAAATGGGATTACTCTGCTTTCAATGTATTCCTATGGGAATTTGTATAAAGGAAAATTTGCTTAACATAATTTCATTTGGAACGAATTAATTCCTTTATACAAGGTACCACTGTATCTAAATTTTTTAAGGCAGCAGTTAAAATGCCAACGGTTTTCCGCTCTTAGGTCGAATTGTTCGTAAGTAGAGCCACTCGTAAGTAGAGGTGTCACTGTAGCAGTTTCCCATATTTTTCTGCCTATAAGACGTCCCCATGTATAAAACGACCCCCACTTTTCAACCCCAAAATGACAGTTTTGCAACCTCACCGTTCTCTCCTTGGCTTACTTCTGTGTGTAAGATAAGAGAGGGCCGCCTGATTTTTTTTAATCCAACAATGCTGGACAAAAATATAGTTTTATACATGGGGAAATACTGTGGTTACTGCCAAGCGGCTCTCTCTTATCCATATCCATTTCTTTCTTCTGAGGAGCCATTTGTATTACAGGTCAGCAGAGCACCCCATGGCAGTGAATGGCAGGGATTAACTGTGCATTTTCTGAAGAAAGCATAGCATAGTGCGAGGCCTCCATTGGTTCTTATACCTGCGTGCTGCCCCATTTCAGAATGGTACGATAGACAAAATCTACTAGTAAGGAGTCGATGTTTGTGTATTCTTCTTCTCGTGCCAGTTATGTGCCAATGGTGTGCAATGAGGAATACAGGCATTGACTTCTTAGCTGTTACACTTATGACCGTGTTTGAGAATAATAGGATTCTGGCCCGTAAGCTTTCTCAATCTAAAACACTGATCTCCCTTTCCACCCTCTTGATCTTATTTATCTTTGGAACTGGAGATGCGCTTTCCTTCCCTGGGTCTGCTGCTGAGAGCTGTATGCGTAAAAGGAGAATATACTAAGTGGTCTCCACCGAGGGGATGTTGTGGTTGTGCTCTCCATTGCACGCCTTTGTGGTCTCTGCCCTACTTTATAGTATTAAATTTCATACCCACGGCCTTCTATCACCCCATCAAACACTGCCTTGACATTAACATTCTGATTGTAGCCAAATTCCAGGGTAGAATTCAGAATTTGTCTTCCTTCTCCATAACCAGCTTTGCTTGGTTCCAAGGCTCTTTTTCACTGTGTATCCAGCACTTAAATAGATGCATCCCTGGGTTGATGAATTTAATTAATGTTTATGATTATGCCTGGCTTATTCTACTTACATGGAGCTCGTGGAAGGATTTAAACAGTTCTTGCCAAGCATTTCCCCCCTCCCTGCTTCCATTCCACCTCTGTCTTATCATGCAGCATTGTTTGGGTGAGAGCGGCTGGCTCCCAAGCAAGTTTTGTTGCTGGTTGCTGATTTGAACCCTGCCCAAGTCCAGCACATCAGTGGCTACACCTTAGTTTGCTGTCCCCCTCCGCTGCCTCTTTGTTGTGCTGTGACCTGAAGGAAAAAAATAATAATCTGGTCTTGGTGATCTGCACATTACATGCTGTCCCAAAGGTGGGGCAGCTATACCAACAGTAACCTGTTTGAGGGCAGCAGTGGAACAAAAAGCAGCCCAAACCTTGTTCCCTGGGATCTTTTGCAGGATCTCAGGATGTAACTTCTTTCTTTCTTTCTTTCTTTCTTTCTTTCTTTCTTTCTTTCTTTC
>JAHTLZ010000155.1:1331544-1353528 GCA_023846285.1 Phrynocephalus versicolor | reverse complement strand
TTCTTTCTTTCTTTCTTTCTTTCTTTCTTTCTTTCTTTCTTTCTTTCTTTCTTTCTTTCTTCCTTCCTTCCTTCCTTCCTTCCTTCCTTCCTTCCTTCCTTCCTTCCTTCCTTCATTTATTAGATTTATGTTTTTTGCATGCTGTGTAAGAGATGCTGGAGTGCCCCCGACTGATTGTACGGTTTGACCATGGGCTGCGAGTAACATGGCACAGACAGAAAATAAAATAATCCAAAATCACATCTGTGTTCCTAAGCCTTTCCCCAAGGCTGATTGTGTACAGAACGTATATTGTTTTGTCCTCAGGAAGTTTCCTCGTCCTGAACTAATTCATTGGCATGGCTAGTTCAGTGACGATTACTCAGACAGGCAGCAGCTGTCTAAGACAGAGAAAGGCAGATAAAGTTATTTTCCTATCCCTTGCATCCCTGAGCTGATGAATTTATAAAAGGGACAGTCTGATCCCTTGTAACTGAAGATAGCAGTTAATTTGATTGAATCTGGGGTGTTTTGCATCAGGGGGCTGAGCAGAAAACCTTTGCACACAAAACCAGCAGTCTGTCACTGAGTTACAGCACCTCTTTAAGGAGGGATCTTCTCTGCTTTCTCAGTGAACATCATTGTGAAGAGGGGATTTGAACCCAGTGCCCTTTCTGTTCACTTGCTGGTGACAACCACTTGAGTGAGCAACGCAAGAACAGCATATTTAGATATGAGGTGGTGTTATTTCTCCTGATTGCTTCATTTCTGCATAGATCTCGGGTACCAAACTTCAGTTTAAGTCTTCAAGAGTACTGTGACTTGACTATGAAAAGTTTGCTGCACTCCTACTGAATTAATATTATGAGATATGAGGGACGTCTGAATTCCATCATTTTGTGAGGCTATCAAGTCTGTGGAATAAATTCCCAGTTGTTACTGAGAGGCAAGGTTTATATCTGGGACTTCCAGCACCAGATGAACCTGTTTGTGCTTTGAGAGCATCCCTGAAGATCCTATTTATGGCTCTCCCACTAAAAGCAAGGTGTTCTGCTTATATGCCACCCCATAGTGCTTAAAGCACTCTCTGGCCAGTTTACAATTTATTTATGCAGGCTACATAGTGAGGAGGTGGAGAGGGTTGGTAGCTTTAAATGTCTGGGCACTTACATCTCAGAGGACCTCTCATGGATTGCAAACACCAATATGGTTGTGAAGAAGGCACAGAAGAGGCTGTATTTCCTGAGAATGCTCAGGAAGATGAATTTATCTCAGCATCTACTTCAGTCTTACTATCACAGCACCATTGAGAGTGTCCTAACTTATGGCATGCTATCATGGTATGGGAGCAGCTCTGTAGCGGACAAAAAAGCTCTACAGAGAATAATTAAAATTGCCCAGAATGTTACCGGGCTCCAACTACCAACCCTGGATGACATCTTCACATCTCGCTGTTTGAGGAAGTCACACAACATTCTGAGAGACTCTACTCATCCTGCTCACAATTTCTTCGAACTGTTGCCTTCTGGCAGAAGATACAGAACAATTAAAACTCGGACTACACGTCTTCTGAACAGTTTTTATCCCAGAGCTATAATTTCACTTAACAATGAACTCAAGGACCACCAGCAGTGAGCACTTGGACAGGATTACCTAGCCTATTGTGTAGATGCTTGTGTTTTTAGGGGGGGGGGGTTGGTGGGTGGGGGAGTGTTCGAGGATTTGTGTGTGTGTGTGTTGAAGGGTTTTTTTATTGTGTGTGAGAGTGTCTGGGGATTTGTGTGTGTGTGTGTGTGTGGAATCTGGTCTCTGGGTGTCTGAATTTTGTTGCATGTGTATACTGTGTATATACACACAATGACAATAAATTATTATTATTACATGTTGCTACACAGTGGGATCACTGTGGTAAATGAACACGGGAGGAAGAGGCCTTCACAGTGGTGGCCTCCACCGCATGCAGCTCACTCCATGTGGATTCATTTGTGGGAGTTTTTAAGAGGGCTTTCAAGATTTACTTGTC
The DNA here is from genome assembly GCA_023846285.1 of Phrynocephalus versicolor. Lineage (NCBI taxonomy): Eukaryota > Metazoa > Chordata > Lepidosauria > Squamata > Agamidae > Phrynocephalus > Phrynocephalus versicolor. The sequence continues at coordinate 1,351,526 of JAHTLZ010000155.1, read as the reverse complement.
TTCTCTAGCTTGTCATTAAAACAATTAAAGCCGGACTGTTGGCATATTATTTTAACTGCCTTGTTTTAAAATGGCTGAAATGGATGTTGCTGTCACAATGTGATACCATACTGAATTTCTGCTGTTATATATTGTAAGTTTCCTTTAGAAGACAGTGGCCTTGAATAGTGGCTAGGAAATAAAAAAAACTGTTATCAGTGATAACAACTACACTAGTCTGGTTGAGTAAAGTGGATAGAGGGATGCTCTTTTCCTTCTCACAAAATACCAGTACTAGGCGATATCCACTCAAATTGAGGGTTGGGTGAGTGAGAACAGACAAAAGAAAATACTGTATTTCTTTACCCAGCGTGTAGTTAGCCTGTGGAACTCCCTGCCACAGGGTGTGGTGATGACATCTGGTCTGGATGCCTTCAAAGGGGGGATTGGACTGATTCCTGCAGGAAAAGTCCATCACAGGATTCAAGCCATGATGGGGATGTGTAATCTCCAGGCTTAAAAACAGGGTACTTCAAAAGGCCAAACGCAGGGGAGTGGTATCAGGAGACAGATATCTAGTCTCATGCGCTCCCTGAGGCATTTGGTGAGGCCACTGTAAAATACAGGAAGCTGGACTAGATGGGCCTTTGGCCTGATCCATCATGGCTCTTCTTATGTTCTCTGCTGTACTGAAGCTGCAGAAAGGGTCAAATTGTATGTAGCCTTCTGGATTACAATATCATATTCACAATGAGCTGCATGGACATCACGGTGAGCTAGGCAACTGCAGCCACTCACACTTTTGAAGGGTGAGCAGCATCATGCTACCCCAGTTGCTCCCAGGTATGCAGTAATTGTCAGACAAACACTGGGATTTGGCCTACATTTTTTCTCTAACGTTGGAAGTCAGACGGCGATTTAATACTTCCACATTAGAACATAAGGAAGTAATGTTTGAAAATATTTCATTCATGCTTATACATGTCCCTTCAGATGCATCAGTTGATCTCTCTTATTTAATGTGAGGGTAACGGTTTTGATGTTAATATATTAGATTAGCTTCTTGCTTTTAACCTCTTATTTGCTTACTCTGATCTCCAAACCTGACAGAAGTTGAGCATTCTGGTTGTTGCTCTTTCAACAAGCCAGGAAAAGAAACCATAGTTCTGGCTGCTGCGGAGTTTGGATGTCATAATAAGAAAACTGCAGTTTAGTTACCTCAAGGATAAGAACGGTGGCCCTCCAGATGTACTGTAGCTGGCTTATAACTGCCATTACCTCCAGGCGTGAGTGGCAAGGGATTATGTGTGTTGCGTCCTAAAACATCCAGTGGGGCGTGGTTGCCCATCCGCTGGTCCAGTTGCTTCTGTGTCAGTGGGATTGGACCATGTGCAGAAGCACCCTGCCCTTGCCTTGGAGGGGTGTGCTGTCATGGTTGCTTCGTTCTGGATACCCGAATGCCACCTATAGGATTATGTCAGCCACTAATACAAATCTATCACCAAGTGTGTTGAGCTGCCCTTGTTTGGCCGCTTGAGACGCTCCATCCGTTTCCTGCGAATGAAGCACTGCTATGTGATGACAACCACTGAATGCCGCACAAAAGAATGAGGCTATCGACAGCACTGTGGGAGCTAGGAAGACAACTCATCCAGTGCTGCCACTGCAACCAAAAGACACACGTCTTTCTTTTAAGAACTTTAGAACTGCAGAGGTGGTGGAAGGGAACCTCTGGATCATTGAATTCAACTCCTGTCAAGGAGGCCCGATGGGGAATTGAACTCTTAACCTCTGGATCTGCTGCAAGATGCCTAGAACCACTGAGATATCCAGCAGTTCTCCAATGTGGAATCGTGCCACGATGCCCTTCCCAGCTCCTTCTGTACATTATTGGCCATAACAGTGGGACAGAGGAAAATAGATTACAATGATGACATCCCATCATGCATTTTATAGCAATGCAGTATGAGGAGGAGAGAAGAGGATGGCATGGGATTTCCTTTTGGGGGGAGGGGAGGGGAAAACCCATATAAGTCTAATTCTACCCAAACTCAACTCTCTTGAGGTTGCACCTATTGTCAAGATAACCTTTTTCATGTCCCTTTTGCAAACAATTTCTGCAGTTCATTTGACAAAATTCTGAATACTAAATGGTGTCTGGTGGGTGCATTCTTAATGTTTCCCCAGATTTTCTTTCTGTATCTCTGGGAGAAAACCTTGATATTAACCCAGGGATGCATAAATAAAATATCTGAGTTGTGCCTTGACTACCTTCCTGTATTAGGACAAAAACACAACTTTCTCATGTTTTCTTTGAAATGCTGTGTTGCCCTTTCGCCATCTGATATGGGGCACAGATGAAAGAAGAATGGATCTCATAGCCTTGTGTTGCTTTTTAAAATGCACTCTTCAAGTGTCCACTCACCTCTCCCAGATTTATTTGGCACTTGACTTTACCATGGAGTTTCTCTTTACCATGTCAAGTATTGAAATAAAGGGAACACACTGTCTCAGCCTTCCCCAAGCCACCATTCCCCAGGTGTGTTGGACCACAGCTCCCATCATTCTCTAGCTTTAGTTTATCCCCCATAATTGGTCAAACCTCAAAAGGATGCAAAGAGATCAAACCTATCCATCCTGAAAGAAATCAACCCCAAATGTTCACTGGAAGGACAGATTTTGAAGCTGAGGCTCCAGTACTTTGGCCACCTCATGAGAAGAGAGGACTCCTTGGAAAAGTCCCTGATGTTGGGAAAGATTGAAGGGAAAAGGAAAAGAGGACAGCAGAGAATGAGATGCTTGGACGGTGTCATCGATGCAACCAAAATGAATTTGACAAATCTCCGGGAGGCAGTGGAGGATAGGAAGGCCTGGCGAGCTCTGGTTCATGGGGTCACGAAGAGTCGGACACGACTGAACGACTGAACAACAACAACAAAAGGATGAGATGAAGAATGACATGAGACAGACAGTGATAAATCCAAAAGACTCGGATGGTGTTCTGTCTCTGAATGCAAGCAACATAGGTGCTTAGCTTATACCTGGGTGAGAATCCACTTGGGAATTGTATGTGTTATTTTCTTGTCTCCATGCAGGAAATATGAGATCCAAAAGTAACCAATAATCTAACATTAAGTCCAAAAAGTTCTGTTCTGATTTTTTAAAAAGGTGTTATTAGTTATGATTATTTAGTACTCTGATTTAAAATGCATTCCGTTGTGCAAGAATGTCTTTGTGTAATGCAATATCATTATTGCACTAATACACAAGCACACAGTAATATACACAAAAGACTTTCTGCTGTATGATTGTGGGTATAGTCTTGTTCTTCTTTCCCCAGCTAAGTTATTTTGCTTGATTTTCACCATGTTGGACTTGGTCCGGCTGCAAAAATTTTGAATCAAACCCTTACACAAGAAACCCAGTAGATATGATGTTTCTATCATTTTCTGCTTACTTTCTCGAAATCATGGAGAATGGGTGTAGTACCAGATGACTGGAGGAGAGCAAATGTTGTTCCTAACTGCCAAAAGAGCAAAACGGAGGAGCCAGCGAACTACATACTGGTGCCCCATGATATTCTGATTAGCAGGCTAAATAAGTGTGGGCTTGATGGAACAAGTGTCAGGTGGATGCACTGTTGTTGTTTATAAACTCATAAACAATGCTCATCAATGGTTCCTTTTCAAACTGAGAGAAGATAAAAACCGGGGTACACAAGGATCATTTCTGGGTATAGTGGGCTTCAACATTTTTATTAATGACTAGACATGGGCACGACTTGGCGAAATTCTCGTTTCTGTTTCCGTTCCTCGTTTCCGTTACGTAACGGAAATGGTAACGACAATTACTCCGCCAGAACTCAAACTCGAACCGATAAAAGAAAAATTGGGTCTGATTTGTCGTTGTCGTTCATGCCATCGCGGCGATCGCGCGATGCCAAGCGGCACAGAAAAAAAAGTTTTTAAAAATAACCCGATTCCCAGCCAAAAAAGCAGGCGAAAATATGCCTGCCTGAGTGAGGGCACCTACCAGAGGGGTGGTTTCTGGGGGGGGGGGGTGTCCCCGGCCTCCCCCCCCTCCTGTCCTGGGCTGCTCTGGTGGGGGGCATCCTTGTCGTCTCGCCAAAGTCGCCATGCCATGCGGTGCGGGCGGGGGATCCAAAATGGCGACCGCAATATTTATTTTGAAATCGTGGTCCAAAAACACACCAAAGCACCACAGAAACATGCGAAAATTAGCTATTTTAACTGCCTGAATTTTTACAGTAGCAACAGCGGGTTTGTCTTGCAATAAAACGTCTCCATTGATTTTATTTTATTTTATTTTTATTTTATTTTTTTACACCTGCGCAGTGCGCAATGATGGGCTGGCCATGGGATGGGACCATGCAAATTTTTGGAGCCATTCCACCAGTCGCATGGCCACTTGGCCAGGTTTTGACTGAGACTTCTGGGATGTGCCAGGCGGGCATAAAAAGCCCACTAACCCTAGCCCTAACCCTAACCCTAACCCTAAGCCTAACCCATACGCCAGTACACTGTCCTTCTTAGTAGGTCAGAGGCACCCAGAGGTGCAGCCCACTAACTCACCCTAACCTTACCCGTAACCCTAAGCCTAGCCCTTGCCCTTACCCCAACCCAAACTAGATCTGTACTCGCATTGCACTACTACGCAAGTACACTTCCCTTCTTGGTGAGCCATAGAGCGCCCAGAGGGATCCTCTCACTTCGCTCCCCAGCCCAAGTGCACCGTACACCAGTATGCCAGTATGCCAGTATGCTGTCGTTCTTAGTGAGTCAGAGTAGAGGCACCCAAAAGAGAGGTGCCTCTGCCAGTGCCACTTGTACACATACACAAACGCAATGGCTATACGTACTTTTCCCTTCGTAGCGGGCCAGAGGAGGCACCCACCCCAGAGAGGTGCCTCCAGGAGCCCGCTAAATGCCTTCCCTTCGTAGCGGGCCAGAGGAGGCACCCACCCCAGAGAGGTGCCTCCAGGAGCCCGCTAAATGCCTTTCCTTCGTAGCGGGCCAGAGGAGGCACCCACCCCAGAGAGGTGCCTCCAGGAGCCTGCTACCACCACCCCCTAAACCAGTACTAACGACAGACGAAAAAACGACAAACGAAACGACAAATTTTTGAAAAATTTAGCGACAAACGGAAACGAGCCGAAACGGGCCGGCTCCGACACACGACAACTCAAAATGTCATTTTTCCTGGTCGTGCCCATCTCTGTTAATGACTTGGATGAGGGAGTACAGGGAATACTTATCCAATCTGAGGATGGCACAAAATTGGGTGGAACAGCTAATACCTTGGGAGAAGGTGACAAAATTCAAAATGATCTTAAGAGGCCTGAGCCCTTAAACAGCAGAATGAAATTTAACAGCGATAAGTGCAAAGTTCTACACCTAAGGAGGAAAAAACCCCAGTACTGTACAATTTGTATTTCTCGAAGGCTTTCATGGCTGGGATCTGATAGCTGTTGTGAGTTTTTTGGGCTGTTTGGCCATGTTCTGGAAGTTTTTCTTCCTGATGTTTCACCAGAATTTGTGTCCGGCATCTTCAGAGGGTAAGGATCTCAGGGAACTAGGTGTTCTCTCTGTTCCTCTCAGAGTGATGTGGCTTCAAAAAAGGCAAATGCTGTTTTAGAATGCATTAATGGAAGTACAGTCTACAAATACCATGAGGTATTAGACACTGGGTAGACCTCATCAAGAGAACTGCATCCAGGTCTGGACACCACATTTAAGAAAGATTGCCTATAAATTTGAACACATTCAGAGGGCAGCAAGGATAGCCAGGGGCCTAGAAACCAACAAGCCCTTTGAGGAAAGCCTGAGATAAATGGGGATTTTTAGCCTTGAGAAAAGAAGACTGAGGGAAGAAAGCACTTTTCAGATACAGTGATGCCTCTGATAACAAATTTAATTCGTTCTCAGAGGCAATTTGTTATCCAAAAATTTGTTATCCAAAACGTGGTTCCCCATTGAAATGAATGGGAAACCAATTAATCTGTTCCAGAGGTCTGAGAAAAGGCAAAAAAGCTGGGTGTGTATATTCCAGACCTCTTTATAAAGTGCACTTTAAAGGCCTGCAGCCTGGAACATCCCCTTCCAGAACACCTCCCCTGCAGTGCAATGCAAACATGGACAAGAGAAACTAGCAAGACTACCCCAGCCTATTCCTACCCAAGGTGTAATGGAGAAAAAGGCAAACAGATAAACATAAGCAGCAAGAGAAATCCAGCCTGTTCTTGCCTGCAGAGCAATGGAAAAGAATGTAAACATGGACAGAAGAAAGCAGCATGACTTTTCCTGCCAAAAATGCAAAGAAAAGCAGTGCAAAGATTAAGAAAAGCTAGCTCCCTCTTTTTCTAAGTTCGAAAGGTTCAAATCCCTCAGCAAAACACGTACAGAATGGTTCAAAAAACATGAAAAAAACCACTCTAACTCCTCTTACCCCTCCACAAACTACAGGGTTTGCAATACATCCTGGGTACACTTTTTTGCAAGGAGTTATGAAACATTTGTTATCTGAGGCAGCACCTAGGGAACATTTGTTATGTGAGTCAGTCCTATACCCAGAAATTTCTATTTGTTATCCGAAAAATTTGTTATCAGAGGCATTCTTTATCCGAGGTATTGCTGTACTTTAAATGTGATCCTACACAGGAGGTGCCAGGCCTGTTCTTGATCATCACAGAGTGCAGGAAACATAATAATGGGCTTAAGACACAGGAAGCCAGAATGAGGCTGAATATAAGGAAAATGTCATAACTCTTAGAGCAGTGCAGCAATGGAACCAGTTACCCTAGGAGGTGCTGAGCGAGTATTCCAACACTGAAGGCATTCAAGAGAAAACTGGACCATCATCTGATAGATCTGCTTTGACTTGGACCCCTGCATGGAGCAGGGGATTGGACCCCCTGGACTAAGACGAGTCTTCATCCGATTGTGATTCTACCACCAACACCTTACTATCATAGCCGGATTCATTAAAGTGCTGTTGATCTTTCCAGCTGCGCAGGATGTGGGACTTTAATGTTTATGTTCTTCTTGTATGTACAATGTGTGTGCTGAAGGACAGCATTGACGAGGGCTTGTATGTGGAAATGTTTCAAATACCTCGGCTGCTTCCAAATGAGCATCTAAGGAGTGTTTAAGTAACTGTCCTACTGTGTCAGGCATGCAAGCTAGAATGTTTTCCAGTCTCCTCCTTCAAGGACAAAGAGAGAAGTCAACTTTTGTATGAGGAAAGTAGGCACCTCTGCCTAGACTTCATGGAAATCTCTACAGCCCATATCCCCAAATTGCACTTTCTTGTGTCCTCTCTAGATGTGCTTGTTAAGAGATACTATAGGTATTGAAACCAATGATCTTAAAATCCAGGCAGGCCCCCTCATATATATTATGAATATAAGGCAACTCACAACAAAGATCTTTACAAGCAAGCACCAACTACATAGGTTATTTGATCTTTCCTGATAAACACACACACACACACACACACACACACACACACACACAGAGAGAGAGAGAGAGAGAGAGAGAGAGAGAGAGATCTGTTGTGAGTTACCTTATATTCATAATATGAATATAAATGTATTAATAAATTTGAAATGCACTGTCCTGCATTTAGAAGTGTGTATATTTACATTATTTCTATGCCACCTTTCTCCCCATAGGGGACATAAGGTAGCTTATAACATAAAACTGTAAAAACAAACCAAGTTTGAAAATACAGTGCAGTACTATATAAATATCAAATTAAAAACAATCAAACCTATGCAGTATTACGATTGAAAACAAATTTATTTATTCCTTCCTTCCATTTATCTACTACCCATTCTGGCTCCAAAGTCACAATTTAGCTCATTCAAAATTATGTATGTTAAAAACCAGCATTCCTGAGATATAGGAATGCCTTAAAAGCCTGCCTGAAAAAGAAGGTTTTCACTTGGCAACAGAAGGCGGAGAGAGGGGCGGGACATCCTGGTTTCTCAAGTCAATGGATTCCAAAGGCCAGGAACAGCCAGGGAGGAGGCCCTTTTTTGAGTCTTCAAGCAAACTTGAGAAGCCAGAGAGACCAAAAGAAGGGCCTCTCCAGAAGATCTTAGAAGCTGAGAAGGTTCATGTAGAGTGATGTGATCCTTTAAATCACATCAACATCTTAAAAGTTGAGGAGGCTTATATGGGGAGATAGGGAGGGCTTCCAGACTGGAACCAGAAGCTTGTAAGCTGTAATCGGAAGTAGGGATAAAAAGAGCTTGATTCATTATTTGCAGGGCAGATGATTTTTTTTTTAAAATCAAATTAATTTAAATCACACGTTTAAAAAAATCATTTTCTAAAATTAACTGGTCCAAAAAAATTATTTTAAAAATTTAAATTGTGGTTTAAATCAGATTCACCCTGATTCTGTGCACATACCAGCTGGATCTGTAACACTTGCCCAGAATTGGTCAGTGGGGAGCGAAGCTGTCAGTTTTGGTGTGCCTTGCTTCCCTTCAGATGACATCAGTGAAGGAGAGTTAGTTTAAGGAGTGGGCAGGAAAAAAAGGAAAAGGAAATAAAAAATAAAAATAAAAATATTTGATGGACAAGCATAAGCTGCCTGCCAAGGGCTTTGGATTCCTAAGAAAACCCTGAGGCTGCGCAAAGAGCCGGAACAGCTAGGATTGTATTGATATGTCGCAGCCAGTACCCGTTATTTATTTTAAATTTATTTTAAATCAGTCTATTAAGAAGTGCAGACATACTTTTCTGCTCTCCGTTAAGTGTGGGCTCGTGTACAAGTGTGCATATACCATTTTCACCTGTCCTTTTGTAGAGAAGCTGCAGCAGCTGGGGGTTGATGCAGAAACTGAGGTGGTTTTAGAAGGGCAGCAAGGAACCTCCAGGTGATGAGTTCGCCGCTTGCACCGTCGCTTCCCTTTGGCCAGGCTGAGTAAGACTAATGAGAGCTGAATTCCAAAAACTTGAGAGAGCAAAAAGCTTCCTGACCCCTGACGTAGATGGCTGGCTCTTTGGATGCTACATACCAAATGTCACCCCCAATTATTCAGCCCTTTCAGTATTTTCTGTGAAGCCGCAGATATAAATAGTCTGCACTTCTCGCTTCTAAATGTAACTTCGATTTCGCAGCAGTTCTCGCAGTTTCCAGCATGAACCGTTTAACATCTATAAACACACATATAAACACTAATGGGTTCATCATCATCATCATCATCATCATCCTTGTTGTGCATTTCTGATTGGTCACTCATAGCAATTCCTATATCTTCTTTGGGTGACCTTAAACAGCAGGCCAGTTAGAATAATTTTAATTAGCTCCATTATCCATCTGCACTGTTGTCCAGTATATGTTTGGGTGGGGCTTTGCTTGTAATTTTAGGGTCCATTTGAAGCTTAAACTGGGAACCTCTCATTCACAGCTAGGGTTTGAGTCATCCAGGGGGAAAATAGATTCTACACCCCTACCACTGGCCCCACCCAGGAGGGGAGGCAGCAGAATACAGTGGTACCTCAACTTACAAATTTAATCCGTTCCGAATGCATGCTCTTAAGTCAAACTGCTCTTAAGTCGGGGTTCCTATCTAAATAGTTGAAAAAATAGGTTAAAAATTAAAAAAATGAAAAAAAATATTTTTAAGTCGAGTACACCATATCAAAAATTTGTAAGGTGGCAGTTAAAATGCCAACAGTTTTCTGATCTTAAGTCGAATTGCTCTTAAGTTGGGGTACCACTGTAATACAAAATAGAAATGCTATTCGGTTCTTATGGCACCCCTGCCCAGCATGACACTGGAGGTACATGCCCTGACTTCTACCGCCCTCTCCACTTGCATCCCTGCTGTCATACGATGAGTAAATACTGGATGGCATTCCAGTGCCAGGGTGCTTGAATATAATGTGCTTGCCGCATGTGCTTGGTTCTCTCTGCTCTAATAACTATTGCCATCCTTCCAGATACGTACCATCTGCAGCAAGAAGTTCCCAGTAGGTGAGGGATGACATGGTGGGAGGAGAAATGAAGAAATGGGTAACCGGAGACTGCAGCAGAAGGGGGAGAACTCCACTTGACTGATTCTTGTGGGACTCTTGCCAATGCAAGAAGGGAATGCAGTGCTCTCAGCTGATGGGCAAGAGATTTGGGACAGACCCAAGTAAGTGTTGCTTCAGAAAGAGCAGCACGGCTTAAACCTTCCTGATGATGTGTTGGACGTTGGCTCTCAGAATCTCCCAAGAGAAGACGAAATGGAGTTGCGGGAGTTAACTGGCAGAAACACTGCCCAATTGCAGCTGGTGCAAAGGAAGGGGGTTTCTTAGGTTGGAAAGGGTGAGAATGTAGCATAAAAGGTCCTGGGGAGAAACCCACTCCAGATTTGGGGAGTCTTTACAAACAAGCAAACAGATTACATGAAGAAAAATGGATACTAATTAATTTGGAAATATCCAATAGTTTAATTAGGTGGTGATTCTAGGGCCGTTTTCCCTTCATCTTGACAAGCAAGCACCAACTAAATAAGTTACGTGATCTTTCCTGTGATACACACACACACACAGAGAGAGGGGGGGTGACATTAACCTGAAAGACTTGATGGAAATAAAATGGATTACCCAACTCTGTCATTTGATGGGGACTCTCTGAATAATGCTTTTGGATTTTGATATTTTCACTTCTCCCACAAGGTGAAAGGGCACAGGATGAAGAGCCAGTTTATATATTGCATGTCCAGTGTCATTATGGGGGTTATTGTGGTTCATTCATGAATGCCAGGACTGCCCCATCTCTGCCAGAATGATGGACTACCTATTATGTGTCTTTTATATGAATCTTCCATACATGATCACATAGACTTTGTATTTATAACCACTTATACTGTTGTGTGATTGCATTGACACTATGTTTTCAATGTTAGTTTCCATCCTTCATAACTTTTACATGGAATTTATAGTCTCTCTTTAACTGCTTGTGTTCTCTTGTAGCTTTAATGTTGTCTTTTAATGCTCTAGTCCAGGGGTGCCCAAACTTTTTGTAAGGAGGGCCAGATTTGGTGGCTGAGAATGTGTCAGGGGCCGGTTGCTCCCCGACCCTGCCACCCCACTGCAAGCCCCACCCACTGACCCATAAGCCCCACCCACTGACCCCTTGCAACCCCACCCACAGGAATTAAGGCGGGAACCAAGGGAGGAAGGTGGAAACCAAGAGAGGAAGGAAGGAAAGTGGGGACCAAGGGAGGGAGGAAAGAAGGAAGGTAGGGACCAAAGGAAGCACAGGGAGCCATGGCCACAGGTTGCCCCTTGGAAGAGGTGATCTGTGCAACCTTGCAACCCCCCAAGCTCTCCAGCAGTGGCAACAGCTCACCCGCCAGCCCACCCCAAAGCTCCTTGGCGGTGGCAGAGGCCCGCTGGCCTGCCCACCCCACACTTTCCCCTGCAGTGCCGGTGGCAGCAGACCACCCGTCTGCCCAGCCACCCAAGCTTCCCAGCGGTGCCGGTGTTGGCAGAAAATTAAAAAAAAAAAAAAAAACATGGGGCGAAGGAGGGGGGAGGGGCGGGCCAGCCAACCGCGGGCCACTCAGAATGGCCTGACGGGCCGGATTTGGACCGGCCCCCCCCGGGCCGGACTTTGGACAGGCCTGCTCTAGTCTAAGATGTCCCTCAATTCCCTGTTCATAAACTTGAATATGGCTTAATTGTACTGGACTGTATATTGTGCCTCATAACTGTAAGCTGCCTTGGATCCTTTTCCACAGAGGAAGGTGGGGTAAAAATACTCAAACAAACAAACAAACAAACAAACAAACAAATAAGTGGTGCCATAACATATCACTCTGACATAGCATATGGCGGGGGGGGAGGGGCCTGGAGTCCATTAAGGCAGAGGCCCCCAAATATCTTGGGTCTGTGTGCCATCTGGAGCATTGAAGAGGTCATTTTGATGTTGTTACAAAATGGCTGCCACAAACAGCCCGTCTGTTCACACACACACACACACACACACACACACACACAAATGCAGTTCTAGGAAAATCACCAGAAACAGAAAACCAGTTTCATAGAAGTTATTCTGGAAGAACTAAAGATGTTGGCAAGTAGGGCCATGTGCATCACTTTGCAGTATGTCCAAGTGCCCCTATTAAAAATGCATAACAACTGAAGTTGAAATAGCTGTGGTTTTTACCTTGGATAAAACTGCTGCTACCTGTGGGCCATGCTTTGTAGTAGCGCACCTCTGCACAGTGTATGCTAACACAAGCTGGCATGTTTGCCATTCCTTCTTGGAAATATGTTTATTAACTTACCCAGGAGACCTATCTCGCTTGCTTACTGAAGGTTAGTGCTTTCACAAAGCTGCTCTTTCCTGAATTAAAATTTAAACTTCTTTAAACTTGCACAAATTTATCCCAGAACAGGTAGAAGAAGGAGTTTCCCCCTATTCTCTGTGTTTCTGTGTGATATACTGTGCTGAACACAACTCACGAGTAGTATAAGACAAACGCAAAGCAGTATTGGTACAAAGTTGCTGGGTGTGACGTTGTTGTCTAATTCTTTTGCATATCATGTTTTAGAGGGCATATACGAGAACATGTTTCACATGCAGAAATCCCAGCTTCAAGGATGGCCTGCACCGTCCTGGTGCCTGAGGAGAGAAGTGACATATTCTGGATTGTTTCCCCAATCCTTATCAACCATATGGATTAAGGATTTACAAAAAGTGCTGTCATCAGTATCTCTGCTCAGCTCTTGCAAATTCAATGCAATCTGAAATGTTGAGGAAGTCCTTGTATATGAAGTCAGACCATCCTCATATTTGGTCTTTTTTTTTCCTGTTGCCTTCAACTTCTCCACACATTACTGTCTTTGCTAACAAGGCCTGTTTTCTCATGAAATGCTGAAAGTATGACCAAACTGAAACGTGATTTGATCTAAGACTCACTTGTTTGTCTTTCTGGAAGTCCACCGTATCTGCAAAGCTCTCATAGAATCGTAGAATCATGAAGTTGAAAGGGGCATACATGGCCATCGAGTTCAACCCCCTGCTCAAGGCAGGAAAAACAAATCATAAGATTTCTGCCAGGTCGTTGTCTAAATTTCTCTTGAATGCCTCCAGCATTGGATGGAGCACTCACCACCTCTCAAGGTAATTGGTTGCACTGACATACTGTTTCAGCAGTTTGGAAGTGTTTCGTAATAGTCAGCCGGAATATGGCTTCCTGCATCTTAAGTCCATCTTCACATGTCCTGCAATCTGGAATGAACGAGAACAGGTCCTGCTCCTCCTCTATATGACAGCCTTTAAAGTATTTGAAAAGTGCTATCATATCTCACCCCAGTCTCCTTTTCTCAAGGTAAACATGCCCCCAATTCTTTCAGTGTTGGTCCAACATTGTATTCTGAATGAATGCATCTTTTCCTGTCAATTTTCTTCAGTTTTCATATCCGTACATATAAACCAGGACAGTATTTCTACCCCTTCCGAGTCTCTGTTTTTTTTTTTTTTAACTTCTTGGCTATAGTCTCTATGCAAACTGTACAAAACCTTTAGCTATTTCAGTTTCTTCATTGCCAACATTGATGTAATTCTTCTGTAATTATTATTTTTGTCCTCTTGTTCAACTTCAGTGCTGTTTTTCTTCTGTCGCCTTCAGTAGAGGTCATATCAAGCCGTTGCTGCTTTCTGCCAATAATATGTTGTTATCTGCATACCATAAATTATTGATTTTTTTCCCACCAGTCTTCTTGTCCTTCTTCATCTGAATCTAATCCATCTTTCTATATATCTTCTGCATATAGATTGAATAGAAAGGGAGATAAAATACATCCTTGTAAAGCACTTTTGCATGAAAACCTTCATGTTATATCCTAACGCTGTCTTCTTGTCCACAATAGATTTTACTATAGAGAGGGATAAATTGAAAAATGAATCATGTTTTCTGACAGATTTGACTGATTCGTCAAAATTCGTCAATTCCTATTCTTCATAAATGGAGTCCCCCCAACCAATACAAATCCATGTAGCGATTTTTGATTCATTAATTCGTCAGGCTATAAAATGGCCCCCCCAAGCTACCTAGAGACACCAAAATTGGAGGGAAGCATCCCCTGACTCTCTTTAGGGCATATCACTCAGGTGTCTGAAACCCAGTATTCATGAAACTTAAATTGTAGAGGAGAGTTAGGAAAAGCCTTCTTGCATATTTGGTGTCCTTAGGTGCCTGGGGGCACTTTTTTTTTGGGGGGGGGCTATTTAGGAGAGGAGAGGAGAGGCAGAGGAAGCATCTCTGCAAATTTGGGGCCTCTAGATGCGGGGAGGGGGTGCTTTGTAAAGCATCTTGAAGCAGGAGATGATTTGTCAATTCATCGATTCATCACTGGAAATTAATTGATTCGCCAGCCCTGATGAATCATGAATCATGATGAATTAACTTTTTAAAAATTCGCCCCCATCTGATCAGGACACTCAATTGTTGAGTCAGACCTACTTCTTTTAGAACAATCCATAGCTTTTCATGATCCACACAGACAGACACTTTTCTGTATTCACTGTATACAAACAAACTGGTCTTCTGAAATTCAATGGCATGTTGCAATAGCCAGAGTCTGTTTGAGATACAATCTCATGTGCCTCTTCCTTTTTAGAATTTAGCTTGAACAGCAGGCAGTTCTTGCTGCATATATGGTAAAATACTTTGCTGCAATACCTTTGCTTCTATGGGAAATAGGTGCAATGGTGCCATAGTTACTGTACTCCTTGATGTGTTGGGAAATCTGAGCGCCATTGTTCTGTTTTCAATACTTGTTGGCATATTCTTGTTAGGACCTTGATAGATATAGTCCCTTCTGCCTCTGTAGTTCCTAGATGATAGATAGACTCACTGACTGACTGACTGACTGACTGACTGACTGATTACATAAGGGTTTTGGTTATATTACCAGCACTGTATGAGCTGTCCTAGCTTCCACAGAGCTGTCTACATAGCAAGTACTTCAAAGGAAATTGATGGAGCTTCAGCAGTGACCAAACAGAGCCAACTTAACACACATGGTGATAGCTTTGTATTAGAGGCTGATATAATCGTACAGGTGGCACTGAGATATAAGGAAGCATGGAAACATGGTCCTTCGAAGCAAGGTCAGGGTGCTCCTGCATATGGCCCAATCCCACTGGCAGCAGAAGCAATTGAACCAGATGATGGGCATCCAAGACCCTCTAGATCAGGGGAGGGAACCTCTTGCTCTCCAGATGTTTTGGTCTACAACTCCCTGAATTCTAAGCCTGTATTATCAAAAGACAAGGGATTGTGGAAGTTCTAGTCGAAAACATCTAGTGAGTCAATGGTTCCTGTCTGCTCTTCAGGCTCTTTTCCCCTGGTTGAATCAGGATTGTTACAATGAAAATAAGATCCTCCAGCGGGGTTATCAGGTATTAATTAGCAGCAACGAAGGAGTTTTTTTCAGGTGCAGTAATTATGAAAGATTTGTGATTACAGTTCAGTTTATGAAAGATGGAAAACACGAGACACAAGTAATATCAAAAGGAAATACATGTACTGTACCTGATTTCTGGAGAGAAAAGAATATGAAAGAACCTTCCATGACTAAGTAGAAAATGAAGAATGCCATGATGGGTGTAAAAATAGTTATTAGCATTAAACCATGGGAGTATGAGATGGCAACACATAGAGATTATAGCATGAAGAGAAAAGTATTGTTTCACTTTTGCTGAGGGTTATTAGAGAATGTATGTGAAATAAATCATAGTAGAACATCCATCTGAGTTCTTATCACTCCTAATTAGTTAAATTCAGCTCTGAATGTTTCAAATAGAGATGGGCACGACTCAGAAAAAAAACTTCATTTTCGTTTTCGTTTTCGGCTGGGGTCCAATTCGTTTCGTTTCCGTTTTTCCACGAAAAATCAAAAAAATTAGTCGTTTCGTTTTTCGTTTTTTCGTGTTCGTTTCTGCCGCGATTTCGCGCATTTTGACGTCCGACCGAGACTTGCGGCTTGCGGGCGTAGCGCGGGCGGCGGGGGTGCGGGGGTACATGCGTGGGCAACGGCAGGGGGATTGGCTGGCGCGTGGGCGCGCGGGCGGGCGGGCGCGGGTCCCGCAAACGAGCAGGCGAAATACAGTTGCCTGGGTGATGGACTTGCTGCTGCACAACAAGGCTAGAGTGCATCCTAAGCAAACAAAGTGGGGTAGAAACAAATTTGCATTTCTTTTTTTTCCCTCTTGGTCTGCTGTGCTGAATCTGCTGATGCTGAACCAGCCAGCAGCCACCCTACTTGGTCTGGCTGACGTGCCTGTTTGTTGTACTTTTTTGTTGTTTGTTTTTGAATCCATCCCATCTCCCCTTCACCTCTCTCAGAGGCAGCAGGAGAAAGACATTCCGTTCCTCCCCAAATCTGGATGAGGGGTCTACTACTCTACTCCTCTCAAATTGGCCCCCCCATCTCCAAGGTCCTTCTGCCTTCACTAAGTTCACATTCACAGTCAAAGTCACACACACACACACTTAAAGGACAAGCAATACAGCCAAAGCCAATGCAACCCTGCTTTTGGTCATGGATTGGTCAGCATTCAGCAATGCATTAGACTACAGTTAGAGCCTGAGGTGGTTAAAGCTACGTTGTACGTACGTACCTAGCTAGTAGCTACAGCCAGGAATAGTTTTGGTAGGGATGGGAATGGGATAGGGCTCTGGGTTGCTCTGACTTAACTTTTATAGCCCACAGCCCAGCCCACTAGGCTATACAAGGAGGAGGACTATCTCTATGGTCGACGCGTCCATAAGGCCAGAGTAAGGGCGGCCACTCCGGCCAGACCACAAGGCAGAGTAGGAGAGCACCACAGCACAGAGCCAGAGTGCGGCAGGCTCATTGCCAGCTCCAGTATAAAAAGGATGGAGCTGAATGGCATGACAGGAATTTAAATGCCACTGGCCTTGGGTCACAGTGTCTTGCAGCCCAGAGGAAAGAGTTGCGGAGGAGGCCAATCACCTTGAGTCTGGTCTGGCACCACACTGCCTGCGATGCGAACGCTGTTCAAATCAGTACCCCCCTTCTGTGTGAAACACGGCATCTTGCAGCCCAGAGGAAAGACTGGAGGAGGAGGCCAATCACCTTGGGTTTGGTCTGGCACCACACTTCCATGCGATGCACCACCACATGTCACTTTTGGACTAAGTCGTTGTTGGTGCTGTACGTACGAACGCTGTTCAAATTCAGGAACCCCCTTCAGTGTGAGACACAGCGTCTTGCAGCCTAGAGGAAAGAGTGGCGGAGGCCACATAGCCTGAGTCTGAGGCCACAGGGCCTCCGTAGGGGAGGATCATTGCCAGGAAGCTCCAGCTGCCCAGCGTGGCTGAATGGCCTGAGGAGGACGCCAGGAAAATGCCCTTCTTTGTGAACCACAGTGGGTTGCAGCAAATGGAAAGGAAACAGAACCCCAAAACCTACACCTTCCACAAGGGAAACACTTTGTTGTCAACGGCAGCAGTGCCAATTGCCAAGCTGCCTCCAAACTCAGTCCTTCTCCGAGGCAAACACTTCATTTATTTGGGTGGGTGCGGTCACAATTTCTGCTGAACCTTCCTTGTGAGACACAGTTGGCAGCCAAGTGGAAAGAGTGGGGGAGGAAACAGAGCTCAGCCTGTATGTGTGAACAAACTCACACATTCCTTGTGGGTCAGCGGCTCCACAAAGGCATTCCAGCTAAGAGAAGGGGAGCCTAATCCTTCTACAAGAGAAACCCTTTGTTTCAACGGCCAGGAAAATGCCCTTCCTTGTGAGACACAGTTGGCAGCCAAGTGGAAAGAGTGGGGGAGGAAACAGAGCTCAGCCTGTGTGTCAATTAAACTCACACAGTCCGTGTGCGTCAGGAGAGTCTCCAAACATGGAGTGCATTGCAGCCCAGCCCAGTGGCATGCCCTTCGTGGTGAATCACAACTTCCACAATTCGAACAGCCAAGCCTGCAACTGTGTGATAAGCTGTTCAATTTGTCAATGGTGACACCATCACAACAGTAAGTTGTCCTTCTTAGTGAGCCAGAGTGTATGGCAGCCCAGTGAAGACTAAATAGCGGTCCGGAGGCTGACAACACTCCCACACAGCGCCACTACTTCCTGCAGAGGCCTGTCACTGTCCCAGGCAGAGTCCAAGGGTGCTTTCGCATGAGGTGGCTGCGCAAGCCACTTGAGGAGAGCAATCACGCGGGCCCACGGCTGTTTTCTAGCACACAAGCCAGCACAATGCCCTTCTCTGTGAGCCACAGTGTGTGCAGCCCAGAGTGAAGGGTAGTGGAGGCCAGAAGGCCAGACTAGAGGGGGTAGAAGGAGAAGCAGCGAATCTTCCCTCCTTCTGTCAAGGGATTTCCCAACCTGGACTGTGTAAAGACCCCCCCCCCGTGTGGGATGACAGAGTCCCCCAGTTCTAAACAAATTGGACTGCACTGCACTGTTACAGTTGGTCTTCTTCTCCTCAAGTGATTAGAGGCGGAAGCAGCCGTGGTTGCTGCATGGGCAAGTTGAGGGGAGTGGCGACAGGGCTGAACTTGAAGCACTAACTGGACCGTGCTGTTAGGGTGAAGGAGAAGCGGCTGGAAGGCCTCTCCACTAAGCCAGAAGTGGGGGGGGGCTGACAGGCAGGCAGCGAGAAGACACAGAGCTAGAGCCACACAGGCTTCCAAAAGGACAGCAAGCCAAGCTTTCTGACTTTCTTTCCCAGCTGTGTGCTGGTAGACTGCTCCTAACTGCCGTGCCAGCATTCCATCACCATGCCCTTCGTTGTGAAACACAGCGTTGTGCAGCCCAGAGGGCAGAGTAGCGGAGGCCGAAACATACCCCCTAACCCTAACCCTAAGCCCACCACCAGCTGTTCCTGATGAGTGTTCCCGTAACTCAATCATCATCATCAATCACAACCTAGATTTGCAACCCGTATTTTTTCTTTTCCGGCAGCCTTTGGGTCAAAGAAAACATGACGACAAATACGGTTAGGGTATGACAGGGTCACACAGCATCAGCATCAGCAGCACAGCATCAAGATCCACACATGGTCCTTTCTGAATGGAGTACGCACACAACAAGTACGTTTCCCTTCTTTGTGAGGCACAGCTGGCAGCCCAGTGGAAAGAGTGGCGGAGGAAACAGAATCACACATTCCTAGTGGGTCACAGTATCCACCAATGATCAGACCTGGAGGCTTCGTGGTCCCTCCATTCACAGTGCAATGCAGCTGTGAGTGAAGAGGAGCAGCAGAGGAGGAGGACAAAAACACACACACACCGGCAGCACTTCCTGCAGAGAGGCATGTATCATCCCAAAAACTCCCAATCCCAATAGAAGCGGAGCAGCTGTCTTTCCCTTTCCACAGCCCTTCTTTGTGGATCACGTGACTCACAGACCAGACCAGATGACAAAGTATTGGACTGGGAAGTCAGAAGTGCAGATTGGAGGAGGTTGAATGATAAGCAACTGGAAGGCATGCTCAATGCCGGGACTGGTGGAGTCTGACAGGCAGGCATGTTGGCAGAGGGCACGGCAGGCAGGGAAGCCTCTAGTCTGGCTTACAGGTAAGGGTTGCCTAGATGCAGGCTTAGAGGATACCAGCCAACAAGGCTAGGGATTGGGAAGGCACCAAGGCAAAGTGCCAGTAGGGAGGATTGATTGTGCTTTGGGAGGCAGAGTTTTTATTGCCACCCCAGGAGAACGGGAGTTGCCAAACAGGGAGATAGAGTTGAAGCAGGAGAACTGGGTGGGTCTATTTCTTTAAGGCTGTAAGGAGGAGAGCTAGCCCCCTGATAATCAGTCTTTGAGGTAGGTTGTTGTAAAGTGCTTCCTCACCACTTTGTTAGCAGTTTGGCGCCGAAACCCCAGGGAACGGTGTGAAGCACCAAGGAAGGCAGGTATTAGGGTCTCACTCAGACCAGCCATGGCCAACGGGGAAACATTGGGCCAATACGGACCCTTTCCAAGGACGCTTTGAGTGGC
>JAHTLZ010000155.1:1321328-1331534 GCA_023846285.1 Phrynocephalus versicolor | reverse complement strand
CCTGGATTAGGAGACAGAGGCCAGGGCTAGAAACATTGGGCCAATACAGACCCTTTCCAAGGACGCTTTGAGTGGCCCTACCTGGATTAGGAGACAGAGGACAGGGCTAGAAACATTGGGCCACTAATAGTACCCTTCAGTTGTGTGTGAGAGAGAATACAGGTAGGCAGGCAGGCAGTCCAGCAGGCAGTTTTGCAGGCATTAGGCACTGGAGGCGGCAGGTAGTCACAGGGCCAGGCGGGCAGGCAGGCTCGTAGGGCCAAGGGAAGGCAGGCAGGCTTGCAGGCGGGCATGGAGGATTGCAGGCAGGAGGTTAGGTTACAGGCAGCAACTTAGTTCTTGGAGTGGTGGGGTAATCCCAAGGTGGAAAGGTTGAAGCGGATGAAAGTCAACCTTTCCACCATCTCCGGGTCCAGGCGACAGCGGCGCGGCCTCAGGACATCTCCCATGTGGGAGAAGACACGCTCACTCTGGACACTGGTGGGTGGGATGGACAAGAGGTCCAACGCCAGAGTTGAAAGAGCGGGCCAGAGGTCTGCCTTTCTGGCCCAGTAGTGCAGTGGGTCTGAGGTGAGGGGTTGGAGGGGCTCGGCCATGTACTCCTTCACCATGGTCTGAGCGGGGTCCGCTACTTCTTCCTCCCTTGGCTCCACTGAGGAGGAAACAGCCATGGCTAGGGCAGAGGCCAGGTAGTTGGCTGCTGGAACGGAACCTGGTCTCTGGGTGTACGCTCCTGGAGTTGTGGATCCTTGCGAGGAGTCCTCCTCAGCATCGCTCTGGCTTCCGTGCGCCCTCTGAAACGCCTGGCTCTGATCGGAGAGAGCCCTGACTTGACGGCATAGCTCCGTCTTCCAGGATTTCAGTTCAGCACTGCTGGCCGCCAGGGAACCCTTGACACGAGGGTCGCACAGGCAGGCCATCTGGTACACGTTTTCCCTCCTTAGTGGGCCAAGGCGGGTGTCCACGCCGGTCAACAGCCTCTCTGCCAATGCCCTGCTCCTAGGGAGAAGATTGCCTTCTTCCCGGATACTGGCCTCTAGGCGTTGGCGAAGGGCATTGACTAGGGGGAGAACGTGGCCCAGGCTGGCGTTGTAGCTGCTGAGGACGTGGGTGGTCTCCTCAAAAGGCTGCAGGATACCCGCCATCTAGGAGAGGGCGAGCCACTCAGTAGCACCAAGGTCCAATTCCCTCCCCTCATGCAGGACTGGGGGGGTTGACATGATGTATTCCACCACCTCCTTCTGCTCCACCAGACGCCTGACCATTTCGTGGGTGGAGTTCCACCGGGTGGTCACGTCCTGGATCAGGACGTGCTCCGGTCGGCTCGTCTCCGCCTGCCTCTCACGCATCATCCTGGCTGCCTTGACGCTGCGAGCAAAGTGCCCCACGATCTTCCGACACTTGTCCAGCAAGGCCCTGGTCTCCCGGGTCCCCTCACCCCAGGAGTCCTTTGGTGCACCCAGGCCAATGGCATCGCCCACCACTAGATGCAGTTTGTGTGCTGCGCACACAATGCCCTGGAACCCTGCCCCAAGAACCGCGTTGGTCATGTTACGGCCCGCGTCTGTAACCATGACTCCACGATTGACCTGTCCCTCTGTCCCCAATCCCCAGTCTCGCATTGCTGTCTTGAGAACGTCAGCAATGTTGATCCCTGTGGCGTTGTCCTCCATGCTTTGGGCCTGGAGAAGCACCACCCTATACCCTCTTAGGGTGCTGCCTTGTGCCTCCCCCTGCAGCTGCTCATGGGCTGATCGGGGCTCCAGGACCTCCTTGGGTTGCCACCAGTGAGCCGTCAGAGAGAGGTATCCGTGGTGCCCACCGGTCCAGAGGTCGGAAGTGAAGTGGATCTTCCTGCCTCTGGCCGCCTGCAGCAGGGCCCGGATCCTGTCCCTGACAGACTCATAAAGGGAGGGAATCACCCGCCTGCTGAAGGTACGCCGGGATGGAGGCTCGTACCATGGT
Source organism: Phrynocephalus versicolor (assembly GCA_023846285.1). Lineage (NCBI taxonomy): Eukaryota > Metazoa > Chordata > Lepidosauria > Squamata > Agamidae > Phrynocephalus > Phrynocephalus versicolor. Next base: position 1,329,569 of record JAHTLZ010000155.1, on the reverse strand, counting down.
GCCACGTGCTTCATCAGGTGCCTGAAGCCTGATGAATCCACAAAGGAGAGGGGCAACCCGTTCAAAGCCACCATTTCACCCACCACTCGAGTGGTGCTCTCCTGTGCTTTGGCCCTATTTCGCGGGCTGACAAAAGTCCCACCCAACAGACCCACTTCCTGCAGAGTGGCCTGCCTCTTCCCACTCTCACTAGCGGAGCTGTGTTTTTCTTTCTCTAACCCTTCTTCCCCTCTCTTCCTCCCTGAAGAGCAAGGGCCTGACAGGGTTCCAGGCAGAGTCCCAGGGTGCTTCCTCATCAGGTGGCTGCGCAACCCACTTGAGGAGAGGTGTTTGGGGTCATTCCCCCTGCGCAAGACCACCCCGCATATCTTGCACACCGCCATCTTTGGGTCTTGGGGGCTGTTCTCAAAATGCTCCCAGAGACACCCTCGTGGCTTACAGAAAGTAACGCCCCCTCTGTTATTGCCTGCCGGCGCTGCTGTGGTGCTGGTGTGGCCTGTGCCCTGCTGGGAAAGTAGAGTAGTACTACTGCTCTCACTGGTGGTACTCTGGGTGGAAAGAGGACTGCTCCTTCCCTCACTGCCTGGAGTCTGACTTAAGTCTGTACAGGTCCTCAGAATCTTGCAGGTTTAGATAAATGGATCCCGATTCTGATTCTGATGCCATTTCGGAATCAGAGCCCTCGTCTTCTTCCTGCTTAAGGGTGATGCTGTCAGGTAACGGAGATGGGAGTTGGTATGCCTCATCCATGCTTCCCTCGGTGACAGACGATGATGGCACGGTGCTGCTTGTGCCACTGGCACTGCTACTTGGGGAGGGAGTTGCTCCAGTATCACTTTCTGCACTACTAGTTCCTGTCCCTTCCCTCAGAAACGTGGCCCGGTTTATCTTAGTAGGAGTTCCCCTCCCCTGCCCTCTTGCTTTGCGACCCCTCCTCATTGTTCTCACTTTTTGTGGCTCAGGCCAGGGAATGTATAATATGATAGTAAAGAAAAGCACCAAGGAACTGTGCAAGTAAATGAGTGAGATGGACTCACAACAGCAACACCACAAAAAAGGGAATAGGAGCACGGGGTTTGCCAATCCTGGCACCCAAGTCTCTCAAAGCCCTGCTGCACAAGTCAACTCTGTAGCTTCTTCACAGTAATAATTGGATTGTGTATGTAGACTCTGGTGGCAAGGAAATGAGTGAGATGGACTCACAACAACAACACCACAAAAAAGGGAATAGGAGCACGGGGTTTGCCAATCCTGGCACCCAAGTCTCTCAATGCCCTGCTGCACAAGTCAACTGAGGAGAACTGTAGCTTCTTCACAGTAATAATTGGATTGTGTATGTAGACTCTGGTGGCAACTGGCAAGTAAATGAGTGAGATGGACTCACAACAACAACACCACAAAAAAGGGAATAGGAGCACGGGGTTTGCCAATCCTGGCACCCAAGTCTCTCAATGCCCTGCTGCACAAGTCAACTCTGTAGCTTCTTCACAGTTGTAATAATTGGATTGTGTATGTAGACTCTGGTGGCAAGGAAATGAGTGAGATGGACTCACAACAACAACAACACCAAAAAGGGAATAGGAGCACGGGGTTTGCCAATCCTGGCACCCTAGTCTCTCAATGCCCTGCTGCACAAAGGAGGAGAACTGTAGCTTCTTCACAGTTGTAATAATTGGATTGTGTATGTAGACTCTGGTGGCAAGGAAATGAGTGAGATGGACTCACAACAACAACACCACAAACAACAACACAACAAACAAGGAAATAGGAGCAAGGGGTTTGCCAATCCTGGCAAACAAGTTTCTCAATGCACAGCACAGGGCAAGTGTAACAAAGAGAAATGTAACTTCTTCAAAAATGTAATTGTTTATGTAGACTGGTGGCAAAAGTAAATGAGTGAGGTTGACTCACAAAAACAGCACAAAAACCAAGCTAGTAGAAGGAAGGGGTTTGCCAATCCTGGCAAACAAGTTTCACAAGGCAAGTGTAATTAGGAGAACTGTAACTGAACTTCTTCACAGATGTAACTTACAACAAGTTACTGCACAAAAACCGAGCTAATAGAAGCAAGGGGTTTGCAAAATCTGGCAGCACCCAACTTTCACACAAATAATGCACAGGTAACTTCTTCAAAGATGTAATTGAAGAAAAAGGTCTATAGAAGTAGCTGGGTGCCTGCCCTTCAACAAATGTTTGTTTGAGTGCCTTAATTCCAAAAAATGAATGAGGTGTTGGACAAGAGAAAGAATATCTAATTATCTATAAATAAGTAAAATGAAATTGTAAAATGTTCTATAGAGGAAGGTGCCCTAGCCTTGTTGCCAAATGCCAATGCCAATGCCAACACAAATGTGTTTGAGATCTTTGAGTGCACTGGTTGGCAAGGGAGACTCTGCCTACTCAGTCTGTAATAGTTCTAAAATAATTTAATCCACAGCCTCCAACCTCCCCTTCTAAGCACTAGTACTGCCACTTGCTAAACTGTAGGTAGAATAGAAAATGAATGGTAAGCTATAAATAAAACTATAAGCTGCTAAGGGTAGGATAGGGTTGCTGGATTCCTTTCCAAAACCCCAATCTCAACAGCAGCAAAAAAGCTGTAGGCGCAGGGTAAAAGGACCTTTGCCAAGTAAATGAACTCGGTGGGAAATTGGGATAGAAAAGAAATGGTATGGTAGCGTAAAATAATATATTTCCAAAATAAATCCGCACTCCCCTCCCCTCCCGCTCAAACCTTCCCTCCCCCTTGAAGCAAATAGCAAAGCAAATAAAAAACGGAACTCTTCCGAAAACAAAAAAGAATAAACGCTGCGTTGCTATTCCCCACAGCCAGGAATAAAATAAATTCATATGTTTTGCGAGAATTAAATTCAATTCCCTCACTCCCTGCCTAGCGCGACCGCGAAATCGAAACTAGACTGTACTGAGAGCGCAGCAATCCAGCCCTGACTAAACCACCCTCCACAAGATCCAAGCCCAGACTGCGACGGACTGGAACTGCCTCGCCTTTTTATGCCCTCTGGCACATCCAGAAGTGTCAGTCAAAACCTGGACATGCGATTGGTGGAATGGCTCCGAAAATTTGCATGGTCCCGTCCCATGGCCAGCCCATCGTTGCGCACGTGTAAAAAAATAAATTAAAAAAAATAAAATAAAATCAACGGAGACGTATTTTGGCAAGACAAACCCACTGCTGCTACAGTAAAAATTCAAGTGTTTAAAATAGCTATTTTTCTCATGTTTCTGTGGTGCTTTGGTGGGTATTTGGGCCACGATTTCAAAGAAAAAATTGCGGTCGCCATTTTGGATCCCCCCGCCCGCACACCGAATGGCAATGCCCCCCCCGGCCTGGTAACAGCGCAGCGCAGCAGTAGCACTAGCCCAAGGAAAGGGGGGTGGGGACCCCCCCAAAAAAAACCCTTCTGGCCTGGTAGGTGCCCTCAGACAGTTTTCGCCTGCTTTTAGGGCCGGGAATCATTTTTTTTTTTAAACTTTTAAAACTTTTTTTCTGTGCCGCTTGGCATCGCGCGATCGCCGCAATGCAAGTAACGACCACGAAAAATCAGACCAAATTGTTCGTTCGTCAGTTCGAGCTCGAAGTCTGGCGGAGTAATTCCCGTTACCGTTTCCGTTCCGTAACGGAAACGAGTAACGGAAACGGAAACGGGAATTCTGCTAAGTCGTGCCCATCTCTAGTTTCAAACTGTGTTTCCAACTTAGTCTAACAATTCAAAAGGGACACAGAAACCTTTATTTATACCTAATAATTTATACCTGGAGAAAAGATCTGAAGGTCACTTAATCTGACTGTTCTGGTATTTGTATCTAATCTGGAGAAGAGATCTGAAAAACAGTTACCTAGGAATTTGGAAAAAGGATAAGAAAATACCTCTTCCTGTATCTCGCATAAAAGATCCAGAGTTTTGAGATAAAATACTAACTCAAGACGAAGTTGGGAAATATGGTCAATGATAAGAAAAGAGAAAAGAAACAAAACCAAAATAAAATAAAGGGGGAAAATGAAGGCAATCAGGGGAAGGTTATATCTATTCTAAACATCTCAGAATAGATGAAAGGAATGGGAGAAAGGACCAAGAACAACCTGATGAGTTTGAACAGAGAGACCCAAGTTCAAATCCCAGTTTAGTCATAAACTTCACTTGGTGTCCTTGGACATATCAGTACCTCTCAGTCACAACTACCCTGCAGGATTGTTTTCATGCGGGAGAAGAAAGAGGAGAACGGCATAAAGCAGCCATGTACGGTGTGTAATCAGTGCATTCAAAGAAATAAGGAATTTTTTTATGCCACAAAGCTTCTGGTGATAATTCTCACCTACCTTTCAAGCTTCTACTGATGGCAAAAACAAAACAAAAAATCTAGCAGACAAACAAACTAGGGAGCCATGAAAACACTGGGGGGGGGGAACCCCTCACAGTTGACACTCTGCCATCTTGATTACTAGAAATAGCTGCAGAGGGAAGTAAAGATCAGTAGCAGAAAACAGTGTGGGTGGGAAGGGAGAGTTTTGAGTTTTCATGTGGCACCTTCCCCTTGTTTGTTTCCACATCTCCTTGTGCCCAGTAGCTGCTGGTTTCTTTTGCTGTTATGGATTGTGTTGCCATTCCCTTCTGTCTCCAGTATCTGAAGCCCCTAAAATGCCTGTGTCATTATTAGAACCATCCATGGGCAAGCTCTTAGCCAGTTGCATGTCTTAAAATATGCCGAAGAAGATTCAGGAAAGTGGAATCGGCTTCTCATTTGCTCGCATTTGGAGACTGGAAGGAAACCAGCTACATAAAAACACGTAGACAACACACAATTCCAGTGTTGTCAAAAGGATGAAGATGGCTTTGTCGGATTATTAACTGCTCCTGGTCATTATGAGATGGAAAATGGAGTGCCTACACGGGAATCTATTTTACACCTCCTCCCCTCCAACAGTTACCACACTTGAGAACAGATTTGCAACAAGATGTCTACCCACATTGTGGCAATGCCATCTGATCCTTAAGAAAAAAAGAGAAAACAGAGCAAATGTTTCAAGCATGCCTAGAAAAGTCTTGTCAGGCTCCTCGCTAGTTTAAAATATCCTTCTGAATGTGGAAGATATACTGGTGCTTTTTAATGGGACCCCATCTGTAATCAATGTTCACATATTCCTCCCTTTCTCTCTTGCTTATATGTGTAGATTTAAATGTGTATGTGTACATACTAACCACAGTAGTTCATGCACTGAATGTAGTGTCCCCATGTAAAACTACACTACACCAGATCTGTTAATTTTTAAATACCCACAAGACTTGACTTATTCACTGTGAGAAACTTGTATGGATACATCTTAATAGGAGCAGTTTGCTTATTGCCTTTTCTATTTTCCCCAGTTCAGTTATCTGTCAAAGGAAAACATTTTATTCATTCGTATGGTTTGCTCTTTATATGCAGCAAGGTTCCCCCCCCCCCCACTTAAGGACAGAAGATACACATTGTCTTGCTAGTTCTTTAGTGAATGCTGACTAGGCTTTATTCATAGAGTTGCCTTGTTAATTTTAGGTTACTAATAATTAGTCAAACCCCTTCATTTTGATTGCTTAATAATTGCCTACAATTCTTTCATTATGTTCCAGATGTCATTGCATTGGTATGAATACTTAATACTCATTTTCCCCCAGTTGCATTTTATTAAGTAAACTGCAGTGGGCTTTTATATGATAAATTTCAGTTTTCTAGCAGTTAGCAGGTGACATAAATTCCAGTTTTCTAGCAGTTAGCAGGCAAGATACATCTACAGCACACACCCTACCTAATTGGTGATTCTGCTGTTGGCAAATGGCCTAAATAGCAAGGGTTACAGTGGCAGTAATCCTACATCCAGTTACCTGGGAGTAGACCCATTGAACTCAGAGGGATTTAATTCCAAATGCACATGTAGAGGATTGTAACGAATGCCTATTTTCATCAAGATTGAGAATTCTGAAAGAAAATTATCCCCTTCTTACTAGTCAGCCGATCCAAAATTAAGATCTAATTTCCCCCCTCCTCTGGTCTACATATACAGAGAGGCCAATACAATTCATACGACTGCGGTGTCATCAGGATTGTGTCCACAGAAATGCATAGTGCCAGTTTATAGGGATTTCTAATTACAGTGGTACCTTGTATAAAGGAATTAATTCGTTCCAAATGAAATTATGTTAAGCAAATTTTCCTTTATACAAATTCCCATAGGAATGCATTGAAACTGGAGTGATCCCGTTTTATGTTGTACGGATTTTCCCCATAGGTGATTATGTTCTGCAAATTTACCCTATCTCCAGAATTTTTTATGTTGTACAAATTTTATGTTATACAAGCTGTTTGTTATACGAGGGTCCACTATATCTCCCCCTGAAAACAAATGGAGCCTTTACTTCTGGAAAAGATGAAAAAGAACATGAACACTACTGTACTTCAAAATTTAAGAAACAATATATTTATGAAACATGTGCCACAGTGCCATCCTCTGTCCTTTTTCAAAGCTGCTTCTCTTGTTCTTATTTTCCTAGTTGTACCTGCGTCACTTTTTTCAGAACCTCTCTGGCAATGGCACTTCATAATAATGCCACATTCCAGCCTCTTAGTTACTGATCAGCATTGATATGGGAGGTTAGTTATTCATTTGTATGGGTTGGTCTTCTAGGAGCCGAGTCAGCCTATGTAGCCTCGGGCAAACTGCACAGTCCCAGGGCACCCACACCCACACCCACACACACTCCCAGAAGAAGGGAATGGTCAATCTCCACTCGTGAGCTCTCTCTACCTGGAAAGCCTTGAAAAGGGTCTGCATAAGTCGGGATTCAATCGATGGCGAGTTGTTCAAAAATACCAGGCACGGTCAATCCAAACTGTAATACTGTACTGATATTATATAATAGAGACAAGTAAAACCAAAATTACAGTAGCTGTTAAATAGCACACGGTGTATGCTATTCCTAATACAGTAATGTGCTTTTTGCAGCTCTGATGGTGTTATTTCTGAGATCTGCAACTGCTTATAATATAGGGTGAAATTTCTTGATTTTGTCAGCAAATGACTACAGGGACCACTGAAATTTGTTTCCACACATGAGATGTTTCGATTGCCAGATCTCTGTATTTTGTTAGTTTTTCAAAAAAAAATTACCTTTAAGTTTGACATCCCCTGGAACTGCACTGTCAGTGATCCAGACATTTCTTCATTCTTTTACTATTTATTTATTTATTTATTTATTTATTTATTTATTTATTTATTTACCACCCTGATTTTCCAGAACGGAATTCCAGTTCTGAAAACACTTTATTCTGGATGATAGACCTTCTCTGGCCCATTAGTCATTGTATTTGGGGATTTCTTTTTCCAAATTTGCATAATTCTCTTTTGAAAACCATGGGATGTTGGGTTTGCTTCAAACTGGCATTTCATAGTCATAGAGTCAGAAGAGACCTCAAGGGCCATCCAGTCCAACTCCCTGCCATGCAGGGACCCCCCCCCCATCAAAGTATTCCCAACAGATGGCCATCCAGCCTTTGTTTTAAAACCTCCAAAGAATTTTTTGGATAACAAATTGCCTCTGAGAACCAATTAAATTCGTTATCAGAAGTACCACTGTATATACCAGGGATACAGATTTGACTAATTCTGCTTCCATTGGGGCAGCTGCTCTTCAGGGTGACATTGATGTAGCTCACATTCCGAGTCAGTCAGCTATGTGAGCCAGCAACATCTGCAGGACGCTTGCATGTGCTGACTTTTGGCATGTCATGCCAAGCAGGGCTTGCTGTGTTCGCTCAGCAGCAGGCTGAAAGCCATTGCAAATGGACCTCAGTGTGCCACAGGGGCCTGCCTAGGACTGCTTTTATGCCCAGTTCCGCATGTGGTGAGGCTGCCAAACTGGAGGCAAATATGAGAACTTGGATGGAAATGAGATAAGCAAGCAAGCAAAAACACTGTCAGACTCCTGTATGTATTTTGGGAAATTTTGCACAAGATCAGTAAACAGGTTCGAGAGACTTAGCAGTAGCATACTGCTTCTGGGCTGACTTCTGGCTTTGTTTGTAAATGTTTCCTTTTTGGGGGGTGGGGGATAACACCTGTCAGAATTCGATAATGTTAGCCAGGAGTTTTCAGAGCACAACAGGGCCAGAAGAGGAAGAGGAGGAGGAGGAGGAGGAGGAGGAAGAAGAAGAAGAAGAAGAAGAAGAAGAAGAAGAAGAAGAAGAAGA
>JAHTLZ010000155.1:1309634-1321318 GCA_023846285.1 Phrynocephalus versicolor | reverse complement strand
AAGAAGAAGAAGAAGAAGAAGAAGAAGAAGAAGAAGAAGAAGAAGAATTTTTGCAAACTGTGCTGGAAATTGATAGGAACAACTTGAGCCAACAATTGTAGGGTCTAATTAAACAAATGCTATAAAGAGCTGTCTTGAATTTGGTGCTAGCGGTTAGACAAGATATGATCAATAAAGTATATATTTATATGGTTTCTCTGTAGTTCAAGTGACTACAAATAAGGCTAGCTTTAGTTAGTAGGAGTGCCAGGTGGAATCTGAATTAATTAGTACCTGCTGTATGTTGAGAAACTGAATTAATGAGCACATCAGGATAAGCAACCAGTGCTCTTTAATCCTGAATTTTTGTCAGCTGTGCATAAATTATCAAGTTTCCCCACAAAGCAGAGCTTAGAAAAACTTCAAGGAAAAGGCTTGAAACAGAGAAAGGAAAAGTCTTTCTTATATTTCCAACAAGAAAAGAAAATATGCCAAAATTATCTTCCTTGCTCACGACTAAATAAAAAAGGTAGCTAGTTCAGCAAGTGGCTGGATGATCATTCCAATGCTAGTAGGATGGCAGTGAGTAGCAACGTTTTGCCCTGAGAGGTCGAGTGTCTTGACTGCAGAGATGTAGGAGTGTTATTGAACGGCGCTCAGGAAGGCTGAAGGCAGAAACAGACTTTTCTGATTCCAGAAAGCATCTGAATGCCCAGCAAAAGCTACTATCACCTTGTGGAATTTACAAATGAGCTGACTTTGTTTTGTGATTCTGGTTCAAAACAAAAACACAGCATCTGTTTGAAGTCTGAGTTCTCAAAACGGGAATGTTTGCTTGAATCACACCTCTCCAACAAAAACATACAGTACATTCCATGCCGATCTTATTGTGGGTTGTCTATAGTGTAGATTCTCTATACCAGTGATGGCGAAAATTTTAGAGACCGAGCGCCCAAACTGCGATTCAAAACCCACCAGTTTTTTGCAAAGTGCCAGTACAGCAATTTAACTTGAATACAGGTAGCTGTGAAGGGGCGTTTTCAGGTGCCCACATAAAGGACTCTGAGTGCCACCTTTGGAACCCATGCCGTAGGTTTGCCAACACTGCTCTATACCATCTACCTCTGCTGTTAAAAGCAAAAAGCAAAGTGTTCTGCTTATATGCCACCCCATAGGGCTTAAAGCACACTCTGGACAGTTTACAATTTATTTATGCACTCCCACCTTGCAAACTCATTTTACTGACCTCGGAAGGATAGAAGGCTAAGTCAGCCATGAGCCTGCTACCTGGGATTGAACCCCAGATCGTGAGCGCTGTTTCAGATACATTTACAACCATTTAACCACTACACCATGAGGCTCTATTCAGCTATGTTCTATTTTTGTTTTGTTTAGTATTTTTTTTTTTGGCAATGCTAAGGCTTGTCAGCCCTTCATGGTGATCCAGAATCACAGCTTAGAATATTAGTACAAAAGACCTCGTTAGTCAAGGTTCCGAACCTATTCAGCTAAGTGCCATATTGTTTAGTCCAAGATTTAATGCAAGACTGACACCAGGTGGTTTAAAGCTGCCTTTTTTCATCTTGCCCATTCTCTCCTCGCCTACCATGCCCACGGTGGCTGGAGACACCCTGACATGGTAACACGATCACATGTTGAATCCGTCTTAGCTTAAACATGGAACGTTACGTCAGTGAAAACCCTGCAAGTGACAGAAGATGGCTTCCCTTTCCATCCCATGTTTCAAAGACATGCTGACTGGCAGCGGAATATCACTTTGAGAAAATGTTGGCCAGGACGTGTGACGTACACTTTGCTCCTCTAACACCTTCCTGCTGCTTCCCTGCATCTTCCACTTAGGGTGATCAATTCATTCTGCCTAATGGTAGGGCTGGCCCTGCTGGGTCCTCCTAACCTACCACATAAATTCAAGCCTTTATGCAGGAATGTGGATCCCTCCCCAACTGGTGAACTGCACTGGGGCAGATCTTAAACCTGTTACCCCTAAGATACAGTCAGTGTTGCGAGTTTCTTAAAGGAAGTCTGCCATGATACTGGACAACCTCAGGGTGAAGGTGCTGATCCCTTTAGAGACCCTATGGCTAGAAAGGCCCTGTGTTTGGAGATGGTGTGAGACGTTACTGTGTTTGACCTGTGATGCATTCACAAGGGATCGTTCATATACTGCATGTACGTTGCCACCAGTCACCACCAACTTTGTGAGCAATATTCTTTTACGGGCCAGTCTTACGAAAGGAGATAAGTGAAGAGAAATTATTGACCAGAAGGAAGCCATGGCAGGGCACTGGTTCTATTTTAGGAATTCTAAAAGTTCAGAGGTCTTCCTTCACTATCAGTTCCCATTCTTCAACGGGCCTAATTTCTTCTGTCTCTCTTATCTTGACTCAGTTTGTGTCTCACCACCTACTCTTCCATGGTATCTTTCCAGACCTTTCCTTTGTCCTCACCAGCCTTCCTGTTCAATTCCCATTCTCCCACCTTTTCTGTCCTTTTATATCTTTATCTGTTTTCCCTTTTTCTTTCTCTTTGTCTAGAGACTGATCTTTATCCCCTTTCCCCCCTCATCTCCTCCATATCTTTTCCTTCTCTCTCTCCGATCAACAAGTGGGGTTGAACCATTGACAGGGGTCCTGTCTTCCAGTCTGTCGGCTACATAGTTAGCTATGAGTTATAGCCAGCAGAGTATCAAGGTTTTGGCGCACCTGGGGACAAAGTTGTTTTTAGACCCTTCTGCCCCCCAACCCCATTGCATCCACCCAGCAGGAGGGGGGGGGCAATCCTGCGGGCGTGGGGCACGTGGGTGGGCGTGTGTGCATGTGCATGGACGCATTAGCCCACGCACACCTTACCTCTCCCAGGGAGGCAACGAAGAGTTGGAAGAGGAGGAGGGTGCCACAGCCACCACACTTGCACACCTGCCTGCCTGCTTGCTTTGCTGCTCGCTTGGTGCGTGGCAGCGGGAGGGCATAGGGTTTCCTCCTCCTCCTCCTCCTCCCCCAGGCGCCCCCAGATTTCTATGCCTGGGGCAGATGTACCCTTCTGTGTGTCCCCCCCATACGCCCCTGGTTATAGCATGCTTTTTAGAAAAACTGTACTTTGTTGTTGTTGTGAGGTAAACACAACAACGGGACGACTCAGAAAATCCCTTTCTCTTTTTAATCTTAAATTGTCACAATAATATTTCAGGCCCTGAAGAAATGGCACCTCTTCATGTAACAAAAATTCAAAACACACACACAGAGAGACATTTATTTTGGGGAGGCTAAAAAAGCACAAAAAAATCACGTGGTGCCTTTAAAGGTAACAAATATTATTTGGCTTAAGCTTCCGTGCACTACAATCTCCCTTTTTAGATGCATAGGCTGAAATCCACTCAAGTCACTACTGAAGTGGACACATGGAATCAATGGAATTTACAGAGGAGTTGACTTTCTACGTCTCCCATGATTAAAGGGACCTACTCTGGTTGCAACTCACACCTGTATTTCAGTCATGGAGTGGCCTGTACTGCACGTAAAACTGTGCTCATGGCCTGGGGTTCAATCCCAGGTAGCGGGCTCATGGTTGACTCAGACTTCCATCCTTCCGAGGTTGGTAAAATGAGTACCCAGCTTGCTGGGGGGAGGGGCAATGTGTAGTCTGCATACTGTAATTAAAACTGTAAACCACCCAGAGACTACTTGAAGTGGTATGGGGTGGTATATAAGCAGAACACTTTATAACCTGAGCAAATAATCAGCAGTCTTCTATCTTTCCTTGTGACTGTATAAATGTCTTGTTGAGGCTACATGACATGCATCTAAAGTTATGAGCTGCAGTCCATAGAAGCTTGTTATGACAAATAAAATGCAATAACAAGCTTCTATGCCACAGGACTCTAGGAAAATTCAATCTAAGTGCTCCAGCAACTGAACAATGGAAACCATACATTAATTACCAACATTTCAGTGGAGTCCAGAGAGAAGGATGTGTGTACTAGAGGTGGGTACTGTAAGTCTGCCTGCTAATGACAGCCTATTGTCTGAGCAGGGGGAACCCCGTACCCCAAAATGGCAGGATGAGGGTCCTTTCCCCCTCTAGGATCAGGAACCCCTGGGGCTGCTTGCAGTGCTGAGTGATCCAGATTGTGAAATAGGGTGCCATAAATACATATATATTTTTTGCTGACAGTTGTGCAAGATTTTTACAGGTATGTATCTTGGCACTTTGACAACTTAGAAAAATCCAATATACCTGTCAAAACAACTCATTGAGAACCCTGTATAACATTGTCTGTTGCATTTCAGAGGATCAAAATGCTTTCATTCCTGGAAGTCATCTATTATTGGGAAGCAGCCTAAATTTTGAATGACTGCCTGTCTTCATTCTGTAGTCTTTCCAGCTGCTCTCCCGTGTCTTTCCATATCTCTGGCTTCTACCCTTCCCAGCACCTACAACCACTTCACCTTTCTCTTCCTCTATTTCTACTTGCATATCATCTGCCATGACATTTCTGGTGGTAGCCCTCCTCTCCCTTGTCCGTCAGTCCATCACTCCGGAAACGGCGCTGTGCACAGTCTGCTACCATTGAAATCCTGCGTCTAAGAAACCTGCAGCAAGAAAGCTACATTTTGTAGTCTGAGTGCACTGTGTAAATTGAATATATTTGCCTTATTTCCCTCATTTTATCCTATTCTATCTTGCTATTTAAACTATTCATATTATGCATAATTTATTCAGGCCAGAAGCAGGGAGCTGTCGAAGGAAAGGAAGCCGCGGCTCCCTGTGGCAACCAGAAATCTTAATAGCAACTACTTTGGTTTTTCAGATGTCGTGAGGCATTCAGTGATCACGTACATTAAATCAGGGGTGAAAGTGGAGCTTTCTCCTCAAGGCCATTTTTGTGGGGCCCCAAAGCCCCTCATGTTTACATCTTCCCTCCAAAACATGAAGAGAGTCTTCTAGGCCTGTGATTCTCCTCCTTCAGGGTTGCTCCTGAGAGCCTTGAACCCTCCAAGCGTAGGTGTCTGTGCTTTAAATCATCTGTGTAGCCATCAAGGGTACTGCTGGATTTTAATTTTCTTATTTCATTAAAGAGAAACCTGAGTGGTAGGCCCTAGCCTACCACTCAGCTTTCTCTTTAAAGAAATATTGTGCATATTATGCACACCTTATGCACATATTAACATTATGCATTCTGCCACGCAGCCCCTTTTCCCGGAGACATCGTGGAATCATAGCACATGCGCATAATTACCATTTAGCACCTTATTTATCCTGAAAAACGTTTTCTTGGCCCCCCCGAGACGCCTGCTTTGTGCTGTCTCCAGACCTACATCTGTCTGGCCCCTACTTCAGTTTTTGTACTTCTGCCCATGGACAAGCATTGGCCGAGTAGGATGGGAATGATGGGCCAACACACCTGGAGGTTAATCATAATATTAGCAGCAGTGGTATCAACAGCAACAACTGGTGGGTGCCAGATTGGGCAAGGCTGCTGTGCACTTCCCGTTCATTCACACTTCCAGTCCTGTGCAGACATCTCAAAGGTAAAAGCGGTGCTCGCTGAAATAAAGAATTGACAATCAGCTGCTTTGACGCACCACCTCCAGGAGAGTTACATTCCACACAAATGATGCCTTTGCTCTTATTGATAAGAACTAGAAGGCAAGAAGTTTCTCGCTTGTGAAGTGTATTGTTGAGTTGCAGTGGCTGCTGTTCTCAGTGTAAGGTTTCTTCATGAAGAGTCAGGCGCGCAAGCAAAGGACAGGGTCTCCATCCTCATTTTCAGACTGGGCCTGTATGGGGCTGAAGACTTGCAAGGTCTACTTTGCCTCCCCCCCCCCTCCTTTTTTATTAATTTATTTATTGGATTTATATACCACAACCACCTAGCAGAAAGCTACTCTGGGCAGTTTACAAGCATAAACAAGATACAATTAAAAATAGTATAAAATTTAAAAATACTAAATAAAATTAGTCTATCAAAACCAACATGACATAAATAATAAAAAGGATAACTAAGCACAAATACATCAAAACCATTCTGCAGTTCAAAATAAAATACAAATAAAAAAGCTGGTAATAAATTATCGACTCTCACTCTCACTCTCTCACTCTCACTCTCTCTCTCCCCCCCCCCTCAAATCAGAACCCTGAGGTCCAACAATGGGAGCCATGGGCAAAGTTGTAGCTCGGGCAAGTGGACATTAACAAGGTATTCAGGAAATAGCTCAGGAAATTTTCATTGGTACCAGATACAGATACACTGCAGATTGTTTTGGACTGATTTTTTTGTGTTTCACATCAAGCTAATTTAGAAGAATACTTCCTTTTGAGTTGCAACTTTAGTTAGATAACTGGAAGTCTCAACTCCTTGTCAATCAAGATAAAGGTGGCACTCAAATGAAACAGATAAAATAAATTACACAGATCTATCGATAGTTCCCAGTATATGTTTTTGCCTTCATATAACTAATGGGATTTTTTTTTTTAATTTGCAGAAAGACCTCCCTTTGCCCAGGAAAAGCAGCAGGTAAGTACACCATTTTCATGTCTGTGGTATATGTTCATCAGAACCCAAAAGTGAGATACCCCCTCCCCTTTTAGTCACTTTTGTTAGTTTTGAAAGGGAGGGGTTTTGCTGAGGTGTAGGCTTATCCCCTCAGTGGGAAGCCTGACTCCAGTACCATGACCTTGGTGTTCACGAGGTTCCCGGCCCATCCCTGGGTTGATACTTGGCATGGCAAACAATGTTCAACAGCTCCTTAGTGGTTGCATGGCTCTGTTTGCATGCTACATCTTCTTGGTGGCAGTGGGACCTGGATACACATTAAGTAGGATAGCAGCGTTCAGAGCATGGACATATCGGGCACGAACCTCCATCACTGTTGGAAGGAGAATTTCAGGAGGCTCCGCGCGAGGACTCTCTTATTATATACCACAGTATCAAAATTTCACTCTGAAAAATCTGCTTTTACAATTTGGATCCGTCTCTCCAGCTTCACACCTCCTGATCCATTGGACTACAACTCCCATCACCTGGTCCATCATGGCTGGGGAAGATGGGCATTGGAATTGTAGTCCAGTGAAGTTAATTTCCCCTGTCATTCTGATATATTATGATAGGGTTCATCAACATGTTGGGGAGGGTGTGGGAGGAATGCCTCATTGCACGGGGGTGGGGGGGTAGGATGGGGGAGACCCATTGTTCTGGAATTTCTAAGCCACAGGGATTGTGCAGGAAATGCTCACTAGAAGACCAAGTCCTTTGTTCGTGGATCTCCCCATAGATGTTACAGTTGACCAGCAAAATGTCTATCAAATGACGAGAGTGAGCAAGATGCAGCTGCACTAGTTGTTGTTTCCTTTGCACATCCATAACTCATCCATCGCCTTCTTCTTTTTGGATCTATTAAGCACACTGGCTGATATCCTATTGATGTTTATGCATGTGAAAAAGAATGTATCACAGATGTTGCTGCAGCTAAAAGGCAAGATAGCCACGTCCATTTCTGTCACTGCTGTCCTAAGTGAGTAAATATCCAGTAGAGCTTTGGCCATTGTTGCGTCCCCTGCGTTAATAATTAGGAATGCAAATCAATCTTAAAAGAAGCCAAGGACTGGAATAATGGCCACTGATGTGACAAAACCGCTCCTTGCTCCTTAACAGAGGGGGGAACCCCTCATATTCCCCCTTAATCGGTTCCTAAAGGGAAATAAAGCAGGCTATCTCCAGAGTGAAAGGAAATAAAATTTCTCCCCATAATATCGGTGACCTTTCCTCCTCTCTCAATGTTCCACTAACATTTCTGAATTACAACAATCTACATATATATATACATTTAAACTGACGGATGGTGCCTCACAGACCGGCAGTTGCATTCAGGGGAAGCTATGGGCAGACTAGATCAGACCGTTCACAATGGTGTGGAAGCAGCATTATGCAGAAGAGTGCTTTTCTCATTTATGTGTGTACCTCCACTGGAGCTGCTAAATGGTTGGCCTAGAAGACCACCATGGACTTCTAAATGGGTCACTTTAACAAACTGCCCTCCTGGTGTCCTTGTGTCTGATTGGGCAGAACCACTGTGTTTTTTGCTGAATCTACTTTGTCATGAGAAATGATGGAGCAGCAATTTTGCAGTGTTTAGCAGTTCACTTATAAGAAGTGAGGAATTATGCCCCAGCAATGGATCAGATCAGACTAAGGGAAAAGAGGGGCTAAAGATTGCTACTACTCCCCCACTGCCACCAACAGACCCCTTCAGTGCACACTTTGCAATATATTTGCAAAACCAGATTCCAGAGCAGTGTTTAGCTCTCTGGTTTTTAAAAAACACTGCCTGGCACTGTTCTGCATTGAAATGTTACAGAAGGGAAAAGCAGTTGCGTTGAGTGTCTCAGGAATGAAAAGTACAGATAATTAAGGATTGAGGGTGACACATAGTATATGCAAAGGAAGCCATACAAGAGAAGCTGCATTCCTGAGAGCCGAACAAGACGTTTCTGTTCATTTTCCCATCTCTGCAACCATGAGGACTAGAAACCTGAAATGAAGGGGGAGGGGTTTGCTTTGCCATGCTCCAAGGCTCACTTGCATGTCATAAGATGCCCAAACATGGCACAGCAAAGTGAAACAATCCAAATGAAACCCCACGTTAAGGATCAAGTGTTTGGAAATCCTGTCCTCCATTCATTCTGTGAATGTGGACGTGTTAAGGAGTAGTATGTGTAAGTATCCATATGCTTGCCTGTTATTGGTACATGTGCGACGTTTCTTCAGCTGTCAACATGTATGCGCTACATCTGGAGACAACAGAGGAGAAGATGAAAATGTGTGTGGGTGTGGGTGTGTCTGTGGTGTGGGTGTATTTATTTATTTATTTGTTTGTTATATTTGTATCCCGCCCATCTTCGTGGCGGAACTCTGGGCAGCTAACAATTTAAAACCAAGCCACAAGAAATAAAATAAAATAAATAAAATAAAATAAAAGGCAGCAGGCACAGTTAAAAATGGGAGAGACAAGCCCTCCACCAAGATGAAGCGGGCGAAGAGAAAAAAAATTAAGTAAGGAGGTTGCCATATGTCTCCTTAAAAAGGTATGTTTCTAAGAGCCTTTTTGAAGGCGGGCAGGGACTGTGCAAGGCACAGCTCACTAGGAAGATGGTTCCACAGTGTGGGGCCCACCACAGAGAAGGCGCAGTTACGCGTGAGCGATTTCCGTGCCTCCCTGGGTGTGGCCACCCTAGGTGAGCGCGCCTGCGCCATTCTTGTGGGCCTGGTCCCAGTTGATCTCTGAGATAATATAATTAATGTAAGTGGCTGCAATGACTGTATCCTTCCTAGTACAAATGTGTATAGTGTTTTTTACAGTGGTACCTTGGTTTAAGTAATTCATTCATTCTCCAGGCCGTTTTGTATTGCGAAAAATTCTTAAACTGAAACACGGTTTCCCATAGGAATGCATTGAAAACCAATTAATCTGTTCTGGAGGTCAGAAAAAAGCCAAACTGGGGCATTCCATTTAAAAATTTCTTAAACTGAGGCATCCCCATTATCATGTGAACGTCACACATCAAGTTTTACTGCCTTACCAAAAAAACTTCAACCGGGGCATTCCACTGAAAATTTTGCTTAAACCGAAGCATGCCCATCTGCAACAATTAATTTTCTTAAACTGAGTTTTTCTTTAACCGAGGCATTCTTAATCCGAGGTACCACTGGATATTTTATGTTTTGGTTTATGTCTAGATGTTCATAGTTGAAAACTACCTGTGGTCCAAGTACTGATACAGCAGTAAAAATTCATTCAAACATTTGTACATGTTGCCGTGGTTATTGTGAGAGAATCTGTGAGCGCGTTCCTCATTGTGGGGCTGCACCATTGGGAATAACTGGCTCTGTAGCCCCTGTTTCATCAGAAACCTGGTGCTGAAAAATCAGTGCCCTCTTACCCAGGAGTAAATCCCATGGAGCTCACTGGGGCCTTGATCTGAGTAGAAGTGCATGAGAAAAGAGAAGGGTTTTAGGCTAACATGTTCACCAAGGCATAAACCTGCCTTAGTGATTCCTCACACAAACCCATCCCATCCATCTGCATCTTATAGTGCAGTGATGGCGAACCTTCAGCACTGGAGATGTTTTGGACCACAACTCCTTTGTCATTGGCAATTCAGGCATGTAATTCTGGGAGTTGTGGTCCAAAACATCTGGAGTCCCGAAGGTTCATCACCACTGCTGTAGTGCCATGGCTCCGTGGAGGATGGTGTTGCATGCCATATTCTAACAAATGTCTGAAATAGCCAGGCCCATGGTTAAGCTGACAAAAAGGCGGTCCCCAAACCTTACCACTGGTGTTTCTTTATTGTCCTTCTCATGATTCTCATCTCCTGGGTTTCACATTCATAAGGATTGCTTTTATTTTACATGGAAGTTGAGTCATGGCAACTGGACTTCTTTTCTTGAGAGACTGAAACATTTCGCTGCTCATCCAAACAGCTTCTCAGACTGACAAAGGTGTTTGGATGAGCAGCAAAAGGTTTCAGTCTCTTAAGAAAAGTAGTCCAGTTGCCATGACTCAACTTCCAGATAAACTCACCTGGAGTTTATGACTGAGAATCTTCACAGACTTTTCTTTTACAGCATTTTAAAGAAAATCATATGCAAGTCATAAATACATACAGTATGGAGAATCTTCACAGACTTTTCTCTTACAGTATTTTTAAGAAAATCATATGCAAGTCATATATATGTACAGTATGGAGAAAATAAAGAAAAGCATGCACAAACCTAAAGACAGAATAAAATCTGCCTAATAATTGGGTGCTTGCCTGTCACCTGTTCACCTTTCCTACCAATGGCAAGGGGAGAAGTCAGTTTATGGTGATGTCATGGAGAGGTGGATGCGAGGGTGAAGATCTAGTACAAAGATAAACCAGCTTAGCCAGTGCGTGGAAGCCATTGTGGCTGAAAGCTGATGCACAATGTGTGTTTCCTGTGGCCAAATAAAATAAAATAAAATAAAATAAAATAAAATAAAATAAAAATCACCAGCTGCATGCAGAAGCTGCCCTGTTGCTGCATGCCATTGTTCAGACTACAATTCAAAATGTTTGCAACGCCGTGGAGAAGTGTGGTATTTGTTTTGGATAAGAGATGAGTCATATGCTTGGATTGCCAGTTGTAATCATACTTAATGTTTATACAGTATTTTCCAGTGTTCCTAAGCACTTCAAAAATACAATAGCCCTATAGATTAGAGCTGTATTTAAATTCCTCTTTGCAAATAGGGCTCTTAGACTGAGGCTGAAATTCTGAGTTAAGGCTTCTCTATTCATAATTCAGCTTCCTCATCAGCAGCCCCTTATGGAAAGGTGCTAGATTCAGTAAAGGGAAAACAGTGATCACAAACTGGACCATGGCATCCTGTGGTCTTGAGCACAAGCTTGACACATTGGCCTCCAGATGATTTTCTGACATGTTGCTAGGATCATCCAATTCTCTCTGGGACAGAGCACCTGGCTGGCAGAAAAACAACATAAAACTATGATGCAGCTTCCACTTCTAGATTCCACACAGATGTGTAGGAAAATTGGTAGCAGCTGTTTAGATCATTTTCAAACAGCCCTAGCCTGCAGAGGAGCAGTGGATGGCATGTAGACCTGCCAATGTTGACCTGTAACTCTAGCCAGCACCACCAGTG
>JAHTLZ010000155.1:1285910-1309624 GCA_023846285.1 Phrynocephalus versicolor | reverse complement strand
CTCTGTGCTTCTCTCTTTCCCCTCCATGCCAGTTCTCCTTTCTTCTTCCAAGGGGAAGCCTCGCCACAGACCTCCCCTCCTCTGCTTTTCCCTCCGGGGTGGGGGCTGAGAGAAGGTGCTTCAACAGCATAGGCAGGCAGACGGCCCCCTCCCCGCTCGCCACCATGACCCCCCAGGGGGATGATGTCTGAGTCCTTGTGGACAGCGCTCTCTAATTTCTCTATGCCCGATTTTCTTGACAGCAGCATGTTTCGCCGCACTAAAAGGTACCGAGAAAGGACGCTTTGGAGGCTCTCTCTTGTCCTTCCATCTTCTTTCCTTTTCCATCCCTCTGGGGTGGGGGGCCCTCCCCATTCGCCTCTCGAGTTCTGTTCCTCCATCCTTACTTCCTCCTCCATCACTCCATTCTGTGCCACATCTCCATCTCTCCCTCCCTCTCCTCTCCTCTCCTCTCTTTCTTCTCTCTCCTATCCTTCCCCCCCCCCAACAAACTCCATCTCCTCCTCCCCATCCCCTTTGCTGCCTTCTTCCCAGAAATGGCTTGGGGGGGGGGGAATAAGTATTCTGCACTGCTTGTGCCTGTGGGGATTGTAAGGGTGTGATCCTCTCTCCCATCCTTTGTGAGAGCTAAGTAGCTCAAAACCCCCGAAGATTTGGGAGGTGGCTGGTGGGCGGTGGGGGGGGGAGCAGAGGGGGGGAAGGAAGCTGCCTTGCAGTGGCTGGTAAGGTTGTGGCGCAGTTGAGGTTGCGGGGGGGGGAGATTCACAAAGAGTAGGGTGCCATGGCAACTGCCAGGGACATGAATGTGTATGAACGGGCACCACTGCCATGGGGATAAAGGATATGTCCTCTCCGTTGGTCCACCTGTCTGTCCTCCCAACTGTCTGTCGGGCTCACTGGCTTAGGCTCTAGAGACGCCTTTTCTTTTAGTCTGGGCTCCAGCATGAAAGGGGCATGGGTAATGTATTTTGTTAGAGGAAAGGAAGGTGGGAAAGAGAAATGAATGGAGAATAAAACAGAAGGAGACAGGCACTCAGTCAGGCAGCTAGATTCTGGTGTTGCTTTATCTCTCTGCCTGATGACGCTCATGGCTGTGAATGTTTCAAAGTGTCTGCATACTTAATTCTTAGCGCTGGCAGCGAGAAATTTGAAATACATTCTAGACCCTGGCTTGCATGATTGGATGAAAAGGTGATCTGTTATGACATGGAAAATCTTTTGTTGCCCATCGGTCATAGCAGTACACAACTGAATTTGTAATTATAATATTCATCATTTCATTAAGCTTATCCTACCCAACAAGCCCACTGTTAACTATAATGCCAGGGCATCTACTGTCTTCTTGGCTCCCCCACTACCTTCCCAAACTGCTGGGCTGCGGAGCTTTATTTTCAGTTCTCTACATCCAAAGCGCTAAAGGACCTGTGAGTCTGGAGAAGTCACAACACAGCTGATTTTTTAAAATTTAGTTCCCTTTGCTTACCAGAAATGGGTCCCTCTTGCCTTTCCCTGAAAAAAAAAAGCTTGATTGTGTTGTACCCATCACATCAGTTTCTATATGTATGGTATAGATACATGTGCAGTCTGGGTCTCTTCCTTTAAATGCTGGTTATTGGAGGGATAAATTGTGAGATTGGCCACCCAGAGGGATGAGTTGGAGTGATGACAGATAAGGGACTAATGGAGGTAAGTGTATCAGGAGGGAAGGGACGGTGCTTTCACATGACCCCTAAAATCCGCTGGCAACTTAAATTTGGATCCCCCCAGCCAGAGATCATGTGGGTTTTGTTCTGCTTCCTGTGTTCCCACCCTTCCGCACTCTGATTCTCTCTCCCCCCCACCCCCACCCCCGTGTGTGTGTGTGTGTGTGTGTTGTAAAGGCCCTGGCACGAAGCGAAGCAGTTTTCTCAGGTGGGACAAGGCTGCGTTGGGATGGCGTGGGAGGGAAGCGAGGAGACCCTCCTCGGAATGGAAGCGTGGCCCCACTCCCTCTCTGTCTCTTCGGTTATGCCTTAGGGAGGGTGCTTTAAACGTAGGCATGGTGTGCTGTCATTGTGTGTCAGTCTGTCTAGTGAGTAGAACAATAGGGAAGCAGAGAGCAGCCTAATCCGAAGCTAGACCATTTGTTTTTCTAGGCCAATATTGTCACTTTTAATTGGCAGTTGCTCTCCAGGGCTTCAGGCAGGATATTTTTCTGTCTTCCCCTGAGGCCTCTGGCTTTGCCTGCAGGTCTCCCATGTAACTACTCTACTGGATATACCAAGCCTGACCCTACCTGGCTTCCAGAATGCAGAGGCATTCGTGGTGAATACAACAGTGATGTGGAGTAAATACTGTTGGGATTGGGAACCCAGGCAGATGGTTTGTGATGATTCCTTGCACAGAACTACAGCACTCAGGAGATACTTTCAAAGGTGCAGTTTTATCAGGGGCTTTCTCTGAACCACAAATACCCAGGAAACTTGGACTATATCAGTTTATCACTAATTATTATTTATTTATTGGATTTATATACCGCCCATCTGGTGGTAAGCCACTAAGTTGAGACACAGAAGCATCTTCTGCCCTATTGCTCCACCTACAGGAAAGTTGTGTTCCCAGCTAGTCTAAAGAATCACCTCACTGAAGAAAATGTCGTGTTTGAGGGATCATTGAAACAGTTATTTCTGTTTCAGTGAGCAAATATTTTTATCCTTTCCCTTTTCTAAGGAGCTCTGAGCAGCATGGGATGACTGTCCTGTTTTATTCTGCAGGGCCTTTGTGAGGGAAGGCTGACAGAGACTTGGGCTCAAGGTCACCCAGAGGGCTTTATCTGGGTGACCAGATAAAGGAGCAGGAGTCTAAATCAGTCCTTTTAAAGAGTTTGAACTTGGCCAGAAATCAGATCCTGCTTTGGTCCAGATAGGTGACACGATTTTCTGATAGGTTTGTAGAAATAATTTGCTAGGGTGTTTTTTTTTAATTGTAAAGGAAAAGGAAAACCACCCAGAGTACAGACTGAGGACTCCCTGCGACATGATGAAGCTAGCCATGTTTCTTGTTTGTGTTGTGTGTATTCACATACATTGGAACAGGTGGCGTGAGATGTCTTTCAACTGAACAAGGAAGCATGGAGGATTTGGAAGGCAGTCGTTTGCTCCATCATACATGTGCACATCTCTCTCTGCTTGCCTCTGATGCTGAGTTAAAGCAAGGAAGGTGGCTTGAGGGGCTGACTTCCTGCACCTCACATGCCCCTTTTTAATGTAATGAACGGATTCTACCACCATCAATGTGTACAAAGAAAATGAACCGACAGAAGAAAGAAGGGCCATACTGTAGCTACTCTTTCCATGTTCAGTGTGACTCTGGCCCTGGATTAGTTTTGGACCTCTATGCTTTCCCTCTCTGACCTTCTTAAACCTTCTTGCAAGGAGTGTCGAAATGTTTACCTCAAACACGCAAGCTTAGGGCTGCCATTTCAGATGGGAGGTCAGGTGTCAGAGAAGGGAGCAAAATCTGCAATTGATGGTCATGATGATGTTTTTGTTTACAGGGGTGGGTAGAGAGGCTCCTGAGATTTTTCTGCCTTCTGTCTCAAAACACATTAGCTGTCTTTCTATGTCGTGGCTTTGAGTCACTTAATATCAGGAGGTGGGGTTTGCTGCTCTGTCTCAGGTAGCAAAATCTGTTGGGCCACTGCCGTGGAGACTGACTTGTCTGGATGCATCTCACCAACCGTTGCCAGAAAGCTTACATGATGGTGTGGAGATTGCTCATATTATTTAAAAATCTTGAGCCCATTTTGTTTGGTAACTTGTGTTTCAAGCTTTCATGCTAATTAATGAACCTTCTTGTATAATCCATTAAGTACAGTTTGATATCCTTTAACTGTGAAATTTATAAAATCCACCATAATTGATAAATCGTCATTGCAGCACATAATTTCATATCAAATAATTCATTCAAAAACAAGAGGACTTACATTTCAGGTGTTTATACATTTATGTGTGTTTATGTGTTTTTTACTTACCTATACATTTTTACCATGTCTTTTCAAGCAGTTACTGTATTTCCAGGGCAGCTTACAAAATTTTAAAGCAAATCAAACCAAACCCAATCTATTACATATTTGGAGAAAACAATATAATCATGTAGAGTATATCAACATGATATTTTAAAAAAAACACCATTAAGCTGTCATCCCAGTACTGTATATCTTGACTGAAACCACTAAGGCCTTCCTAACAAAAGAAAGAAAAAAAAGAAATGTGTTTTCAAAGTATATATAAATAGAGAAGCAGAGAAGAAGAAGCTTCTCCATTTTCTCCATAAAGAGGTTTCGGAGTCTGAAGTTTTAGTATAAAAAACAGGAAAGACCCTGACTATGGTAGTCATTCAGTTGTTCTGGTAAGATGCATAGTAAAGCTAGTATAGAAATCTTAAAATCTTAGTAGATTCATATGAGCAGATGATTGTATACAAATAAATTCAACTCTTGGTATTATGGCATCTTGGACAACACTTCTGAATGATTTATTTGTTTTTGCATGTTTAATTTATGCTAGAACATTAATTCATGCTTTTTAATATACAGTATATTATTTCAATTTTTTTATTTAAAACCTTCTTACCTCTCCTTTCTCTTAAAAAAGTACCCATGGTGTCTAAAATAATCAAAACCAAAATTTTAGAACCTTTAAAATGTAAATTATTCAAATGCTTAAAATAATTATCTTTTTTCTTTATGAAACCTACTGTAAGCAGTGGAGGATTGTTGACCAGAAAGACACAAATAACCCACCCTTTGCTTCTGGCTCTTAGATGCCCATTCAGCAAGGCAGTCATTATCATAGCTTTGCACACTTGGTACAAAAATCCTTCTCACAAATGGAAGAACTTTTGCTGAGATGGCTGGAAAACGTCTCTGTCTCACAGATAACAGAAAAATGTTGCAGCGTCTTCTTCTCACAAATGAGAAAGAGACAAACAAGAATTCACATTCTGTTCATGTATAAGAGAGAAAGTGAATATTTGTACCAGCAATTGTGAGTTTGCAGCTAAGGAGCAGTACTGATTCTAGATGAAATAATGCAAAGGACTAGGGTGTGATTTTACTGCTTTTGAGCCCTGCTGGAGAAGCCACTGAAGAGATGTAATCTGGATAGCAGTTAGTCCAGAACAACCTTACTAGGGGGAAAATGGGGAATGTGATGAGCACCGGCACTTCATAATTTGCCACTACTCTGTCACTACCCCACTGTAAGGTCCCTGGTTCACACCTGTAGTTCACTTCTTGATAGGCACACCATTTAGTGACAATTTGCACGTGTGAATGAGGCATTGCATACCAGACACCTTGGATAGAACACTCTTATTGCCTCCAAAAATCATTCATTTTCTAGGGAAATTAACTATGAGTCATGGTCGAGAAATCAAAGAGTGATTCATTGATAAATGCAGGCTGCGCACAAAGACCTACATCTAGTTTCACCTTTGCTTCCCCATCTGGCCATTGTTCTCTACAGGAAGGGCTGTCTGTATGCTTTCTGATATGTCATAAGAGTCAGAAGTTATGGGGAGGGAGCAGGTGTTTTTAAAGGTTTCCCATGTTTAAAAAAAATGACAAATCCCTCCCCACATATAGTCAGGGAAAGCTGTACACTTAGCCCTGTTTCAGTGTGCCAATTTTGGACATGAGAGTTGTTTGTTTGACTGATGTTGTTCCTGGTGGAGATGCATTTTTTAAAAAACATGCTCCTCTTTTTAGCTGAAGGGTCCATTTTTTTGACAAGACTCTCATGGCGTGGCAGCACCTTCCCATGCACAAATGCAACATGAGATGCTGTGGGCTACAGAAGAAGAGTCTATGATACATGTCCTTTTCATCTTAGCCCTTCTCCACCCTGCATCTATTCCAGCACTGCTGCGGAAAGGAGCATAAACTCATATCAACTGAGGCTTCGAAAGCTGAGACATAGACAAGAGGCATACATACTTCAGACGTAACATGGGGGGGAGGGGCATAGTGCCGAATTTTACATTTTGGTCAGCAGCTTTAGTTTGTGCTCCTTCTGAAGTGACAGATAAGAAGGTCACTTTTCAAAAGGCCCCGTAGCACCTCTCATTTTAAACACTGGATCTCTCTCTCTCTCTCTCTCTCTCTCTTCTCTAACTGTGAGCTGCCAATATTTACTCCAGTAATAATGATCATAATAATGATAATAAAGACATCAAATGTAACAGTAGAAACTCTTATGGAAAAATGCTGACTGAGGTAAAAATTGAAATGTGTGAATGGAGTTGTTGAAGGGGGTCCAGTCAAGCACCAGTACTTCACCCATGCCAATCAGAGTTGTCTCCCAGCATCTTATGGCAGGGACCTTTACAGAGCTCCATTGGAAGGAGTTGATGGGGTATAACTTTTGTGTCAGTTTTGGCTACAGGGGGTAGCCAGATAACCCCACTGGACCTGCCCTTAGTCTGTCTGTCTGTCTCTGTCTGTCTGTCTGTCTGTCTGTCTGTCTGTCTGTCTGTCTGTCTGTCTCTCTCTCTCTCTCTCTCTCTCTCACACACACACACACACACACACACACACACACACACACACACACACACAAGAATTTCATACAAAAGTATATGTAGCCTTTATGGATGCATTTACTATACTTAATGGAGTGTTCTTCCCCATCATTGTGTTCTGCATGTGGACAGCAAGGGGTCTACAGCAGAAGACCTAGTGAGGCATTATGCCTGAAGCCCCATAGGTCTTGAAGTGTGCTGGGGATGCCCCCTCCAGTGTCCCCATATTGGTGTATCTGCAGGCAGCAGCTGAAGACACCTCATGGGATGTGATGAAGCAGTCGTTCTAATAGTCAGAGTAACCTCCTTCTTCCTTGCTCTGCTGATGACAAATACAACATGATTTCCTTAGAACAGATGATCATAAGGGCTCCACAAACCTGACAACCAGACAGCCAGTCCTTCATTGCTCTCACCCTCCAGCCTTGCATGAAAAGTCATATCCCCAGAGGATAGGAAGGAATTCCCAGCAAGGTGTATAAGTGAGAGGCCAGATGGACCTTCTGTTGTTTGTATCGAGGGTACAAAACCCCTGCTACCTATTATCTCATGCCTTTGCCATGTTCTGACACAAAGGAGAACATCTCTTTTCTCTTCTGCCGTCTTTTTGTGTGCCGGACAACTCGTAAAGGGAGATCAGAGCTAATAGTAATAAAGACGGGCGAGTAAATGAAGGGCAACTGCCTGAATAGCTCAGGGGTTTTGGTATCTTGCTGTAGAGCCCAAAAGTTGGGCGTTCAAGTCTCCCCGTGTGCCTCCTGGGAGACAATTGAGCATGTGTGGCTTTGGGCAAGCTGCGTGGTCCTAGGGTGACCCTCCCCCCCGCCCCCGGAAACAGGGAAAGGTAAACCATTTCTGAGCACTCTCTACCTGGAAAGCCACGGAAAAGATCACCATAACTCATAAATGACTTGACAGCATGCAATCATTATTAGCAGTAAACGAAGACATAACTTTGTAGATGTCTGCTAGCAACTCAGTTTCTTCAACAGTATCATGAAGCAACAGAGCCTAGGGTGAGCATGTGTACAATTTACAAAGTATAGTAGAGGGTCTTCTTTCTTAGGGTATTTAAAGGCTTGTCCAGGCCATTTTTTTGAAAAGTTAAGACATAATGAGAAGAAATCAATGGAAGTTGCCCATTGATTGTTAAAACCCGAGCAGCAAATTTCATAGGCACGCAACAGGGCTGACTCTCCTCTCCTTGAATTTATGTTTAAATTACAGTCATAATTTTGACAGTTTTGCAACTATAGAGTAAAATCAATAGATGCACCTGGTATGTATTTTCCTCTCTCTCTCTCTCTCTCTCTCTCTCTCTCTCTCTCTCTCTCCCCCGCAGCACACACACACACACACACATTTCCCTTTCTTTTCGTAATGCATGGATGATCCTCTTTACAGTCACCTTCTTCCCAAAGCAGTCAGTCTTCAAACAGCCACAGGCCAAACAACAGCGGTAGCTAATTGGGTCTGATACAGGGAGAGCCCGTGTTAGACTGTATATTTATTATTTTTTTATTTATTTATTTATTTGAATATGTTTACCTTACATTTCTCCTTGGAAAAGGGCCCAAGGTGGCTTACAATAATAAGGGTCAATATACAGTCCAGAAACATTTAAGACATATTCAAGCTAAGAACAGGGAATTAAAAGAGGCATCTTAGAACATTAAAAGGTAACATTAAACTACAAAGAGCACACACACAAAGCATGAATGAGGCTTAGGTTGCAGGTGGAGCAGAAGAGGGTGCTGTGGAGGGGTAGGAGCAGAAGCAGGAGCAAGCAAAACTGCGTCATCCAAGCTAGAGAAAACGCTGTAGGCAGCAAAGGGACAAGCGTGGCAATGCAACTTCATACTTACCATCCTCAGACCTCTCTGCTCGGGGCCATGAAGATAACTCTCTATGTATATTCTGTTCACATTCCATGTATACTCTGTGAATATACTCTCAAAAGCAGCCGCCGCAGCAATGACAGGCCCAGACCCAGTTCTCAGTTCTATGTTCAGCTAGAGTTCAAAAGGGAACCCAAGAGTTCTGAGATGTCTTCTGTGCAAAGGAGGCAAATTCAGGGACTTGAGGGGAACACATTTTTGAGAGAGAAAGAGAGAGAGAGAATGCCTCCAATGGCTGCCGCCTCCAGCTTCCCCAGATTAAACCGACAGCATGGGCAGCTTGGGGTGAAATAGTGCCTATAAAGGGGTGGGGCTGCTGCTGGGACCCCATGTGGGTTGCCTGCCTTTCACACACACACACACACAGAGAGAGAGAGAGAGAGAGAGAGAGAGAGAGAGAGAGAGGAATTTGTGTGTGTGTGTGTGTGTGTGTGTGTGTGTGTGTGTAGGGGCCCCAGAAAGATGAGCAATTCATGGGCACCTGGAGGGTTTATTGGCAAAGAGCTGGTGGCTGCTGAAGGGCCTGGTAACAGAGAACGAAGGAAGGGGAGGGGAGAGAAAAGCAAAAGGGGGCCGGAGGCTGGGACCAGTGAGAAAGAAGGTAAGGAGGTGGTTTCCTTGGGGTTGGCAAACAGCAGGGGAAGCACCTCAGAAGAGGAGCAAACATAGGGGGATGGCAACCGCCAAACATCTGGAGACCATCTTGTACACCAGGCGTGTCCAAACCTTGGCCCTCCAGATGTCCTTTGCCACTGGAAATTCAGGTTTGGAATTCTGGGAGTTGTGGTCCAACACATCAGGAGGGCCAAAGTTTGGACATGCCTGCTCTACACAGAGGGAGAGGGAGTTAGTAGCAGCTAGAAGAAGAGCCCTATTCAGGCGTTCTGGTGAAGATCACGGTGACTAAGGGGTGGCCATGAACCACAACCCAGCACCACCACTGGCATCACAGGTGCCAAAAAGAGGGGCACAGCAGCTTCAGCCGGAGGCAGGGAGTGGCTGTGGAGAATTGACCTGTCAGTCCAGATAGGAGTGTGACACCATGCTGGAGCACCTGAACTGTTTGGACTTGGTGGATGGGAAGGTGGGGAAGGACTGAAGGGACTTGACCTGAGGGGCCAATGCCAGCAATTGAGTCAGTCATAGGACTCTATATCCAGAAGGAAGGTGGTGTGACTTCTGCCTC
Source organism: Phrynocephalus versicolor (assembly GCA_023846285.1). Lineage (NCBI taxonomy): Eukaryota > Metazoa > Chordata > Lepidosauria > Squamata > Agamidae > Phrynocephalus > Phrynocephalus versicolor. Next base: position 1,299,979 of record JAHTLZ010000155.1, on the reverse strand, counting down.
TGAGGCATGGAGCCAACAGTCAATAAACACCAGTACTGTTTGCGCCAGCAGCCTGGAGCCACTGGAGCTGGTTCCTGGGGACTTTAAATCCCAGTCCCACTGCTGGGAGTTGGGCAGAGACATTCACAATGCCTCACTTCATATTTTCAGTGTGGGCCAGGAGGTGGCCATTGTCTAGGGTTATATAGCTTCTGCCACTGCCTTGAAATGATAGTAGGGAACTTCCAGCAGTGGGGTCAAATTGATTTCCTCTGGGGTCTTAATCCAGACCAGTTGTTCTCAACCTGTGGGTGCCCAGATGTTCCTGGACTGCAACTCCCAGAAATCTTCATCACTAGCTTGCAATATTGAAACAAACCACAGCAACAAAATTAAAAGCTTAAAAATTGAATAAATTATTACTATATTTAGAAGCGAATAACCAGTACTCCATTGAGACTAATATGTAAAAATGCCTCAAGCAATATTAAAGCACTTTAAAAAATTAAGAAAACGTAACAGACCTGTTTTTAAAGACTTCCCCATAGGCAGCCAGTTACTGAAATAGAAAAAAAAGAAAGACAATACAGTAACATTTTCTTCCTCATGAGACAATCAATGAGTAATTTCTTCCCTCAGAATGGGAAACCTGATTAAAGGTTACCAGCAATTGTAAAAGTAAACCTGATTACTTGCAGTTTTAAAACATTACTGGCATTAATCATCATAATGCCTCATCAAGTCAATTCTGACTTACACTGACCCTTTTCCAGTCTTTTCCAGGTAGAGAATGGTCAGAAGAATGCTTTCAAAGTGCATTTCAGAAGTTCCCCATACTTGGTGGTAGATTTATGAACAGCTCTGTCTTTGGTCATACATTTGCTACTATCTGTGAACGAAGGATTTGTAGCATGTTGTAGAAAAAAGATCCTACGATTAAGGCTAAGAGAAATCTACAGCTAAAAGCTCCTCAGGGAATTCAAACCACTTGCAGTGGACAGAGCTGCACAGGAGGCCCAGGGAACACAAGGCCCTCCCAGACCTTGTTTTAATGATGACCTTTTCAGAATATAACTCCCAGAATCCTCTCGGCAGCACGGAGATTGTAGTCCCAAAAATAACCTTTTGCCGTCTCTTGGCCTTCTAGATTGTGATTCTCACTAGAGGTGGGTAGGCACCTCGTATTGGTTTCCCAATTAAATAGGAATTAAATAGGAACCACAGCACCACAGGTGCCACTGTACCCAATCCCGCCCCTTTTAGCTTCATTTTAGCTTCATTTTAGTGTTTTGTTGTTGATTTATGTGTATTTTATTTTATTATGCACCTTGTATTTTCGTTTTTAAAATGTATTCCTTTGTTTAATTGTTATGTTATCACATGTTGTAAACCGCCCAGAGTAGCCCTAGGTCTAGATGGGTGGTATAAAAGTCAAATAAATAAATAAATAAATAAATAAAATTAGAGCCAGCTACCTACCAGGTTCTGTGTGGCACAAAGCTCCGTCATCACTGTGGTCCTGCCAATCCTGGAAGGTACCTAGCCAGCCTTTCCCTGCCTCCCCACACAACCGACCACTCCCTGTCCTGTCAACACACTGAAATGGTCGGGCTCCTTCCAGGGAGTGCCCATCTCTATTTCCCACTGTGCTTCCAGGAAGAAGAGCCAACCTGTGCAAGCTGCACAGTCCCAGGGCACCCCCACTCTCAGAAGAAGGGAATGGTCGACCACCACTCCTGACTACTCTCTACCTCTAAAACCCTGGAAAGGGCCATCATTGGTCAGAAGTGACTTGACATCGCCATCATAAAATTCTCATTCTTTAAAGTCCTGCCTTGTTCCCAGGAAAACAAACTAACAAAGCTACTCCTCATTATACTGAAAGCTTTTCCTCTTGGCAATGAGAAAACACAGTAAAATTTGAGTGAATGAGGTGGAGTTGTGACATGACAGAAGCCTCATCTGGACCCATTCAAAAGCACTAGTTCATTTCCCTCCAGGCTGTGTTCCTACTTGCTTTCCACCTGGAGTGGCACAGAACTGCTGCTGTCTCAGCACACTTGTAATTTTTACCAGCATGATCAGGATAGATGATGTGGTTTTTTTTCTGTCTCCGCTGATTGTTTTAATTTGCACTCATTTATTGGGGCCAGCACACTATGCAACCGAAGTAATTAAAGCAACCTATGACTCTTCTCTTCTCTTATTCCTTGAGCCGTCCATGTCCTTGTGAATTCTTTGTTTACACTTATTTTTGCTTATACTCTCGAGGTTTATTTTTTGCTTATAAACTCAGGTCTTGGTGACAAAGGGAGATGACCAGAGGCAGCAGGATAGACTTTAAAATACAGTGGTACCTTGAATTACGGGTACTGTACCTTGGTTTGTGGGTGTTTCGCAAAACAAGCAAAATCTTTAATTAAAAATGCTTCACTTTGTGAGCAGCATCTTGTATCTCCTCTTCCCCTTCCTCCTATCTCCTCTTCCCCTTCCTCCCCCTCCTCACTGCTGCTGCCACAACCTTGGGGTGGTACCCAGATGTGGCCAGAAGTGGCCTGTGGGGCTCAGCGCAGGCCTGCCACTGACTCTTAAGTGGCCTCCAGGGCTTGGCATGATCTCAGCTGCTGCAGCTGCCAGCTCCCATATATCAAAGCAAATTTCCCCTTAGAAAATGATGGAAACTAGGACCCATAACAAATCACGTAAGTTTCAAATATTTCCTATGGGGACATTTGCTTTGATATAAGAGTGTGTTGGTTTGCAAGCATGCTTCTAGAACACATTATGCTCCTAAACCAGGCATGCCCTCCTGATGTTTTGGACCACAACTCCCAGAATTCCAAGCCTGTATCACCAATAACAAAGGACTGTGGGAGTTGTGGTCCAAAACATCTGGAGGGCTGAAGTTTGGAGAGGCCTGTCCTAAACCAAGGTATCACTGTATATAGGTTTATTGTCAGAGCTTCTATGCAGAAGATGTCTCACATTCAGGCAGTGGGGCAATCACCACTAGCAGTATCCCACTAAAACAAACAAACAAACAAGAAACTTGAAAAGTATGTTGCTCTAACTGGATTATTTTCTAGTGGGAACTATTTTATAGGGAACTCTTGCTCATGGTCCATTTCTCCTTTTTGTGAGAGGGATGTGCGCCTCTTCTTTCTTTCAAATGTATGTGTGTGGGGCTGGGGCCTTTCATTTCAATGTTTAGAAAGTGCAAAAGGATGTGGAGATGCATTCCTTCCCCCTCCTTTGGTTGTTTCTATTCACACGCTTTGTAGTCTGAACCACAGCATGCAGTAGACACGGAGGTTGTCACAAAACACCAAACAATCGTTGGTAACAAAGACCTAGGCAACCTTTCAGCCTGAAAATCTGACACCGGCAACAATGTGGGCAGATGTCCCATCTTTGTCGATGGCTAGGAATCAATGAGATAATCTTTGTATACCAGCCAAGTGTGTTGTTGGCACGTTAAAGTCAAAACTCAGCCATGTGCACTGGATGAAACCTGTGCCTTGATTGTCAAGGTGGCATATCTGAAGTATGCCAACCTCAGGATCATATTTGCCTACCTACCTGTATCCAATGGTCATTGCCACCTCAGAAGCTATGCCCTGAAATTATAGATGTTGCGGGAGGTGGGAGGGGGAGAAGAAGGAATGTGTGCCTTTGTGGATGTGAGAAGTAGAGTGTGCAAGTGAAGGAGATACGTGTGTGAGAGAGAGAGGGAGAGAGATGAAGGGAGTTGTGTTGTATGAATGATTGATTGTGTTTAGATGAGAGAGAAGGACCTTCCCACCTCTTGTGAGATCCTGTTACTCCATTTGGACTCTTTAACTGGTCCTGAATCCATCACTTTCCTACTTTCCCCGCTGTCCCGAGTGAAAGGATAACACAGCTAACTAAGCAAGCTTGTTCAAAGAAAAGGTCCACAGTTCAATCCCTACAAAACATACAATTCGACCATGAAACATCTATAGTTTATTCCTCAGAGTCAGCAGTTAACTGGATTTCAGGCTGTAGGGAAGGGCATCTGGTTGAAACCTACCCACCACAGTAAGAAGCAGCAGTCAAGCTACGTCAGTGGTTTGAGTCAATAGAAACGTGGCTTCCTTATTTCCACCAAGTGGGTTGATGGCTTAAGTCAGAGACCACAAAAGGTACAAGTGCTCAGCAGTTTGGGATAGTCCAGTGGTGTCCAAACGCCGGCCCTCCAGATGTTTTGGACCACAACTCCCACAGTCCTTTGTCACAGGCAATATAGGCTTGGAATTCTGGGGGTTGTGGTCCAAAACATCTGAAGGGCTGAAGTTTGGACAGCCCTGGGATAGTCAAACAAGCTGAGCAGGAAGGAGAACAGACTTGCTAGGCTTTCCAGTGGAGGCATTGAAAGGAAAGTAACTTAGGGAAATTAGGTGTGCTCTAGTCTGACCTTCTTTATTCTTGCATATCCCGCATCTAGGACTGTCTTATTTGCCTCTCCTTCTTTCCTGCCATTTGTACAGCTGCCGAACCAGTAACAGAAAAAGCCTGATCCTGACAAGTACCTCGCCGACGCTGCCGCGGCCTCACTCTCCACTCCCAGGTCATATTGGTGAGTTAAGCCCTTGGCCACCTGCCCCACCATCCTGCTTTCAAGATATGCCAGTCTCATCCAACACTGGATAAAGATGTGGTGCACAAAACATTGTCAGTCAGCTTAGGCCCCATCTTCAAAACCCTGTCCAAAATGTGCCCCGTTCTTCAAACGAAGGCTCCCTCTCTCACAGACTGGCTCTAAGAAAGCACGTCTTGGATCCCCATACTTGGATTCATTTCTCAGGAAATCTTGGTCCTTACCCAAGACATATTGAAGTAAGTCCTTCTCTCTTGACATATCCCCATTCTTTTGACCCAAGTTGGGTCCCTCCATATTCCTACATCTGGTCAACATTACAGTACTGGATTGCGGTGCACAAAACATTATCAGTCCGCTTATATGTGGTTGTTTCGTGGCTAGTGTTACGCTTGTATTGATTTGCCACAATGTGGCAGGATGTCCACAAAAATCCAAGTAGAAATCATACCCCTGTTCATGTCCTCCCACCCAATATCCATCCCAGTGGGTTTATGTATGTTTAGCAGCAACTTAAATTGACCCTAAAAGAGTCCTGTTGGATTTAGTCGCAACCAATTTTTGACTTGTGGGGTTCATCAATTTACTGTCCTTCTTTGCATCCATGCTCTAATTTTCCTACAGTCTTCTCCCCACTCCTCCTCCCATCCTCTCTGTCTGTTCAGGCCATCTGTCTTTGACTCCATACATATATTTAGGAATATGAACATTGTGTCACCTTCTCATCTGTCCTTCTTGCTAACTATCCATGCTCTTTTCTGTCCAACTATACAACTGCTCATCTTTTCCTCTGATTTACAGTCTGGTAGGCCATTGACACTTGATCATCCATCTGTGCTTGGTTGGTTGGTTAGACTCTTTATCTTCTCCTGTCTATTGGTTTATCCATGCAACGTTCCATTTCCAGGCCTCCTTGCACCTTCTGTTTTCTTGTTTAATACAATTCTCTGTCTCTCCTCTGATCTTCCTGGCTTGCTGGAGTTCCTATAGAAATGTTTGTCAATATGTCAGGCCCTCTGGAGAATAGAGCTCCCTGAGATCGGGTCAAGTGTTTTAGTAGTGATGGTGACTGAGCTAGCACATGAAGCAGTGGCTTGATATCTTTTGTTTGTTATTCTCCCAACGTGTCCACAGGTAACAGCCCTCTGGACAGCCCTCGGAACTTCTCCCCCAACACGCCAGCCCACTTCTCCTTTGCTTCTTCACGCAGGTAAGCGCACTCTTTGGGACCCAGGTGTGAAACAGGTTTTGAAGATGCTCTGCGACACATTTTTAATCCTTGACTGACCAGGTGTGGAGGCCATCTGCCAAGGCTGCAGCCCCAAATATCCAGCAAGGACTAATGCCAGAGTGAAGGTGAGGGAGTCGTATCCAGCTGCCATCCTAGCCTTAAGCTTAGAGCTTTCTGTAATGAATACTTTTTGGAACAAGAGGGAACTAAGAAAAGACAAAGGTATCCTAAACTTTTGCGTTTACAAAGAAAGAAACCCGTCCCTTAGATTTTTCTTTTTCTTTTTCTTTTTTTTTCTTTTCCAAAATTAAGACAAGAGAGCTGTCACATCAAACAACTTTATAACAGAGGATATCACCAGCTCTTGTCCCCACCGCTCTCTCAATTTCAGAGTTGTGTTCGGTCTTGAAAGGCAAAGAGTCGCCCAGTTACTCCTTGAAGAAATTCCACAAGTATGGAATCCAGAATTGCATTGTGGGCCTTTGTTGTTTATGCTATGAAATTTCACCTGCCGGCAGTGTTCTCCTCTCCCCTTATTCTTCTCTTTTGGGGTACCATATTCTTAAAGGCCTCCTAAACAGCCTGCAGTCAAAGGGGACTATTTGAGGCTCAGCCCGGTTAAGGTATAGGTTGCCACTGGGGGCACAGCAAGCAGCCTTGCATATTCATCTCTTCCCCCGGACCTCCATGTGAGGACAGCATTATCTTTTCAAGCCAATGGGCAAAGGAGGGGCATGGCCTTTCGGAGACGCAGCTCAAGAACTCCCATGGGGCAACCAACTTTCCAAGCATGATTTAGCAGCTTGGTTTTGGTTCGCCTCCTTCCCATATTTATTTATTTATTTATTAGATTTATACCCTGCCCATCTTCTCGTAGGAACTCTGGGCGGCTTACAAAAGTTGACATGTCAACTAATAGCATAATACAAAGGTAATAATAACAAGGAATAAGGCAATAAATAACAACTTTAAAACAACTTGGCGCCCTAACATCATTTGCGAAACCCAACAACGGGACTTCTCGGTGGGAGGCGAAAATATAGATGGCGGAGGGGAGAAGAAAAACAACAACAACAACAAAAGCTACAAAAGCTCGCAAAAGGCCTCGCAAAAAAGCAGAGTTTTTAACGCCTTGCGAAAGGCCAGCAGGGACTCTGCAGAGCGCACTTCGCTTGGGAGGCTGTTCCAGAGAGAGGGGGCTGCCACGGAGAAGGCCCGATTACGTGAAGACGTTTTCCGGGCCTCTTGAGGGGTGGCAACCCGGAGCGAGTGCGCTCGCGACTGCCGGACTGGACGGGCCGAGGAGGATCGCTGGACGATCCGCTCTGACAGGTAGTCCGGGCCCAAGCCATGGAGGCTTTTATAAACTAAAACCAAGACCTTGAATCTGATCCGGTATGCAACGGGCAACCAATGCAAGCGAGCCAGAACTGGGGAGATGCGGTCATAGTGACGCGCACCCACCACCAGCCTGGCCGCCGCATTTTGTACCCGCTGCAAGCTCCGGAGGAGAGTCAAGGGCCACTCCATGTAGAGAGCGTTGCAGTAGTCCAACCTCGAGATCACCAGTGCTTGAACCATAGTTCTCAGAGAGTTGCCATCTAGGTATGGGTGGATCTGGGCGATTTGACGAAGATGGTAAAATGCGGTTCTGGTCACGGCAGCCACCTGGGCTTCCAAGGTAAGTGCCGGATCCAGAACCATGCCCAGATTCCGAACCCTATCCGCCAGTTGGAGAGAAACTCCCTCCAAGCAGGGGAGAGGGCCTCCATACCCAGAAGGAGAACTCCCAAAGAACATAACCTCCGTCTTCTCAGGGTTGAGCTTGAGCCTGTTGGCCCTGGCCCATGTCAAGACCGCATCCAGGCACTGGTCGAGAGTCCGAACAGCTTCCACTGCAGAGGTGGAAAAGGAGAGATAGAGCTGCGTGTCATCAGCGTACTGATGACAACAGACTCCAAATCTTCGAATGACCCCAGCCAGCGGCCTCACATAGATGTTAAACAACATGGGGGAGAGAATCGAGCCCTGCGGAACCCCACAAGGGTGTATCCACGGGGCCGACAACTCTCCGCCATGTTGCACATACTGGGGACGGCCCTCTAAGAAGGACCGGAGCCAACTGCGAGCAGTGCCTCCGATTCCCACCTCAGAAAGCCGGTCCAGTAAGATACCGTGGTTGACGGTATCAAAGGCCGCTGACAAATCCAGGAGAACCAACAGGGTAGAGCAACCCCTGTCAGCCGCCCGGATTAGGTCATCTTGCAGCGCGACCAGAGCTGTTTCGGTCCCCCGGCCCGGCCTGGACCCGGATTGGCATGGGTCAAGGCACTGCTGTTCCTCCAGATAAGACTGAACAAAGGCCAGAAGTCTATTGAACACAAAAAAGTACCCATCTGGGGCAAAGGATCAGCTGTGCTGTCCAGAAAGGAGGACATTTGCCCACTCCACCAGCTGGTTCTCACACTCCCCTCTTGCTTCACTTCCCTCCTTCTACCACTAAGCTTCCCATTTTACACCCAGAAACCCCTGTGTCTTGGGAAGAGAGCTCCAGGGCTCCTTCCTGTCACAGGCATTCATTCCACCAGGCCATGCTGGCTGGCTGCAACAGAGGGAGAATGTTTGAGGCAAGAGAGGAAGGTACAGTACAGCTGCCGCTCCCCACTCCCCATCTGCTCTCTGCTCTTTTTATAGGCATGCACATACCACTTCTCCCTCCCACCTCCACTCCACAAAAGCGAAGGAACAGATTGTGAAGTTCCATCTTGCTGTCAACAAAAGGCTGAGTGAATCCACTCTGGGTTGTTTACATCCCTTCCACATTGGACTCAAATGCCTGAGTGTTTTTATAATAAGAGCGTGATTCGAAATCACCTTTTAGGTTGTGGAATTTCTCCCCTGTTAGACATGTGTAATTCTATACAGCTGGTAAAACTGGAGCCGTAGTCCTTGTTTTTTCATATGGGTTATGTCATACATGGCAATTTCCTACATAGAGATCAATCTGAATCTGTGCTGACCGATTCCTGTTCTTTCCACAGGAAGCCCAAAAGCAAAGTCTGCACTGCAGTAATATTCACATTAGAGTAACAACTTCATAAGGCCCACTCAAAGATTACAAAAAATACAATTGGGTTCCCTGGAATTCTTCATAGACCAAGTGCTAAACTGACCAGAAATAGGTGACAGTCAAGATGTATGTCTTTAACACTCCCAGTGCATCTCCTGTCTCCTGCACGATGATGGATTGTTGTGCAGGGAATCCAGAACAAATCGGACAAAGTGTCTGCAGTCGGTCATCCTACACAAGTATCCAGGTATTGCAGGGAAAGGGTTAAGGACCTGTTTTTTTGAAAGAATTTCAAAATATCATCATTCAGGAAATGGAATCATGGCCATTTTCCAAAGAGATTGGATGTAGGTGCCAAGGACCCAGTACATACAACTCAGGAAGTAGAAAAGTTAAGACCAAGGAAAACATCTGAGACAGACCTGGATGTTTGTGTAGATAGTCCAGATGATGATCAACCAATGCCATTTGAAGACGGGGCTAAGATAACATCTAGTGAGGAACAGGAGGAAAGAAGACAGTCCCATTAGTCCAGGAGTGGGTAGTGGGAGGCCTGAGGCTGCATGCAGTTCATAAAGCCATTTTTATGGCCCCTGCTACCTCCATTTTCATCCAACAGGGTTAGCAGAAGAAAACCACCCCACCAAATACCAGTTGCTGCACAAAAATCAATCTTTCTAATATTCCTCCCCCTAGAAGTAGAGAAGAAGGGTTTTATGGTGCAGGAGGCTACCCTGGTCCCCTCTTGGCATCTTAGAGCCACAGTGGCTGCTGAATTTTGCTGGCAATTGCAAGAATCCTGCTATCCAGAAGCTTCACAGCCATCCCTATGGTTCCAGATGGTCTCTTGGGACCATTATGTCCACCCTTGAATAGTGACCCATGCCCATTTCAGGCTCTAGTCTGGTGCCTGGGTTCCTGCTTTTACACGACCCCTACAATCCGAGGCAAAGGGCTCCCAGATGCAGAGCTTAAAATTGTTTTCCCACCAGCTCCGGAATTTAAAAAAAAATTAAGCACGACCACACTCACCAAAGCGCGCCGCAGCACATTTTACAAGTACCTGGTCTCCGGAGGTAAAAAAATTTCCAATGCGGATTATAAAGCTGTGGATGCCAGGCTCTCCTCACCTTCTGTTTGTTTTTGTTGGCCCCGCCGCCCCTTTAACAGCCTGGAATCCCTAAGGGGCTGCTCGGACAGCAGGCGGAAGTGAGCCTGCATTCTTTTCTCCCTTTTTTCCTCCCTCCCCTCAACGCAGACAGGAGCAATGGAGTGCAGAAGGGTGGGAACACAGGAAGCAAAACAAACCCCCACGATCTCTGGTCCGAATTTAATTTGCCAGCAGATTTTAGAGGTCGTGTAAAAGCGCCAATGAGAAACAGAAGTCTACAGACAAAAAAGAGAAAAAGTCAGCATGCTTCTTGTTTGTAACTTGAAGACAAGAATGGGGAAAACCATTCCTGGACCACTAAAATCTTTCCAATAGAAACTACCTTTCAGCTCTCAAGTCTTCCTCAGGTTGGGAACTGCTGAGCCAAACGTTATCACAGGACGTTCCTGTGTTTAAAGCAAGTTCCAAAGTGGAGATTGCATAGTCGGAGGTCGGAGCTTTCAAATCTCATCTTTTATAAAAGCCCAGCTTTTATAATGGTGGAACAGTGGGATGCTGTTATCAATATTCTCCTTTATGGAGGTGAGGTTTTGCCAGGGAAGGGGGGCCAGTGATACTACAGAGGAACCTGTGATACTACCAGTGAACCTATATTAGCTCATTCAGCATAATTTTTCTGGTGTCCACTCATTTACTTTTCTATTTAGAATTAAATTTTTTAAGTAAGTGAAGCTAAAAAAACCTATTACAGATATTTTTAAAAATCCTGTATTACAGAATACCACTGACATCTCAGAATCTTAAACTGCTAGACCTGTATAATGTTTAGATATTTTATATAACAGAGAAGAATAAGGGTGGCAACTTTTAAAAAGAATAGTGACCAGTGGTTAAATGCCTGTACTGCAGGTAAAACTGTGCTCACGACCTGGGGTTCAATCCCAGGTCGTAGGCTCATGGTTGACTCAGCCTTCCATCCTTCCGAGGTTGGTAAAATGAGTACCCAGGGGGCAATGTGTAGCCTGCATACTGTAATTAAACTGTAAACTGCCCAGAGACTACTTGAAGTGGTGTGGGGCGGCATATAAGCAGAACACTTTACTTCTTCTTTCATTCTAAATAAATGGTTTCTAGCCTTGAGTCCTTGGATGTTCTCGAACTAAAACTCCCAGAAACCTTCACCACTAGCTGTGCAGGCCAGAATTTGTAGGAGTTATAGTTAAGAACATATAGGGAACCAAGGCTGGGAACCATTGCTCTAAACCAGTGTTGGCGAACCTATGGCATGGGTGCCAAAGGTGGCACTCGGAGCCCTTTCTGTGGGCACCCGACATTGACCCTTTCACAGCTACCTGTATTCAGATTAAATTGGTGTATCAGCACTTTGGGAAAACTTAGTGGGTTTTGAATTGCAGTTTGGGCACTTGGTCTCTAAAAGGTTCGCCATCACTGGTCTAAATAATGTTAAGAGACATGCATGGATTTTGGATCCTATGGGTTTTATGCTCGCCATTGCTTCACCTTCCTACATCAGGTCTTCCTTTGTGAGGGCAGACTGCTCTCGCTCTCCCCCACTCCCTGAAGCAGATCCAAAGGTCCAGGCATACTTTTCTAGAGATTTACAGGATTTCAGCTTAAGTTCCTCTGTCTCACTCCAGGTTAGGTTCTAATAAGAGATTGTGGCTGAACAATGAAATCCCCACGTCTTACATGGTGTAGAGCCATTAGTTCAATTTTTAGATATGACTATCATGTATGGTTTTGTGCCTGCGCAGACCTGCCTTCAAAACTGTATATGTCTGAGTCATTATTTTGATGGGAACCCCACCCCACCACAGTTGACACGTACAGGTGTGCCCTAATGGTTTTACCTTAGTTCCTTTTTGTCCACCACATTTACTGCAACTACTGGGATTTTCATAACCTTCTATATTGCCTGATTAGATTGCTGACTGATCTAAAGGATCCATATTTTTGCATCTCCATCCCTTCTCGCTGTTGATTCCTTCATGCTGCTATGGGCCATCTTGACCAATTCAAGGTCCCTTCTTCAAAATGACTGTAGCACCTGGAGGGTTAGAGAAATATATGGCACCAGCTGCATTATGCCGTGGCTTGGCTTCTTTCCAGTTAGAAAAAAAGGTTCATAGGGGCACCCCTTTGGAGCTTAATAACTCATCCCCTTACCCCAAACCTCTCCAAATTTGGAGAGCTTAAAGGAGAGAGTCCAAGGGAGCTACCAATTTTTTTGGTGCCCCTTGGACCCCAGGGAGCCCATTTTAAATAGTAACAAAATGTTTTGTTTTTAATGAAGAAAAATGACCATTTCATTACTATCAGAAACGAAACGGGGTCTCTCATTTCGTTAGCTTATGAAATGATTTGTAAGCTAACGAAATGACGAAACAGTTTCATTTTCGTTAGGGTGCCCATCCCTGCAACTGACACTTCCTTGATGGGTTGAAGGACACAATGTTGTGGACATCAGATAGAAGCCTGTTGACCTACAGGAGAGCATCTTTTTCACATCGGTGCTCTAGAATTTCTGGCAGTAATGAAAAATCAGTTTCCCTTTGATGCCCTTTTCAAGGGATGGGGAGTTCAGGTAGCAAAGGCAGTGCAACTGAGATGTTATATTTAAAAAAGCATTAAAAAACATTCTCCCAAGCATCATCCACTTCTTACCAGAAAGCTGTCAGATGGTTTTATATGAAACCATGTAATTCCTGTCACCATCTGTGATTCAGGGCTCTTGAAACAGATGCTCTCCTCATACTGATGGCATGAAGTTCAGATGGGGACTCTTTTAGGCAGCTTTTCTTCTTGTACAATTATAGGATGTTTCCCTGCAGAACACAAATCCAGTTCTCATAACTCGGTGTCTTGACAGCTCTGGTTCTTATATCCCTTCAGTTGTCTGACTGGGCATTTCTCACTTGGGATGAGGGAAGCTTTCCATCCAGACTTTGAAACCTACCATCTCACCTACGAATTCATTTTCATATGTTCTTCCAAAAGAAATGAATAGCATTCTTAGAGCTTTTCAGAAACTTTGTATTCTCTGTTACAAATATAAGTGAACCTTTCCCAAGACCTATGCTGAATCCTACCCATTTTGATATGTTCAACGAACACTATCCTTCATTTTTCTGTTTTAAGGGACAAGGACCTGTCCTTATAATCATTACAAGGTTAGCTCACAGCTGTAATACCACACCAGTCATTTCATGCCTTGGGACCTTCTTTGTTTTGTAATCCTTTGGTTGAACAGTTTTGATTTGCTTTCTGGTATCTCCAATGTGTTCCCTATCTCTTGTTTTATCACAACATGTATGTCCACAGGCTAACATGAAAGTAGCCTTTCTAATAATGGGAAGTAGTGCTAGCTGGTAACCCAGTGGAATTGGCACCCTCTGTTCTGATACACCAAATATGAAATTTCATAAGAAAAATGTGGTGTGTTTTTTTTGAGATTAAATATTGCTGCCAGAGGTTGTCCCTGTCATTCATGTCAACCAAGATACTGTGTTGCTGACTTTTCCCCAATCCTTTCTCACAGCTGGTGACATCACTTCTTACTTTGGATGTTCAGAGAGGGCTGTGGCCTTTTATTTAAACCGAATAGCTCCTTTTAGAAATTTTCCAATATATTTTTTTTTTGTCAGTTGCCAGGGCCCCAGAAGAGATTTGCCTGTGCCTTCACACGGAATTTTGAAATGGGTAGACCAGGCAGTCTTTCTTGTTTATGAATTATCTTGCTTGCTATCTTCAGTTGGAGCTCAAGGTCTGAAGTTTCTTCTGCTGCTTGCCCCCAAAGCATACTATCGACATACATTTGTAAAGCATGGTTAAAGCTTCTCACCTTTGTGTAGCAATGCAGACTTAACGTCCATGCTGCAGTACAGCCTTCATTTGGGAGAGCTTTGCTTTCCCCATCTCCACTGTCTATTGATGTTATCCCTATGTGTGAGTCTCAAAGACTGCAAAGAAGGAAAGCAAGCCAGTTGTTTATGTCTGGAAGTTGAGTCATGGCAACTGGATTTCTTTTTCTTGAGAGATA
>JAHTLZ010000155.1:1274924-1285870 GCA_023846285.1 Phrynocephalus versicolor | reverse complement strand
CAACAAGTATGGCACAGCTGACACTCTTCTATAAACCTCTGGCCCTCACAATTTATATTCTTCTTGGTGTTTTCAGGGCAGATGGCCGCCGTTGGTCCTTGGCTTCCCTGCCTTCATCTGGGTATGGAACCAACACTCCCAGTTCCACTGTATCGGTAAGAGGCCAACAAGAGCTGACAGAATTTTGAGGAATCTATCTATTTGTTGGACAAAGGTTGAAAAGCTAGATTGGGGTGATTGAGAACAGTCATGTCCCTGCAGCTGTACTGGGTAGAGTAAGACATGGCTAAAAATTGGCCAGCTAATCCTCATATTGCTGCTATTTGCTTGTTTGTTTGTTTGTTTGTTTGTGTGTGTGTGTGTGTGTGTGTGTACTCTCTCTCTCTCTCTCTCTCTCTCTTTTTCCAAGAATTGTGTGTAGGAGCTGCATACATGTTAGTGAGATTGAGGATGAAGGATGAAAATTAGGGGATGGAGGAGGCCATGAATGGTCATTTGGGTTGCTACGGTATCCTGGGGTACCCCACTAGAGGATTGCGCTAGGACAGTGTTGGCGAACCAACGGCATGGGTGCCAAAGGTGGCACTCAGAGTCCTTTCTGTGGGAACCCAACATCGCCCCTTCACAGCCATCTGTATTCAGGTTGAATTGCTGCACTGGCACTTTGCGAAATATTAGTGGGTTTTGAATCGCAGTTTGGGCACTCGGTCTCTAAAAGGTTCACCATCACTGTGCTAGAGGGGGCTTGAGGAGAGGTTCAAGATGGCGCCTGTTAACAGTTCCATGTACAGAAGCTGACTGAATTGGCAGTGAAATATTAGTGGTGGTGTTGAGGCAATATTGTCCATTGAACAGATTTGTCTTCCAAAGGCAAGTGGAGCGGCCGAGGGACTGCAGAATAACAGTTGATGGCTGCCACTGTTGCCCCCCCCCCCCAAGAGGCTGCTGCCTGCAGCAATCACTTCACTTTGCCAGATGATAGAGACTGAAGTCTGTGTAGTGTTAAATACTCTGAGTCAGTAAGTGATATGAGCAAATGTTGGGACCATTTGGGAGTGTTTCCCTGTAAACTGTGCCATGCGGACCTCGGTTACTCTATGCATTCTGCTATGCTCTGCTTTAGGAAACAGAGATGCCTATTTGTAGTTCACTACTTACAGTGACACATGGACATCTTTGGTCCCAGTAACACAAAGCTTTGCATACGAGATGCCTTTGATCCCTGGCATTTCTGGGTCTGGCTAGAATGAGAGTGCTTTATGAAAGGCTCATGAGCCAGTCAATGCAGACAGTACTCATCTAGAGTATTGCTGATCAGTTGTGGGACAAGGCAGCTTCCTGCCACTTTATGTGGGCCATCCCAAGTTGAGTTTCACAAACTATCCTTTTTAATTGCTATTTTACTTATATTTTACATAAACAGTTGCATATTTTAGAAGGCTGTATAGTATGTACTATCTATCTATCTATCTATCTATCTATCTATCTATCTATCTATCTATCTATCTATCTATCTATCTAAATAACTTGTCTGTATCCTGGAACTAGCTGCAATACACTACCAGATATGAAATAATGTGTGTAAATCGTTGTTGCCGTTGTCCATCCCTGTCATGTTATTTTTGTTATGTTGCTAGTTCTAATCTAGTGTGTTCTAGGTTGAGTTTCGATTTCTAGTCATTGTTAGGTGCTAGCTTATTTTTTTCTCTTTTATTTTATGCCATTCTGCTTGATGCCACTGTATTCGTTGTTTTACATTTACATGATATGGGTTCTCTGTTGCTTGAATACCACCCAGAGTAGCTATCCAGTAGATGGGCAGTATAACAGTCAATGAAATTAAATTAAATTAAATTCATAAATGGCAGCTGTGCTCCTCTCCTGAGCCTGCTGCATCTCAGCATCCACTGAGGGCCTCTGGCCAGTTCTGTCCTTTCATTTCCTTGCAGTCATCCTGCTCCTCCCAAGAGCGCCTTCACCAGCTGCCTTATCAGCCCACTATGGATGAACTGCATTTCCTTTCCAAACATTTTGGGAGCACTGAGAGCATTACTGATGATGATGGGGGGCGGCGGTCCCCTGCGGTACGGCCCCGGTCCCGGAGCCTCAGGTAAGGAGAGAGCAGTGAAGGTACCTCTAAAAAGCAACACCCTTTTGTGACCTGCATGTGCATTACTCCTTCAGCTTCCCTTGAAATAAAATTAAGTGAGGAATCAGCAACGAAGTTACTGCCAGTCTGCCATAGGTCCCACCAGATGTATTGGACAACTGCTCCCATCACCCCCGGCCAGCAGCACCATGGATGTTTTCACTTAGGGATGATGAGAGTTGTGGTCCCATACATCTGGAAGGTGGCAAGTTGGAGGGGGCATGAAGCTACAGAATGCGATGATTATTTCTGCAAGTTCAGCATTCCAGTTGACTCAGAGCCAGCCTCTGGTAATGACATATTGGATGTATGATTGAAGGCTAAGGTTGCCAAAATAATGGGATGGAAGAACTTTGAAAACTGGGATCTTTGCTTGTAAACCACTGTACAGCAACTAAGTTGGACTGGAAGTCATAATTGGCATGAGAACGGTCTTCAGTGCTCAGTGAGATGGCTTTACAGTCTGATTCAGAGAGGCATACATATACAAAATGCTGTGCCTAAGTAAATTGCCAGTACCTGCATCATTATAAGCTACAGCAAGACCTCCATTTTAGTGCAACATTTTACTTCTCCGTTCTGCATGACAAACGTCTTCTTTTTCTTCTTCAAAATCCCTCTTTAGACCCCACAACCCTGAAGGGTTGTTGGAACCAGCATACTTCTCAAACTCTAAAGTGCTTTTTACTACTGAAGACACAATAAGCTAACCTCAATCCCCTTCCCAAGACTTTTAAGTGAGTCCCGGGCCAGGACTGGGCCATTGTAAGGCTACCTCAGGTTGTTTTTTTATATATATAAAATATATTTAATGTAAGGAATTGTGTGTAAAATGGGTTGTTATTTGTAGGATGTGTGACAGTCAAGCACCCTTGGCTGAGGTAAGCCTCCGACACCCACACACCCACAAGTTGAGGCCCAGGCCATTTAGCCCTCCTGCCCCTCATCCTCATCATAGGGCCGGCTGATCTCTACAACACATCTATATATCAAAGCAGTTGGAGATAGTTAATATCCCCTCAGGAGTACACGAAGCTGCACTCTTATGACTTATTATCCTCTTACCTAATAAGGGGACTTTCAGCCCTGTTGTCTTCCATGAGGTTAAAGACAATTGTCCCAATCTCATGTCATTTGCTTCAGGCCCAACGTCTAAATCACTCAAAGCAGCACTTGAGTCTTAAGAAACTGAAACTGGCCTGTAGGAAAAGGGGACACAGCATATAAGATTTTCTTATACATTTTGGCTGCTACCACGCTTCCTTGAGCAGCCGCTTTTTATTTTGCATCACCTTATCTCCTTCCGCGGTCACGTGGTCGCTACAGCGGTTCGGCAGTCCGCACTTCA
Source organism: Phrynocephalus versicolor (assembly GCA_023846285.1). Classification (NCBI taxonomy): domain Eukaryota; kingdom Metazoa; phylum Chordata; class Lepidosauria; order Squamata; family Agamidae; genus Phrynocephalus; species Phrynocephalus versicolor. The sequence continues at coordinate 1,282,373 of JAHTLZ010000155.1, read as the reverse complement.
GTGGTTGCTCAGCAATCGGCTTTCCTGTTCGCATTTGGCTGAACGGCTGTAAACTACGATAAGGAAATGGCAGAAATGGGGGAAACCTAAAAAAGGTGACATAGTATGTCCCCAAATACAACCAAATTACTTTAAAAGAGGGTGCAGGAACCGATTTTAAAAAAACATCACCCCCAGTGGTGGTCGCAAGAAAAACCGACACAGTGGTCAAAAATGGGCATGGCCAAGGGGGCTCTCCAGAAACAGCGATTTGAAAAGTGGACAGTGATTTTTAAGGTGATTTGTCTTGAAGGAAAAGGCGTTTCAAATCTATAGTGCAGTAGCAGTCTTTGGGTTGGATAAAATGTAAACATGGTCAGCATGGACAAATGCCAATCGGAGCTTACCCTGAGAAGACAAGAATAGGCCTACTTTATTAACTTCTCACACAGATATCTTCCAAGCAGGAAGCTAGGAATAACAAGTAAACCAGTCAAACCCAAAAGGTCCAGGACAGGGAAGAGGTCATTACCAGGAGTTGATTCCTTGTTTTTCCTTTGCAGCCCGGGCCGTTCTCCATCCTCCTATGACAATGAGATAGTAATGATGAACCATGTTTACAAGGAGCGATTCCCCAAGGTAAGGACCAAGGGGGAGCCTCAATATCTCACTTGTACCCAAGACCCTCCTATAATGGCTATGTTGTCTAAAAACTGGATAAATGGCTGACTACATTACTAGAGTTAAAGCAGTCATTTTCAGTGAATCATTTATTACAGGCAAGAAAGAGATACAATCTTTTTTTGTGTTTTTACACAAAAACTAGATGAATTAACACTTCAAAGCAGCTGTCTGCACGCTATTGCTTTCCAAATATGTTGAATTGCTGTGCCGTCATCCCCATATTGCGTGGCCCACAGCCATGTCAGTCGAGAATAAATGGAATTTGTCACCCAACTCATATCAAAGGTAGCAGTTTAAGAAAGGCCTTTTTGAAAACCAAATGTTTGGGGAAACTGCATTGAAGCTCAACCACAGTAGTATCTTGATAGCTTACTTGCCTCTTTCATTCTCACTGTTGTTTTAGGATTCTAAACAAGTACAGTAAAAAAATTTGAGAGAGTGAAAATGAGGCAATGGCAGAATAACAGAAAGTCAGGATCGTACCTAGGGTTAGATTCCAAGTATGTACTTTGATGCCTGGATAGCGTGTATATTTGTTATTCATGTAGAAATGTATTGAATGATAAATAGAAATATTTTACACCTTGAAAGACTGAGATAGGAAGGGGTCTCCAGGGCTGGATGTATAGTAGTACCTCATTTTATGTAATTTAATTGTTCTCCGAGCCGTTTTGTATTTTTTAAAATTCTTAAACTGAAATGCAGTTTCCCATAGGAATGCATTAAAAACCAATTAATCCATTCCAGAGGTCAGAAAAAAAGCCAAACCAGGGAATTCCATTTAAAAATTTCTTAAACCGAGGCTTCCCAATTCCTTTTGTCATGTGAACATCACACATCAACTTTTAATGCCGTACGAAAAAAATAACTTAAATGGAAGCATTCCATTGAATTTTTTTCTTAAAACTAAGGCATCCCCATTTCCAATATTTTTTTCTTAAACCAAGTTTTTCTTTATCTGATGCATTCTTAAACCAAGGTGTATATTATTAGATGCCTACTGAAAGAATGAGGGTAATTTATAGGGAGCTAGTTAGTTTAGCTAGACGGATAAATATCCCTTATCCCAGTTTAACAGTGGGCTGAGGATCTACAAACACAGCAAAAAATCTCTTTAAATAGGAAAGTGATAAAGGAGGGGAGTTCTCTGACTTTCCCCCTGGCTTTGGGAAAGGTGAGCATCCAGTGGGGGACATAGCATGCACCATCTCTTGTACCAACAGGCCACGGCGCAAATGGAAGAGAAGCTGCAAGATTTCATTAAGAGCTATGAGCCAGAGAGTGTACTGCCGCTGGCAGATGGAGCCCTCAGCTTCATCCACCACCAAGTCATTGAGCTCGCACGGGACTGCTTAGCCAAGTCCCAGGAAGGCCTCATTACCACTGTCTACTTCTACGAACTTCAGGAGAACATGGAGAAGCTGCTGAAAGATGTGAGCATCCCAAGTCAGTGGGTGGCATTTAGGGAGAGGTAGAAAGTAGTCAGTGATTGGGGAAACAATTGAAGGACATTGGGTCTAGCATTCAGAACGGGTGCAAGAAATCGGTATGGTTTGGAACAATTTTGGGTTGAAATTGGATTTAGGAGTAAGCCATGGAAAGTTAAGAAATATGCGAGGGTCCAGGGGCTAGAAATGAGGCTCTGGAGAAGTCAGTGGTGCCCCACATTACCATGGAGGCGATCACAGGTTAACTCGGGTGACTCAGCCCTCCATCCTTCTGAGGTGGGTAAATTGAGTTCCCAGCTTATGGGGAGTGGGGGGAGCACAATATGTAGCCTGCATAATTAAACTGTAAACCACCCATAGAGGGCTTTAAGTGTTATGGAGGGGGAGGTATATAAGCAGTGCTCTTTCTAATGAGCCACAATTTCTATCGCTTCTAGGCTTATGAACGTTCTGAAAGTGAGGAAGTGACTTTTGTCACTCAGTTGGTGAAGAAGCTGCTGATTATCATCTCACGCCCAGCCCGCCTACTGGAATGCCTGGTGAGACACTGGGAAGTGCTTAAGCATGAAACATGAAGTCTTTTTGGATGTTTGCTTGCTTGCTTGCTTATTTATTTATTTATTTAGTTAGTTAGTTAGTTAGTTAGTTAGAATCTTTTTACCCCACCTTTCTCCTTGGAAAAGGACCCAAGGTGGCTTACAATAATGAGGGGCAATATACAGCCCAGAACGTTCAAGTTAAGAACACGGAATTAAAAGAGGCATCTTAGAACATTAAAAGGTAAAAGTAGAGCTACAAAGAGCACCCAAAAGAAAAGAAAAAATCCATTATGAGGGGTGGAAAGTAACATGGAAACACGGGTGTTCTTATGAAATCATTCAATGCAGTTGTGTATGGTAATCCATATAAAGTTACACAATTGGAGATCCCTCATTCAGGGAAAGCTTGCCTGAAGAGGAAGGTCTTTGCCTGCTTCCAGAAAGACAGCAGAGATGGGGCAGTCCTGGCCTCCAGCAGGAGGGAGTTCCAAAATCTGGAAGCAGCAACAGAGGAGGCCCTTTCAAGTGTTCTTTTGAGGCACACAAATGAAGGTGGCGGGATAGAGAGAAAGGCCTCTCCTGATGACCTTAGCACCCGAGCTGGCTCATACTACAAACATTCGATCTTTGAGGTAGCTTGGACCCAGGCTATTTTGTGCTTTGTAGGTTAAGGTCAGCACTTTGAATTGTGCCCAGTAAGTGTATGGGTGTAATGTGATCTCTGTAACCCACCCCAGTCAGCAATCTGGTCGCTGCATTCTGGACCCATTGAAGTTTCCTGAGACTTTCCATCGGTAGCCCCACATAGAGCACATTACAGTAGTCCAGCAGAGAAGTCACTAGGGAATGTGTCAAGTGGCCAGAGCAGATTTCTCAAGAAACGGGCAAGAGTGATGGACTAGTTTTAATTTTGCAAATGTACTTCTGGCCACAGCTGTGACCTGGGCATCTAAGATCAAGGATGAGTCCAGGAGCACCCCCAAGTTACACATCTTTTTTTTCCAATTGGGAGGTAATCCCATCTAGGACAGGTTGCATCCCTGACCTTGATCTCCTTTTTGACTGATCAGAAGCATCTCTGTCTTTTCTGGGTTTAGTTTCAGTTTGTTCTTTCTCATCCAGTTCTTTACCAAAACTAAGCACTGATCTAAAGTCGATATAGCTTCCTTGGAATCCACTTAACCCCCAAACTCCAAATAATTTCCCCCAGTGATTTCATAGAAATGTTAAATAACATAGGAGACAGAACCCTGTTCAATATGAGTCCCCTAACACCACTTTCTGCATTCGCTGCTGTAGGAAGGACTGAAGTCACTGTAAGACAGTGCCACAAGTCCCATTTCAGAGAGACAAGTCAGGAGGATGCCGTGGTCGATAGTGTCAAAAGCTGCTGAAAGGTCCAATAAAATTAAAACGGACACAGATCCCCTATCCATTTCCCAGCATAGGTCATCTACCAAGACATCCAGTGCCGTCTTACTCCCATAACAAGGCTTGAAGCCAAATTGAACTGAATCCAGATTTTTTTTCCATCCAGAAACCTCTGGAGCTGTGAGGCCACAACCCGCTCTAGTACATTACCCAGGAATGGGATGTTAGGTACTGGTCGGTAGTTGTTCAGTGTCAATGGATCTAAATAAGGCTTTTTTTATCAGTGGTTTTACTATCATTTCCTTCAAGCATGCCGGAATCCTGCCCTGTTGCAAGGAGGTATTCACTACTCTTCCTAACCACTCTGCCTGACCCTCTCTGGCAGCTTTTATGAGCCAGGAAGGGCAAGGGTCTTACAGACATGTGGTGGCCCTCATCTCCCCAAGGGTCCTGACCACATCCTCAGGTGCAGGAGCTGAAACTCATCCATTAATACAAGGCAGGCAAGGGGAACAGTTTTATTTATAGGCTCCAGATCAATAGCAGCATCCAGGTCAGCCCAGAGCTGTACAATTTTGACTGCGCTCGAAGTTGCAGAGTGATCTGTGTTATCCACCCGTGGGTCAGCATGTAGCAGACTCTTGACTATTTGGAAAAGCTGTGCTGGGTGATTCCGTGCCTTAGCAATGGTGGTAGAGAAAAATGATTTCTTTGCTGCTTCCATTGCCTTGGAATAAGCTTTCCAATGGCCTTCCACTGTTTCTTTCACTGTTCACTCTGCATTTTCTGCCAATGCTTTTCAGCTCTATGGACTACCCTTTTCATATTTGCAGTTCCCCAGTACACCAGGCAGCCAGTTTGGTTGTACTTCAAGGAAGGAGATGTTCAGGGGCAATCAGGTCAATGGCTTTGCTCATTTTCCCATCCCAGAAATCAACTAAGGATTCAATGGAGTCATCCATGAAAGAAATGGGAAACTCCCCTAGGGCAGCTACAAAACCATCTGGATCCATCAACCTTCTTGAACGAATTGCTTTTGTCTGACCACCCTTGCCCAGGCTCTGAGCTGAGTTCCAGTGAGCCTAAAGCGCACCAGATAATGGTCTATCCATGACAATGGAACTACAGAAAGTCCCCAATATCCATACCAGGGCAGAAGACCAGGTCTAACGTGTGGCCTGCAGAAAGAGTAGGGGCAGACACGATTTGAGACAGACCGACGTTTGTCATGGAGGTCATGAAATCTCTGGAAACCCCTGACACAGCTGCCTTGGCATGGATGCTAAAATTTCCCAGCATGATGAGCCGGGGGGATTCCAATACTACCCCTGTAATCAGTTCATTTAGCTGAGGTGGAGAAGTTGTTGTGCCTTGGGGAGGGCGGTATACCAAGAGAATTCCTGTCTTGTCCCTGGCTCCTACTTTTAGGAACAAGCATTCAAATATAGGTAACTGGGGAATGTGACATCTAGTAAGAGGGATGGAATTGCAATAGACTATTGCCACTCCTCCACCCCGCCACCCCTGGACTTGCCTGTTGTTCTACAGAGAAACCCAGAGGACAATGCTGAGTGAAATTGACACCCACAGCCTGAATCCAGTCTCTGTGATGCAAGTGAGATCAGCACATTCTTGCAGAATCAGGTCCTGGATGATTGTTGATTTCCCATTCACTGATCTTGCATTCAGCAGCAATATTTTTAGTCCAGGGGTCTTGTCATCAAGGCAATAGATTCCCACCTCCGCTGCCTTTGCTGCAGTCTGGTGAAATGGCTGCTAACAGAGGAGCTTGCCTGGGGAGAGTCTTTCAGCAGGTCTGCTGCTGTGGCCCACTCCTAAACCTCAACTCATAAAGTCTTTTAAAAAAATATGTGGAAAATCACTGCCATCCACAAAAATGGAACCAATTGCCTCAGGAGGTTGGTGAGCCCTCCAATGCTGGAGGTATTCAAGAAAAAACAGGACAGCCGTGTGTCCAACCTGCTTTGATTTTGGACTCCTTCTCGAAGGCCATCCTTATAGGCCTCTTCCAACTCAATTATTATAAGATTCTATAAAGAAAGAAACAGTTATATTTAGCCTTGGAACCTGCAACGAGTGCCACTTCTGGCTGTGGGATTCTTTTTCTCCATTATTAACCACTAATATCTACTCTCAGTGCTTTAACTCGGCCATAGCTCATTGTTACTAAACCTCTTTTCAGTACCAGACATGTCTTAAAATGGAGAAAATTAAGATGCATATACAGTACATGCACTCTTCACTCAATATGCATTGTGTCAAGAGTCCACATGGGAAATTAAGGGTTAAAGGGCCAGGAGATATCCAAAAACTGCACAGAAAGATGATCACAAGCAGGGGGTTGGAGGATAAAGGATGTCACAGTCTGCTCCAAACCATTTCAGAGTTACTCATTGTATTTTGTAAAATAGCGATGTTGTTCGCTGTTACCTTGCTTCATAAAAATGGCACCATTCTGATGTAATGAACTGGTAAGTAATTGCAAGTACAGTACTCACAACGCATTACAAGTAACACTGTTCATTGTTGTGCATCATTTTCACACCCTGGATCTAGTCCGAGGCAGCTGGGCGGCACCCAGCTGGAGCAGGCTGGTTTAGAGCCATTGGTGTAAGAGAGTGAAAGGAAAACAGGTTGCTTTAGTTTACGGTGGGGGGGGGGGAAGAGGCAGCTTGTTGAGCAAGGGATTTAGGAGATAATTGAAGACGGCAAGACTGATCTGATGCAATTTCCAAACAACTGAAATCTTCTCCTGGCATGTTGCATTTTAATAAACCCAGGTTCCTATCAGTGGATTTGTGCCTTTAAATACATGTTCAGAAGGCTTGAGTGGATTGTACTGATTAATGATGGTTCTGCTTCTGTTTTTACCTCTCCCTCTCGCCCCCCCCCCAAAAAAAAATCTTAGACCCAGCCCATCTGAGTGAAGGTCATTATTCTGAGCTGAATTCCTTTTTCCGGCTCCCTCCCTGCGTGGAGGTGCTCAGAGCTGCTTGGTTTTGGCTCATCTCTTGCAGGATGGTGCTCCTGTACTGGAAACGGCGCCGTGGCTCAGATTAAGCCTTTTTTCCCCTTCTGTCTCCCTACACTCTGACCTGCTCTTTGTCATCGGGGAGAGCACAGGAGCATCATCTTTTCCCAACCTGTGCCAGGGTTAGCTTTGAAGGGGTCTGGTGCGTTTCCCTGACAACACACCAGCCAATCACAGGGAGCGCTTCCTCAACCTGGCCCGTTGCCAACTGGCTGCACAAGCAGAGGATTGCACTGCTTTTAGTCTTGAGGTCTGTTGCTGTGCAAACCGAGCATTGATGTCTAAAGGATGAGCATGGTGATGGAAGGGTGGGGAAAAGCCTGCTTTTTACACACACACACACACACACACACACACACACACACACACACACACA
>JAHTLZ010000155.1:1260069-1274914 GCA_023846285.1 Phrynocephalus versicolor | reverse complement strand
CACACACACACACACACACACACACACACACACACACACACACACACCTATCTGGCATAGAAAGGGTTGTGCTTAAGAACCAATGTGCTCCTAAAAGGACCACAAATTGATTTGAATGGGTGGATATACAGTAGGACCCCAGTATCCAGTGGGGATTGGTTCCAGGCCTTCCCATGGATAATGAAAACCGTGGATAAGAGAGAATGCCAAAGAACCCCAGAACTGCTGTTTCGTGACAGACGGCTGCTGTTTGTAAGAGTAGCTTTTCACTGCCTGATAAGTAGCAGATAGACTGTGCCTGAGCCCCCCACCTCTGTTGAGAGAGGGATTTTCAATACTCTCAGGGATGGCTTCCCTGACCCCTCTCTCAAACCACCTATCTTCTCTGTCTAATATGTGTACATCTTCATCTTTGAATGAGTGCCCTTTGTCCTTCAAGTTGGAGGTGTACTGCTGATTCTGGTCCTGGGCTGTTGCCCCACCTATGTTGGGCTATCCTCCTGTTTAATGGCTCAAGACACTGCATTATCCCTATTTATATTCCTCTCTCACCTTCCTGCAAGGAGCTCAGGAAAATGTGCACACAAGACATTTACCTCTTTATTTTCACAATTACCAAGTTAGGCAGAGAGAGATCAAGACAGGGAGGTGGGTGTGGGGGGTTGAATCTGAAGGCAAGACTGAGATTGAGATTAATATGATTTTATCCTGGGTCCACCCACCCCAGGTTCACCTATGAGCTACTCCAAAACATTTTGCCACTTGTGGCAAATGACATGATTGGTGGCCCCATTTCATTTATTTAATCTATTTATAATATTTTAACCCACCTTTCTCCTGAAAAAGGATGCATGGCAGCTCACATAAGAAACAGTCAACAACAGCAACAACCAAACACAGTCAAAGCAGTAAGACACAAGTATTTTATACAAGTATACAGTATTTTAAAACCCCACTGAGGGAGCCAGTCACTGAGGTAAAGCTTGCCCAAAGAGAAAAGGCCTTGTCAACACTGGCAACCGAGTGGCGTATTCCACCTTGCCCGAGGACAGCAGCCTAGTTCGGGGTGTGTGCGTGTGCTGGAATGACTTCTTGATGACATCTGGTCAAAATCAGGGAACAGCCAGTGGGTGTCATTACTGCCTCCTCTATTTCACACAGCATTTGCTGTCTAATGTGACTGCCTCTTGCTACCAAATGGAAGGGCCTGCCCTTTTGATCCAAGTCCAGCAATCTTATTACTGCCTTATATAACTCTCTCCTTTGTGGCTTTCCTGAGAAAGTGAAAAGAGCTTATAATTGCCTTCAGCTATCCCAGAAAAGAAATCCTGCTCCAAGGCAGAACAGTTTAGGGGACAAATACAGGCCTTAATTCTGGCCTATGGATGTTATTTTCTAGGAGTTCAACCCAGAGGAGTTTTACCACCTGTTAGAAGCAGCTGAGGACCATGCCAAAGAGGGTCATCTGGTGAAGACAGACATCCCCCGCTACATCATCAGCCAGCTTGGACTCACCCGAGACCCTTTCCCAGGTAATGCTGCAAAACCTGCTGCCAGCAGATGGGCAGCCTTATACATTTGCACCTGAGCCATGATACCTGTAATGTTACGTGATGATATATGTGTGTGACTTCATGCATGTCTTAGCATGCCCATCTTGTTCCTTCTGTTAAGTACATAGCTAATCACCCTTCATACTGGCTGTCAAGTTTGGCAAGGCACAGAGCTAAAGAGTTTTTTTGGATGGAGGATTTCTCAGGACTGGAAGAGCCTTGTTTTCTCAGCAACTTCGGTGTAACCTCTTCATATGACTAACAATAATGCAGGCTGTTCTACCTACTAAGCAGGCGATACAGAGAGACAGTGTGGGTTCACTAAGGGGACTTGGGTGGATAGGTTTGCTAGATCAGCTTCTAGTTTTGGCAGGATCGTAGAACTTCCAGGAACTCAGAAAAGAATTCAGACTCATCTTGAACTCCTCAGTGGCAGATATGAATGGAACAGTAGTAGGGGAGAAAGCAGACATCCTTAGAACATTAGCCTCTTTCAGAGCAATCCCATTGTACTGGCTGATTTCTAGACTTTTTACAGGGGTTTCTGATTAGTTAGAACAGTGGTTCTCTATCTGTGGGTCCCCAGATGCCCCTGGACTGCAATTCCCAGAAATCCTGGCCAGCTCAGCTAGTGATGAAGACTTCTGGGAGTTGCAGTCCAGAACATCTGGGGACCCACAGGTTGAGAACCACTGAATTAGACCCTTGTCCAGTGTGGGGAATATGTGGCCTTTCAGATGTGGCCTGACCAGCATATCCAGGGCTGAAACATGATAACAGCTGCAACCTTACAACACCTACGCTATTATATATCCCCTGTGTCTGCATTTGCCTGAGCTAGCAAGGTGTACTTTGGAGGATGATAAGCAAGACTGGATTCAGGTTTTGCTAACATAGGATCTCAGGATTCCTTAACACAGACTTGAAAATACATAACTTAGAAGAGATCCCAAGCACACACTTACTGTGTACATTTAAAGCATGCATATAGACTGGAAGGATTCTCACACAATCCTTACCCACTTAAAAATATACAGTAGATTTCTGAAGTGCACCAGGCAAGATGTAAGTCAGCTTCTCTGCTTTTACTGTAGACGGATGGCTGTCCTATGGGACTGGGATCTTTTTCATGAAGAAGAAGTCTATCTAGTTTCCAAGCCAATGAACGAATGACTTCTTCTCATCTTGCCCCAGAGGCGTAGTACTGATTGAGATAATAAACCTGTGTTCAAAGCATCCTTCCAAAACTGAAGAAACACCTGCAGTCTTATTGCACTAAAACTCCCATGGCTGAGGGTGATAAGAACTGTAATAATACACATCTGATGAGTGTCAGGCTCAAAATCTGGTCCAGTTCCTTCTGCATAGAAAGCATTAATGCTCAATACTATTAAGAGAAGCTTGTTAAAGTGTTGGGGGGAACAATAACGTCCCATATTTGGGGGGTGGGTGGGTCCTTTGTTCATAGTTCATCCATGAAGGCTTGAATTTATAAAGAAAAAGGCAAAGGGGGAGGTCCAGAGAATGTGTAGACCTGACAAACAGCCTGGGATTCCCTTGTCCTTGTTAGAATCCTAAAAAGAGTAACAAGTGGAGGTTTACCATTAAAAGGGGCCTTGGTTCCCTCTTATTAATTCCAGCACTAGGCATGTTGTTCCTCTGACATGCTCTTGTTCCATGTGGAAAGATGATTGTTGTATGGAGGAACGTGTAAGTCATGTTAGACCCCATCTGCAGTATGAAGTGGCATAATCCAGACACAGACTTCACACTGAGAACAAGGCTTGGCACCTGAACCTGACATCCTGGGGCAGCAACCAGTGCACTGATAGAGCCTACTGCTTATTCCAGTCTGGGCTCCTCCTTACCTTAGGTTTTTTCCCCAATAAGTCCAGGAAGCACTAGACACCTGGATCTGGCAATTACTTTACATCTGCCTCACTTTTCAGATGTATTATCTTACTTACATGGACTGTAATAGTTTTCAAGGTACTGTATATGAGTTTTTACCCTTTTTAGACCCTTGTGGCTTTCCATGGGTGAATGATGAGTTTTATCTTTAATTTTATCTACTAACTACACCATGCTGGGGAAAACTAGCATGAAGTAAATGAAAAAGCAAATGCCCACGTTTCTACCCAGAAGTCTGATTTTATAGCCAGATTCCTGCCTCTTAAGTACACAAGGAGAAGCACCCAAGTCCCCCATTGACTTGCAATTACAGTAGTGCTGCCTTGGCAGTTTTCTCAAGGGTGCAGTCAACATGTTCATTACCATCACCAGCAATCTCCAAGCCAATGAACCCATGATTTCTTCTCATCTTGCCCCTGAGTCCTAGCAGCCATTGAGATAATAAATGTACACTCAGAGCAGCCTTCCAAGACTGAAGAAATGCCTACAGATCTGTTGCATTCAGACGGGGTTCAGACAGTTCTTCAGTTTGCTCCAGTTTGTCCTCCTTTCAATTATTGACTTCACCAATCCCTGCCTCCAACCTTGGCTTTTTTCACAGTCATTATTCCACAGGCCATAGTGACTCCCTCCTTTTGTATATCAAATAAAGTGACACAGCGCTACAGCAATTCCATCAACCTAGCATGATATACCTATTATACATATTTCTGTGAAGATTCTCCGTCATCCAGGTGAGTTTATCTGGAAGTTGATCATGGCAACTGGACTTCTTTTTCTTGAGAGATTGAAAGGTTTCTCTGCTCATCCAAACAGACTGACAAAGCTGTTTGGATAAGCAGCTAAACGTTTCAATCTCTCAAGAAAAAGAAGTCCAATTGCCATGACTCAACTTCCAGATATTATACATATTGTACCAAAAGATACCTCCAATGTATTAGAATTGTGCTGTGTCAGTTGTGGAAATGTTTAAAAAGAATAAGGTGGAAAGAAAGGAGGGAGATTCTATACCCTCTCTTTTGAATTAGCTTACAAGCCACAGGGTTGTCACTTCAGATAACAGTGCCCACAGACCTATTTGGGTACAAATTAACCAACCACACGGCTATAGAACAGGCAAATCAGAAGCACTCCCAATTGCACTAAATAAACTGCAGCCCCAGCACTGTACCTGAAAGGAGGGAGAGCTTGTAAAACAGGCGGGATGGAAAAATTCTTCTTGAAAACAGGTGTGTTTGCTGGAAAATAGGGCAAACTCAACTGCACCAGAAGAAAACCAAAGAGCAAGCTGTGGGCCCACCCAATCACCCTCGTACTTAGCTGACTGCCTACAAGGGAAAAGACAGGACACTGGGTGTATGAATCTCCCTTATGGTTCAAAGTTAAGGGGTAGGAAACACCGTGCACTGCAGATGAGGAGCTGTGTTTTCCTGTTTTTGCTTACTCTGGTCTCAGCCTCACTCCAATTATACGCTTTATACTTAACAACCTTTATGCTCTTTTATCTTAAGCATGCAAAAGTGGCTAACATTTTATGCCTTGATTGTATCAAGTCACAAATGCTGAGCAGGGGATAACACATGGAGCTTGTTCCAGTGTTAAGGAACTGGACACTTTTATTACAGGCATGGTGTCATGGGGTGCTCTTGACTTGACTGCAGCAATATGGGAATAAGGGGTGCTTAAGTCCTTTCCTTCAAACTGGTTTTCAAATTAAAATCCATGCCCACCCCGTCACCATCTGGTTGTGTCCCTTTGGGAGTAGGAGAGTTGCATAGAAGTGTGATGTGTCATTGGACCCATCAGACCATCAGTCAGGACTGATAGCTGGTCAAACAGTCTCCCTGAAGTGAGGTTCCCTGATACCCATGCGAGAAAAGCATGGAGCCCGCATCCTTATTGGTGGCTGAGTGGCAGAGTTTGTAAAGTCCCAGAAGGATCATCAGGCATTTTGAATCAAGAGGGTTTATATGTTGCACAGGTGCCATGATCAACATACTTTTTTCATACCTGCTAGTTTGCTTGCCACCATCAATGTTCACCGTTACACATAGCACATTCTTCTGTCTGCATCTATGTTACAAATCTGTATGTGGATCTCTATATATGTTGGCATTGGCTTGCACACATGTGAACTGGGTTTCACAGCAATCTAGTCAGTGTGAGTAAAACTGCCTGTATGTGCACGCCTGCTCGTCTCTTGCAAAGGTTGTGCGGGAAAATGCATGTCATGTCATTCGCCTATGGTTGGTGTTAGCAAGTGCATGGTCGTGTCCCCAGATTTGCCTGATAGATCTATGTGTCTCTCTCACATAAACACACACACACACATTAGCATGTCGCTGTGTGTTCATCAGTGTAACCCATGTGTGTGTGTACAGTATTTGTGCTTGTGCATGGCTACGCATATGTCTCCGTTTTGCCCTTTCTGTGCTTTCATGAATGACAATGGGGTTGCTAAAGCCTTGTTCCCTTGGCTCTCCCTTTGGCTCTTTCCAAACCCTGTTGTCGTCAGATGTGCTGTATGTGGAGGAGCAGGATAGCGGAGGATCCAACACACCTGAGACAGAGGAGTTCGCTGAGGTCAGTACATGGGGTGCAGCTGGGCCAGCCCCCCACCTGCAGTGCCTTCCCCCAGCTGTTCTCATGCACACATCCTGCGCACAGGTTCATATCATTGTCTTCCCGCTGGTTCTGCCGCAGCTGCCACAGCCGAGTCCATTTGGGTTGCCATTGGGGAAAAGTTGAGCTGCTGCTGCTGCTGCTGCTGGCCCTCCAGTAAATATTCTGTTTGGCAAGCTCTTGCAAAACAGACAAGAGGAAAAGTGGCAACAGAGGCAGATGGCTTGGTAGGTGTGTTCAAAGCTGTGCGCTTAAGATTGAACGTGCCTGCCACTCTTGACAGCAACCGGAATTGAATGGCCAAATCAGATGCTGGTTGCGAGAAGACAATTTATCCTGCCTTTTGCTTTGATGATGTTCAAATAGCAAGAGCCCAATCCCTCAACTTCATGGCCTCGTAGATGCACCTACATGCATATATGCACACAAACACGTGTCTAAGCAAAATAAAATCAGACTTTTGCTCCTAAGGTGGGAGTTACTGTTGGAACCATGCTACTTGGATACCTCACAGGAAAAAAAATGATATCGTGGCTATTCGTAGAAATGAGAGAACATGACTGTGTGTTCTTCTGTATTTCTATAGAGAAGGGAATCATTTTGATTCCAGTGGGACATACTTTTGAATAAATATACATACAAATGAACATCTCAGTCTCTCTCTATAAATATGGATAGGCAGACATAAATGAAACACAGATGTATGGGAAAATATTTCTGTAGAAACCTAATCTAGGGCAAATTGCAGCTTTTCAAATTTATTTTAACTGGCCTCATTTTGACTTCTTAAATGATCTGTTGTGATTAAATGTGCATTTTATCAACGTTTCATTCTAGGGCTAAGATCCCCCCAAAATTCTTAAGCTCATTCAAAAGATTGGCATTAAACCATTACATATATGCATTTCCCCCTTTATAACTCAATTAAGCTAGCCACACCACCAGTAGTACTGGAAACCATGCTTTCCTCGCTTTTGAAACTTGTGTTGCAAGGTATGGGGGATGCACTTGACAAGATTGAGCCCAAAGCCCCTGTGGGTGGCTAAATTCATATCATGGTCCCTTGGCTCTGGTCTTAGGTCTCTTTTTGAGCTACTGAAGGATATTTGAAGTCACTGGCAATGTAATAAGCAAATATGAACAGAGAAGGGACAACTTTAGTAATTTGGTTTTTCATTTCCCGAACGTTGGATCCAAAACCGTGAAACCCGCTCTTCCACAAGAATCCAAGAAACTGCCATATGCTGCACCAATGCCTTACACTCAGTGAGGCCATTAAACTGAGTGAGACCTATACTGAATATATTGCATCATGTGGAGTCAGACCAAGGCCCCTTTATTCAGATGGTCAAGTGGGCATTTCCACAGGGTTAAAAGGCGAGAGAGAGAGAAGAAAGGTGGTCAGGGTGTGTGATGTGGGAGTGGTGAAGCCATATACTGTATATCATAAATCAGTATTCCTGCTGATTTTAGAGGGATTTCTCCTAAGGAGTGCACTTATTTATTTATGAATATTTTTACCCTACCTTTCTCCTTGGAAAAGGACCCAAGGTGGGTTACAATAATGAGGGACAATATACAGCCCAGAACATTAAAGACATATTCAAATTAAGAATAGGGAATTAGAAGAGGCATTTTAGAAGAGGCATTAAAAGGTAACATTAAAGCTACAAAGAGCTCATAGTCAGTTCTAACGTCCTAAATTCCAGTCTCCTAGGTATTAGGTGTGGGAGAATGGCAGACACTAAAAGTAGCAGACCTTGGGCTCCTTGGGTGTTGGAGCCTCCTGCCAGCAGCAGCTGCCAAAAAAAGCTGGGATTTGACAAACAGGTCAGGTGGAGGAGGATCGAAACAGAATGATTGCCCTATAGCTGCAACTCTCAAGATACACAAATCAACCTCCCCAACCTTGGTCTTTTTCCCTTCCTGGCTTCAAGCTAAATTACACCTGGGGAGAAGAAATGCAGAACACAACTTTGCAGATGCTACACATCGCTATATGAGTTGCAGAACGTTTTGCATACCTGGGTGTTGCTCACTAGCTAGACTAGGAAACTCTCAGGGCTTTACCGTTGCCGTGGCTAGGCCCCTTTCTTTCCCATCCATGAACTTGATGCAGGCAGATCAGTCTACCAGTGGGTTTACTGCTCTGCCATCTGCTGTGTGCTTTCCAGTACAGTAGCACCCCTGTATCCACTGATTCGCCATTTGCGGATTCAGTTATCCAGAGGTAGTGGGGTGGGGGTGCCAGGGGCAAAAGCTGTGCTGTGCGGTCTGGCCCTTTGCATTGTCCAGGCGGTGGACTAGGTGGTGCGGCGGACTGGGCAGCACAGTGTCAGCACTTTTGCCCCCGGCACCCCATCGCCGCTCTTTTTCATAGCAGTCTAATAATATAATTATTTCAGGAAGAACATTAGCTTAGTGTTGCACATGAGGCTGAGTCAGAGGTTGCAGAACAACAGCTAAGATTTTCCTTTCATAATCATTCGCATTTCTTTTTGCAGTCTGACCCATTGCATGAAAGATTGCAGTCTTGGGTATAACATTTATATTGTATTGTTTAGCTTGTTACAGTAGTGCCCCGTTTATTGTGGGGGTTAGGTTTCCTGGCCACCCGCGATAAAAGAATATGATATGCGGACACCTCAAATTGCCTCGTTTTCAAAGAGGTCCCCTCCATGGAGCTTCTCTACTCCCCTTCTGCAGCCAGGATTCCCCAGTCCCAATCACTGTATTTGTAGAGAGATTCTCCACTCCCCTTCTGCAGTCAGAATTCCCCAGTCCCAATCACCTTGTTTGCAAAGAGATCTCCTCCACAGAGCCTCTTTACTCCCCTTCTGCAGGCGGGATTCCCCCGCCCCAATCACCTCCTTTGCCTCTTTACAAACAACGTTAAGGGGGTGGGATCCTGGCTGCAGGGGAGGGGTGGAGAGAGACTCCGTGGAGGAGACCTCTTTGCAAACGAGGCAATTGGAACTGGGGAGTCTTGGCTGCAGAAGGCTCTGTGGAGGAGATCTCTTTGCAAACGAAGTGATTATTAGGGCAGGGGTGGAATCCCAGCTACAGCAAGGATGGGGAGAGGCTCCCTGGAGGAGACTCTTTGGGGACAAGGGAGGAGGGGGTAGCAGGGTTGGTGGGGAGAGGCTCCCTGGAAGAAGACTGTTTGGAAACAGGGTGATGGATGGAGGGGGGGATCCCGGCTGCAGCAGGTGATGGGAGAGGCTCCATGCGGGTAACTTTTCTCTAAATGAAAATCTGCAATATATCGTGACCGCAATATATGAACCGCAATGTAGCGGGGGACTACTGTTGTCTTAAGTAAGTGTGCAGTGGATTGTAGCATTTCGGTAATTATAGTTCAGTTGCACTGGTTTGTTGTTAGACTAGCCTTATATGTGTAAGACCTGTTGTTGCTGTTTATTGTGCTTTCTAGGGTGTGTTTATTTCCTTTAAAAGGTACCCATAGTTGAACGAAGGAAGAGGAAGAAAACATTGAGCAATTAACAGTTCTTGTTCAGCAAAAATTTAGAAAGACATAGGACCATGTTTTTTCTCCAAGTTGAGGAACTTCAACTAGTATCAAATAAAACAGTGGCATGAATGTGTGAGCTTACAAGTGCCAACAGTGATGTAATGACATAGTTCTTGTACATACCTAAGAAAGTCATTGGGGAGATGCAAGTTCTTCTCAAGTGCTTCTTATCTGGTTTTTGGTTGAATCTTGGTTGGGTCAGGAGGAGGGATGAGCTAAATTGCTTAATGATTTCTCTCCTTTCCTTCTTTGGTCTGTGTACAGTGTGATCTGTGAGTCTTGCTTTGATGAACTGGTATGGAGAGTGCTGTGGATGTTGTTTATCTTTATTTCAGTAAGGCCTTTGATAAGGTTTCCCATGACATACTTGCAAATAAATTAGTAGAATGTGGAATAGGTAATGCTACTGTTAGGTGGATCTGTAATTGGTTGACTGATTGTACGCAAAGGGTTATTGTAAATGGCTTCTCCTCAGCATGGATGGGGTGACCAGGGGGGTGCTCCAGGGTTCTGTTCTGGGTCCAATGCTATTCAGCATCTTGATTAATGGCCTGGACAAAGGAATAAAGAGTATGCTGATTAAATTTGCAGATGATACTAAATTGGGAGGGGTGGCTAATTCCCTAGAGGAGAGGATAAAAATCCAAAATGACGTTGACAGATTAGAGTGCTGGGCCAAAGCAAATAGAATAAGTTTCAACAGAGAGAAATGTAGGGTCCTGCATCTAGGCAGAAAAATGAATTGCATAGAACCATAGATATAGGATGGGAGACACCTGGCTAGAGAATAGTACCTGTCAAAGGGATCTGGGAGTGTTAGTGGACCACAAATTGAACATGAGTTAGCAGTGTGATGCAGCAGCCAAGAAAGCCAATGCGATTCTTGGTTGCATCAGCAGGATCATAGTTTCTAGAGCAAGGGAGGTGATAGTACCACTCTATTCTGCTCTGGTCAGACCCCACTTGGCGTCCTATGTACAGTTCTGCACTCCTCAATTTTAAAAAGATGTTAACAACCTCGAGTGGGTCTAGAGGAGGGCAAGCAGGATGGTTAAAGGTCTGGAACATATGTCTTACGAGGAGTGGCTTAGGGAGCTAGGAATGTTTAGTCTTACAAAAAGAAGGTTGAGAGGAAATATGATAGCCATGTTTAAATATCTGAAATGATGTCATATCGAAGAGGGGGCTGGCTTGTTTTCCATGGCTTCAGAAACTAGGCCTCGGAGCAATGGTTTCAAACTACAGGAAAAGAGATTCCATTTGAACATTAGGAAGAACTTCCTGACAGTTGGAGCTGTTCAGCAGTGCTGCCACGGAGGGTGGTGGAGTCTCCTTCTTTGGAGGTTTTTAAGCAGAGGCTGAGTGGCCATCTTTTGGGAGTACATTGATGGGGGTTCCTGCATGGCAGGGAATTGGACTGGATGGCCGTTGAGGTCTCTTCCAACTCTATGATTTAGAGTACCCCGATGCAGAGGATGTTACAGCCTTTATATCTTTTGTCAGCCAAGCATAAGAGGAGACTTGAGTAGAGATGGGCACAAAATGGAAAAAGTGTTTCGTTTCATTTGTTTAGTTACTAACAAAGGGGCATGTGGCCCTGGCCTTTGCAGAAAAGACCTTTCATTCAATATGTTGTACTTGTATTACCCATTTTCTTGTAAATTCATTATACCTTCACACCTAATATGCTTGCTGTTACAGAGTCGTGGGACTACTCCAAAGCCAAAGAAACCACCAGGAGAAGGAGACTTTGAAACTATTAAACTTATAAGCAATGGAGCTTATGGGTGAGTAGTAAATGTACTCAGATACCACATGTCCTGAATCTGTCTGTAGAGAATGATCCCTTTGGTTCTGGGCTGGAGCTCCAAATCTAGTCTGGTTCAAACGTTTACTTGAACCAAAGATTTTGTTTGTGTAATGGAGGAGTACATCCATACAATCTTCACCCCACTGCCAGCAAGGAGGTGGTGGACTGGCCTGCTGTTTGAAAACCTTGAGGACCCCTGTATTAGACTGATGGTCTTCCAAACCATTTTTTAAAATCATTTTATTGTGCTTAACTCATAAAAGCACAAGGGAGAATTGAAGCATGCAAGAGGAGAAAAGAAAATAACCCCAAATAAAGCTCAAGAAACAAATTATCACAAATAAAAAAATATGAGATGGGCCAGGGTGAGGGGCAGGGATAGAAGAACAAAATTTTCATTTAAAAAGTCAAGCTGCCCAACTAAAAAATGTGGCAGTTATTTCAATGAAAAGTGACCAAATATCCAGGTAGGTATCTGTGCACAGTTTATTTATTTATTTATTTATTTATTTATTTATTTATTTATTTATTTATTTATTTATTTATTTATTTATTTATTTTTAAATTTATTTACCACTCCATCTAGCTTCACGGCTACTCTGGGCGGTTTACAAGGTTGAACAAATATCAATCTAGACACACCATAAATAAGCAATCCAACAATAAAAACATAATAAGTAATAAAACAATATATATCAGAGCATCAAACAGGAGCAAGATGGCCTAAAAACAAAACAAAAAATAAAGTGCATAAAAGAGCGAATCCTTAATAGCATATATTACTCAGGGAAAGCCTTTTTAAATAGCCATGTCTTTAGATGTTTCTTAAAGACCGGGAGGGAAGATGGCAAACAAATCTCAGGGGGAAGTTTGTATCAATATAGCACATGTTTGGATCTTGAAAGATTTGTTAGGTCCTCAGTCCATTAATGAATGTATGGTTAGCAAATTCAACATCCTAGAACGCCAAAACCAGCTTTTCTGGGATGGCTCGGAATTTGATGTTTCTGTGAAAGCATGCTGTAAAATATATTTGCAAGGAAAAGTTAGCTTTTCTGGGTAAATTATCGTGGTACCAATCTTCAGAAAGAAGTGGTGGCTTCTGAAATCAAGGTGGTCTTTGCTCATACTGACTACCTGGATTTATTGCAGTCTAGTTCCCCGTCTTGTCTTGGTGGTAGGCTTAGTCACAGATAGATCGATAACGTATGGCAGATCATAGACAGAACAGAGCAACTCATGCCATTTTAGTTAACTTCCTTTCATTTATTTTGGTTTTACTTGAGCTTTGTGAATCACCTTGGAGAGCTGTCTCCCCAAAAGGTGCTATAACGGTATTTGAAATAAAGAACTAAGATCTATTGCCACATTAAGTGGTTGCAGGAAATGATGCCAAGAACCTGTGGACCAGATCTAGTGCTCTGTTCTAATCCCTTGTCCATTCTCAAAGAATTAGGGGGAAAGGAGTATGTGTTCCCAAGTCTGCCTAGTGCTCTCTCCTGTTTTAGGGCAGTTTGGCCTTGAAGTGCCTTGTGAGAGAGTGAGGGGCAAAGGAGAAGGGTTAAAATCTAAGAATTCCTGGATTCTGCTTCTCCTGAATGAAGTTTAGCCCTACCAGCCAGAGCACAGAAAAGGTCTCCTTGCTGACCACCTGCCTTCCCTTCCTCTCTCAGAGCTGTGTATCTGGTGCGGCACAAAGAAACCCGCCAGCGCTTTGCCATGAAGAAGATCAACAAGCAAAACCTCATTCTGCGCAACCAGATCCAGCAGGCCTTTGTGGAGCGTGACATCTTGACCTTTGCAGAGAACCCCTTTGTAGTCAGCATGTTCTGCTCCTTTGAGACCAAACGATATCTCTGCATGGTCATGGAGTATGTCGAAGGTACGCAGTAGCTCTGTGGCACATATTCCTGAGGCCAGCCTATAATTGAGCATTGTATGGAAAATGTGGGTCTGGATTTTGGAATTCAGTTGTGGCTCGGTGAGCTAGAGCGCTGAAACAGTCGGCTGCAAAGTCAGCAGCTTGGCGGTTTGAATCCTGGGTAACATGCAGTGGAGTGAGCTCCTGCTGATAACCCCAGCAGCTGCCTACCTAGCAGTTCGAAAGCATGTAAATGCAAGTAGATAAATAGGTACCGCTGTAAAAAGCAGGAAGGTAAAACAGTGTTCCATGCACAGAAATGCATTCAGCCATGCCGGCACATGGCCATAGACTTACACAACACTGGCTCTTTGGCTTGGAAACAGAAATGAACACCACCCCTGAAGTGGGACATGACTAGCATGCCTGTGGGGGGGACCTTTACCTTTACCTTTTATGAATAATGTGGGTCTGAATTTTGGAACTCGGGGTCATTAAATGGTGCACATTAAACTAGAGAACAGGTTGTAGTGCTGGCTGCCACCTAGCAGTAAGTTTGTCAGTGGCTAGTAGCCTTGGAGGACATGTGTTCCCTGCATTACTGGAGAAGATGTGCCTCTGCATTGCTGGGGAATAGAAATGGAGTGTAGGGTTGCCCTTACATCCTGCTTTCCTTCCCAAACCAGCTCCTAGTTGGCCACTGTGGCAATATAAAATGGGTCTAGGTCAGTGTTGATGAACCTATGGCACGGGTGCCAGAGGTGGCACTTGGAGCCCTTTCTATGGGCACCCGACATGACCCCTTCACAGCCACCTGTATTCAGGTTAAATTGCTGGATTGGCATGTTGCTAAAAATTAGTGGGTTTTGAATCGCAGTTTGAACACTCGTTCTCTAAAAGGTTCACTACCACTGGTCTAGGTAGAAAGCCTTTGATCAGAGGCCACAAGGCTCTTCTAATGTTCTTAAGACCATAAACGTCAGATTAAAAAAAAAAAAAACAGGACTGAGTTGCAATCTGCTGTATGCGCAGAACCGCACCCTCACCATCTCTCTCACTGGGAAGCCTTTCTCCCTTCAGGTGGGGACTGTGCCACGCTGTTGAAGAACATTGGAGCTCTGCCGGTGGAGATGGCCCGCATGTACTTTGCCGAGACCGTCCTTGCCCTGGAGTATCTGCACAACTATGGCATTGTCCACCGGGACCTCAAGCCTGACAAGTATGAAGCTAAAAGCCCGGGTGTCCTTTGGGTCAGATTACCAAATGGGTCTGATTGCCCCAAGGGAGGGCTGCAGTGGGTTTCACCCATATCCTCTTGACCTCCCCACAGTTTCCACTGCCAGGACTTGGGGTAGAAGTGGCCGTGTTCGCTTCTCTCAGGTGGTTGTCTCTCTGTTTTCCCCCCCCTGCAGCCTACTCATCACTTCCATGGGACACATCAAGTTGACTGACTTTGGTCTCTCCAAGATGGGTCTCATGAGTCTCACTACCAACCTGTATGAAGGTCACATTGAGAAAGACGCCCGGGAGTTTCTGGACAAGCAGGTGGGATCCTA
>JAHTLZ010000155.1:1192996-1253276 GCA_023846285.1 Phrynocephalus versicolor | reverse complement strand
TATATATATATATATATATACTGAAGGGAGATCCCAGTTCCTCCAATGAGGAATGTCCTTCCAATGCAAACAGCAGCTTCAGAAGACGGCTCTGTTTTTATAGCCGAGCCCATGCTTAGGGTCCACAAAGTTCCAGTTCCAGTTCACCAGAATTGGGGCCAGGAGATAGGATATGAAAGAGCCCCTGGGTTGTTATGACAGAACTGCTATTGCTATGATGCCAGTAAGAGTCATTCCCACCCCTGTAGCTGGTACTGTAGTTGTAATTTCAAGAACAAGGTTTAAAAACAAATATCCTTGGCAATGCTTAACTAGGGATTCCTATTGGCAGGGAATTGGACTAAATAATCATCAGAATCCTTTCCAACCATATACTGTACTTTTATGATACTATGAAATAAGTGTTCAGATGTGTAGTTTAAACCTTGAGGGATATTGCCATTTATTGATCCAAATGACATACCAAGATCAAAAATGCAGCTACCTCCATGGCCTGTTTCCTTTTCCAGAAGGTTTAGCTAGAATTAAAGAAAACTCCAGCAAGGGGGCGGGGGGAGTCACACTGTTCCCCCACCCCAGTAACCTCCATGATCCAATGTTTCCCTTTTCAGCTCGTTCCGATCGCTATCACCACATTAATTCATACGATGATGAGGACACAACTGAAGATGAACCTGTGGAAATACGGCAGTTTTCGTCCTGCTCCCCCAGATTCAGCAAGGTAGGGTCCTCGCACTAACTACATTTTAGTTTTAGTTTTTTTATATATACAGTAACCCCCCACCTATTGCAGGGGTTAGGCCTATCTGGGGAAACTGGAAAAAGCCTAACAGGAGAAAAACATTATTTTAACTGACCTTGAATACAAGAGAAAATGGTCACTTTCCACTGTCCACTAAAAGAACTTCTTTTATTTTGGGCAGAGGGAGGGAGGTCCTTTTTTAAAACATTTCTATTTGCATTTCATTAAAAATAAATTATCCTTTTTGTTTCTCAATCATAGTGTTTTCTAAATACATACAGTACTAAAGAGGGGCAATCCAAGAAAAATAGTGGACATGAAGTCTAGGCAGTGACTTCCAAAAGACAGTTGCTGCTATCTGCATTTCTGCTCCCTTATCACATTAATTTTACTATACTCTGATGCATATAGTTGGTTCTCAAAAACCAAACTTCATGGAGTCAGCTTTGATCAAGCAGTATATCCCACTTCCTTTCCTACACACTGAGTGCAAGAGCTGTTAAGAGTGCAGTAATAATCATAATTGCCTTAGAACTTCAGAGCTAGTATCCCATGAGGACACTATGGAGAAAGATACTAGAACTTAGTGGTTCAGCTGCAAAGCTGGGACTTGGGGCTTGAATCCCCCTCTGCCTTCTGGGAGAGAAGCCAGCCAAGATCACCTGGGTTGATGTCACCTGAATATGTGTGGCTGATAGTAGGGTTATGCGCAGTGCCACCATCACAGCCTTGGGGAAGCTGCATAGTCCCACAGCACCACCAAGAGGGAGTGGTAAACCACTTTTGAATACTTTATGCCTAGAAAAACCTAGTGAGATCACTCTTAACTAACTTGATGTAAACTAACTTGATGGAAAATAACTACAGTACTAATTATTAGGGGTGTGATTTTCATCTGGACCACTATGTGTATGTTTGGCTGGCCATGTGGTCTAATGATGCCATTTCTGTCCTTCATGAACCATGTTTCTGTGTGTAAGTCCTTAACAGCAAGTAAGTCACTTATGCATTCTTTTGTTTGCATGTCTGACCCCCCCCGTGATGCCCTGCCACACTAACACACACACACACACACACACACACACACACACACACACACACACACACACATCTCCAGGTGTACAGTAGCATGGAGCACCTGTCCCAGCATGAGCAGAAGACGTCGGGAGTCACCAAGCGTGACCAAAGCAACAAACACAAGGACGAAAAGCTGGGCAAACGTGAAAGCCTTGGCAGTTTCACTCTGCGAGACAAGAGTTGGCGCACCAACTCCCCAGAAATGTGAGTCCCGTCCTGGATCTTACTTACAGTGGTCGTTTCTTCTTTCAAATTGGAATGATTCCCAATTTGTGGGTCGGGGAGGCAATAGGCCACCTCTATCCTCTCACCATCTCCAAGACATAAATGTGGAAAAGGGGCCTTGAGGAATCTCTAGCCTTCCAGCCTCATCCTCTGCCTATCAGATGTTTAGATACCTGCTGCTGTTAATCAGCAGGGAATAAAAGGAACTCTCCAGTCCAGGGGTCTTTCATACACAACTTACACTTATTTGAACTGTAGCTCCCAGCCTACATGGCTAGTGGTTGAGGAATTCTGGGAACTGTAGTCCAAAAGAAATTAACTGTTTTAAGCTCTGGATCTTTTTCAGTAGAGTCTAGGACAGTAGTGGCAAACCTTTGGCACTCCAGATGTTTTGGACCACAACTCCCACAGTCCTTTGTCATTGGCAGTCTAGACTTGGAATTCTGGGAGTTGTAGTCCAAAACATCTGGAGGATTGAAGGTTCACCAGCACTGGCCTAGGGACATAGCAGGGAAAATTGAGCTTCCAGCGATTAGGGTGACCCAATGAAAGATACTTTCATGTTGGAGGAAATAGCAACAGGCCTCTTCTAAGCAGTTATTAAAGGTACAGTAGTCCTGTCCCCTTTTTTAATTTGATCACCCTATTAGGGATGAACCAGGGATATTTAGTAAGTTCATCATCTGTCTAAGCAAAGCAATTGGTTACTTCAGCTGTTAAATTAAACTGTACGTTCATGCTATTCACCTATTAAATTAAACTATATTTTCTTATTAGAGACTTATACTTATTGGGTAATCACCTTGCCTCAAACACAGGGTTCTACCCAGGATCAGCAATTTTATTTCTCTTTGTAACCATGTCATGTGTTGATGGCATTCCCTGTGTCTTTTTTTTTCACCAGAGAAAATCTATTAACAAGGGGAAAATGGACTAGCTGCACAATGATTTTTTTTATTGATAATGCTGCAAGTGGCCTGTCTCAGAGCACCCTTTGCACCTGTTTTTAAAACAGGGGGAGGGGGAGAAATAGGAGATAATTTGATGTTTAAAACATAAATGTTGTATTTTGTGTTCAAGCGAGGGAAGATTCATCTTCCTTCCCTACCACAGTAGCATGCTAGACCCAAACCAAACCAAATAAACACTGGCATTTTCTTAGGTTTCAAACCCAGTGATTAAAATGTGCCATGACTTATTAAAACCATACAAAAAAACCCTGTTAGTAGGTTGATGTTCTAATTTCAGCTCTAATGAAAACAAGCGGTGTGATTCAGTCCTGGCAAACTCTTGACTCAATCAAGCCGTAGCTAATCTCTGGGTGATGGATCTGACCCGGGACGTTTGGGGCTCAGCCAGTGTGCTTGCTCCTTTCTTGTAGGAAGCGTCTCTCCGCCTCGGAGTCGTCATACACCGAGAGTGATTCAAGCCCCCCACTGGGGGCACGCCGGCGCTTTTCAGCCCTGATGGACACCAACCGCTTTGCTGTGCCCCTGGAAAGCGAGAGCGAAGCCCTCGGCAAGGGAGCCAAGGCTCCGGCAGAAAATGGGCCCCCGGGAGCTGCCTCCCAGGCAGAAATCAAGGAGGCCAAGGGAGCAGCAGGAGGCGATGCTGGGGCATGCCCTGCCCCTGCCGAGACTGACTCAGGTGAGTTTTGGATGAAGGTGTGTCCAGGTGGTCTTTTACAAGAAGCCCTCGCTCTGGGAGGTTCAAGGAAGAAGCCGCCCTGGGAAGCCTTGCCCGCTTGTCATGCAAGACGTAAGCAGGGCTCTTGGCACGTCACCTTTGCATCTCTTTTTCAGGACAAAATCTCTTCCCCCTTCCATCCTCGAGTGGGTAGATTGCCCGGCAGCCCAAATGGGTTCTGCAGTAGGCGGTGGCTTGTCCCAAGTAATGTAGAGCACCCACTGAATGGGCTCCAGATGCTCTGGTTCAGTTTCAGTGTGAAATGTGCATTCGCAAACGCCAGTTTGGCATGTGAGCAGCTCTCCAGTAGATGTCGCACAACCAGTGGAGGAACTCCATTTATGTCTACAGGTGTTTGATTTCACAGGGGAGCCGTGCTTCTATTCCCAAAGTCAGCACGTCCTTTACAGGGACCATCTCCCAAAGGGGGTCGCAGTGTTTTGTTCCAGAGAAATTCTAGATTCCGCCCCACCTTCCGTTGCCATTCTTGCACGTCTAGTACAGTAAAGAGGGCAACATACCTCAAACAGAAATTATGCCCCAGCTTCACTTGTCTCCACTACCAGCATTTTCTCTGTTGGGGCAAATGTTGATCATGTCAGTGAGGATTGGACTGAAAACATTTCACCGTTGATTGTGACTCATGGATTGGATCTTTGTGTGTGTGTCTCTCTCTCTCACTTTGCTCCCTTGAATAGCATTTGAAAAAAATCATCTGCTTTCTTAAGACTGCTGATTGGTTCTGGATGGTTCTGACTGCATATGGCCGCCGGTGAAAGTGGCAATGAGTGACACGACTGCCTTGGCTGGAGGTCCCCCTCCCCTATTTGCTGACTTCCTTGTTTTCCATTTGTTTCTGTGTAAGAGCCTGTGTGCTCCCTCCATTGTGCCACCAAACAGAGGCAGCACTTCGGCATTCCCTTAACCCTAACCCCAAAACCCCAACAGGCCATGGTGACTGTCTCTTTCCTGCATGAATGCCCTAGCATTTCAGTAAGCTTTTTTGTTTTTTTGTTTGTTTAATGTCAGCTTTTCTTGTCTTACTTTTTTGTGTGTTGGGGGGAGGGAACATGGTTGATGAATTTATTGTAATTCAGTTTTGGAAAGTTTGCACACTTCACTGGTCAAATGGAAGCGTGTGGATACGCGTATGCACCCGTTTTCTCATTGCAGGAGCGCTCCCTTCCCTCTGTGCATTATGTAGGATTGTGATTCCAGACAATGGGGACTAGTAGCTGTAATCTACTAATGACAGAGCTGCCTAGATGCCCTAAGCACATCTGATCTCTCTTGATTTCAGAAGCTAAGCAGGGTCGGCCCTGGTTAGTACTTGGATGGGTGACCACCAGGGAGTACCAGGTGCTGTAAGCACCTGGAGTAGGAACTGGCAAGCCACTCCAGTACTCCTGCCAAGAAAGCTCCATGGACATGGAGTCACGTAGAGTCGGTCATGACTGTAATGACACAACACACACACACTAATGATGGTGCAGTGCTAAGAATAACATAATGTGATACCAGGGAACACTTTGGTGTGAAGGGCCAGACAGTGATGAGAAAGCACACCAGCACCTACGTATCTCAGCTACTTGCAGCCTGCCTTCAGTAAACCAATGTCTCCATGTTGGACCTGCCATTCAGTTGTAGCTAGGCAAGCTGGCCTGGTTTTACCCCTCCTCCCGCCAGAGACATCCACGGTTTAAATGCTCAGGGGCTCTATGAAAGCATGGAATGTTCAAAAGAGCATGTGCTGCCATTAGTCTTATTGTGACTTGGGTGTATACAGGCAAGTCAGCCATCTGCGAGTTTGCATGCCAGCCCTGTCTAATATGGTATGTATGAAGTTTTATGGCTTTGAACGTTGAGGAAATTCTAAAGCCACGAAGGCCGTTGTCTTCAGAAACCCGCCTTATGAGATGGAATTCTTGGGAAGTGCCTAGGCTCAGTCAGGCATGTTCTTCAGCTACTGGCATATAACACAACAAGGCAGTGGTGTACAGGGACCATTGCCAGGGCCAATACCCTTTGGCTGATTTCACCCAGGCCCTTTGCGATGCCTTTGGAGAGAACAAGAGGATGGGATGGGAGATGCTTCTGTATGACATCCAGGGCTGGATTGGGGTGGGGTTCGGGAATAAAGCCAGTGGGATAAAGAAGCTGGAGGTTTTTTTGTCCAGAAAAATCAGTTTTTACAGCTCTGTCCCTAAAGGGTTGGTTTTGTCTGTTTAATACAAAGAGAAGATGGGTTTTTCCTGTGGTTCTGTAGACAGAACAACAGAACCTTGTTACCTTAGAACCCAATGGCAAGCCTTCAGATACATTATGTGATGCCCCTAGTGGTGCTCTAGCCACTTTATGTACCCCATAGCATTGAGTTGCCTTTGAAAATGGTAGGCAGCCTTGCAGAAGCAATGTCTAGTGCATACTGTAGCATCCTTGGGTCTTCAGCATGCTACAGTAGTAGATATCTTCTTCCCCCCCCCTTCCCTGGTGGTCAAAGTGGGGCTTGAACCAGGGGCTACTTGGAGCTCTGCCAGACTATGCTACTGGATGCCCTGCCCTCACCAGATGTGAAGATATAGTGGATGGTCAGGATGGCCCTGAATGAAGGGTGCCTACCCACCACGTGAAGAGGAGAGAGGATGCTGCGGGCAGTGTGCCTAACAGTCCTCTGGAACGTGGTGGTGGTGGGTCATCCCTCCCTGGCCCTTTGGACCTTGTTTGACAGCAGGGGTCCTGAAACTTGGTCCTGTGATGTAGGGCTTGAGTCATCCTCCCTCTCTCTCCACTCCCCACTAGGCGATAAATCAAAAGCGGGTGACCTACAGCCCCCAAAGGAGCTGGACCCATCAGCCCCCAAAGCTACCAATGACTTGGTGCTGCGTCGGGCCCGGCACCAGCAGCTCTCAGGGGACTCTACGGCTGAGAAGCGCAGCTCCCGCACAGGGGGCAAGGTCATCAAATCTGCCTCAGCTACTGCGCTGTCCGTCATTATCCCCACAGGTACGGCCCTCCTCCTCTTGCCCCTCCACCCCACACACGCACATATCCCGACACTTAACAAGGCAGAGCACCCTCCCCTACGAATGGCATTGCACTGCGAGCCTGACTCCTACACACACTCTACCCCTTCCTCTCCCTGACGGCACTGGGCTGTTCCTGATCCACGGATCCCCAACCCCACCCTAACCCCTCTCCTCTCCTCTCTTGTTTATGTGTCCCACCTACCCTTGCACAGCGTTCCGTCTACAGGCTTCCCAGCCGAGCACCATGTAGGTCCTGTGACCCAATGCTAGTAAGAATAAACACATATGTCATGGCAGGCACAGCGTCCCCACCTCCAAGCAGCTCTCTGCCTTGCTGCCCTGCATGCTGTACCCATCCTTTCACGTCGTTGCTGGGCTGTGTGTATTCTGCAATTCAAAAAAAAGTTTCCACCAGAAATGTGGAATTCTGCAACCTGTGCAATCTATGCAAATGAAGCCAGTTTGCATGACACCTTGTCCTTTGCATGATTTACATTTCGCAACTTTTGACTATTTTCCCTAGCTTATTCTTCTTTGGTTATTGAAGAGGAGAGGCAAGTGGGAGGCCTCCTCCTCCTCCTCCTCCTCCTGAGCCCAGGGCATCTCTTTTAGTCACCCTTTGGGGATTTCAACCAACCTTGCACTCGTAACCATCAGCATATTTCGGGAGCAACGAGAGCTAGAAATGTGCTTTGGTTTTAAAATAAAAACAGAGGCTCTCAGGAGGCTGAAAGGAGAGAGTCTGCAGCTGGCTATTGCAAGATGCACGCAGCCCTTGCCCTTCTGTGACAGTGGTCCATCCTGAGAGCTCAAGCGAGAGGGAGAGGGCAAGTGTGCCTGGGGTGCCTCCCTGGTAGATGAAGGATCTCATTGCCAGCAGGAAGACTTACCGTACTATGTGCCTCAGCAGAGGCACATAGCTCTGTCATGCTGGATACCTGATCCTCAGGTAGTGGTCCTAAAATTACTGCTTGGGCAAAAGTGGGCGGGCCCTAAAATACTCCCCCCCACCTGCCCACCCAACCCCACTGGCCTAAGTTCTGTAGGGCTTCCCTGTGGCCAGCAGGTCCTGAGAAATGAGTAAGAATAACAAGAGGCCCGAGTGAAGCAGGCTGCCAACAGCAATGGCGGACTAGAGCAGGGGAAGCTGCTATTGTATGCTCGCCCATAATTCGGCCGAGGGCCTCTTCCTTACCCTTCCATTCTTCCTCTCTCTCTCTCTCTCTCTCCTTGCAGTGGAACAGCACAGCAGCTCTCCTCTGGCCAGCCCCATGTCCCCCCGTTCTCTCTCCTCTAACCCGTCGTCCCGGGATTCCTCGCCTTCACGAGACTATTCGCCGGCTGTCACCAGCTTGCGCTCACCCATTACAATTCAGCGTTCCGGGAAGAAGTACGGCTTCACGCTGCGTGCCATCCGGGTGTACATGGGTGACAGCGATGTCTACAGCGTGCACCACATTGTCTGGGTAAGCCTCCCTGTGGGCCAAGCTCAGTAGACCGCAGCCCAAAGGGGGCTGCTTATCTTTCTTCAGTGGCCCCTGAGCCTCTGACGGCAAGTGTTGATGACAAGGGCCAAGCCATGGGGTTCAGTAGTCCACGACTGCTTTGCGATCTTTTCTTTCTCTTTTCTTTCCCCTGGTAGCATGTGGAAGAAGGAGGCCCAGCCCATGAAGCAGGTCTGTGTGCAGGAGACCTCATCACCCATGTCAACGGAGAGCCCGTGCATGGGCTGGTGCACACTGAGGTGGTGGAGCTCATCCTGAAGGTAAGTGGGAGTGGGCCACGGACAGGTGCTGCTGGGAGCGGATCGACATCAAGAAACCAGGGCCTCTGCTGCGGTCTCGCCAACAAATGCTCTTCCTTTCTCTTCAAGAGTGGAAACAAGGTGATGGTGACCACCACGCCTTTTGAGAACACCTCCATCCGCATCGGGCCAGCCCGCAAAAGCAGCTACAAGTCCAAGATGGCCAGGAGGAATAAGAGGAGCACCAGCAAGGAAGGGCAGGAGAGGTGAGGTCCAGCAGAGCAGGGGAGGGGGAGGGAGAGAGAGAGGGGAGGAAGGGGAGCACTGAGATTTGGTCTGTGGGATACAACTGAATCCCTTTGAGGTTAACCTCAGGGGCAGCCTGCGGTCACAGCAGGGGATTGTCTCGCCGATAAACGGCAAGGTAAGGTGAGGCTCCTCCTTGCTCAGACCACAAACCACTCCTGATTAATCTCCTTCCTTCCTTCCTTTCTTTCTCAGTAAGAAGCGCAGTTCCCTCTTCCGCAAGATCACCAAGCAGTCCAATCTGCTCCACACTAGCCGCAGCTTGTCATCCCTGAACCGTTCGCTCTCCTCCAGCGACAGCTTGCCGGGCTCACCCACCCATGGCTTGGGTGCCCGCTCACCCACCCAGAGCCTGCGCTCCACGCCAGACTCTGCCTACCTAGGTAGGTGGCCGAGGGCATCTGTGGGAGGGGGGTGGGTGTAGCGCATGGACCCCTGATGGGTCCCCACCACCACCACCACCACCACCATGGAAAGGTGGAGTAGCCATTGGCATACTGTAGATGTTTGCTTCTTGACTGGTGGAACGGAGCTGAGTTAAGATAACTGAGACTAGCTGTGCAGCTCACCAGGCTTGGATCCATTAGCAAGGGATGGCACGGTGGTGACTCCACCTGGTCCTGGCTGCTGTTCAGTATTGGAAATCAGGAAGTCAATACTGATTTCCTGATTTCTTCAGGAAATCCTTGCGGGGAGGCCCTTGAAACTGGTTTTATGCATCTCATTTTGGCAGGTAGCTTACATTGACTGTGATCATGCCTTATAGGCCCACTCAGCAGAACTTCTGAGGTTGTAGGGGTGAGTCCAGATAAAGAATTGTTGCACAACACGCCAAGCGGTTGGGCAGCTCGTTTTGGAGGCCTGGTTTCTCGATGCTGAAATCGGAATCAGTGAGCACTACCTGTACTCCGTGAGAGCAAGCACCCCTCCAGCCCAGCAGTCTGTTGACAATAATATCTTGATCGATATCTCCAGGTGAAAAGGCTCCTGGTTGGTGTACCTGGTCCCCAAATACGGAGGTGGCAGACTACGAGTCCTTGGGGGCTGGTGGCCAGCAAGGTTGGGTGTTATCAATATTTGCTTTCTAGGAGTGTACAGATCTGTGCTTTTGACTTGCATCTCCCAGGATTCCCTGGCAGCATCACTAGGTAGGGACTCCAGGAGTTTTACTTCAAAATCACAGATCTATACACTCCTCTTGCCTTCCTCAGACTCATGGAAGTGGGACTCGAGATTATGGAATTCTGCCATGGTACCTGGGTATCTGGCAGAGCGGATCACCCAAAGGTTAGCGCTGGCCTGGCCCCCCAGAGAATCGATGGCACTCTCGCTTCAGATGGCCACCCCTAGGGAGGCCCATAAGGTTTCCCCCCATAATCGGACCTTCTCAGTGGGCAGCCCAACTATGTGGAATAAATTGTCAATCAAGATTTGCCAAGCAGAGCCTTTGACAGCATTTAAGAAAGCATTAAAAACATGGCTTTTTAAGGAAGCATTTGGCGACCACTAATGCTCGTGTTGTCCTCCCTGTGTTTGTTGTACTCCCCTTCACCTTTTAGCTTTGTGCCTCTTGCCAGGTTCTTTGGTTGTATTGGTTTGTTATTTATTTGCTTACCATTTTTAATTGCTATCTATTTTGATGGCCTTTGTGTAAACCGCCCCGTGTTCCCTCTGGAAAATTGGTGCGGTATAGAAATGCAAGAATGAATGAATGAATGAATGAATAAATAAATAAATAAATAAATAAATAAATAAATAAATAAATAAATAAAAACAGTAGTTTTTGTGATGATGTATCCTTTCTTAACACTGATGGCATAGTGAGGTTTCACTCCCAAGGTGAATGAATGGAAGAGATGTTACTCTTTGGGGTGATGATGACTAACATTTTCTAAAAGTTAGTTCTGTTAAGGGACATCTGGCAGGCATTTTAATTAATATTAAGACTTTCTTTGTTCAGCAGTCCAGACGTCATGAGTCATGAAAGTTACTTCTTCAACATTGCAATGAATCATGACAGTGACTTATTTCTTAAATACTGTAAAAAGCAATGGGAACAAATTCTAAAAAAGTCATTTTCTATGCTGTGGCTTTAGGTTGGGGGAGGCAGGGCTGATATTTTGCAAAAGCATTCTCTGCTGTGAATAGCTGCAGTGTGTGCCTAGGTTCGGGTCACTGCTACTTCAGTGGGGCTTCAGGATGGGGGCGGGCACATCAGTCTCTGTTTAGGGGACACCAACAGAGTCAGCTGCCGAGGGGTTATGGATGGTTCTCAGGGTGTCTCTCTTTCTCTCTGTCCCCTGGTAGGTGCCTCTTCACAAAGCAGTTCCCCAGCCTCCAGCACACCTAATTCGCCTGCCACCTCGTCCCACCACATGCGACCCAGCACGCTGCACGGCCTGTCACCGAAACTGCACCGCCAGTACCGCTCTGCCCGCTGCAAGTCAGCCGGAAATATCCCCCTCTCCCCTCTGGCGCACACGCCTTCCCCGACCCAGTCGTCGCCCCCGCCCCTGCCGGGCCACACTGTGGGCAGCTCCAACACGACGCAGAGTTTTCCGGCCAAGCTCCACTCCTCGCCTCCTGTGGTGCGCCCCCGTCCCAAGAGCGCCGAGCCCCCTCGCTCACCCCTGCTGAAGCGGGTGCAGTCTGCTGAGAAGCTAGGCTCGCCGCTAAGTGCTGAGAAGAAGGTAGTGGTGAGGAAACACAGTCTGGAGGTCGTGCACTCCGAGTACCGGAAAGACTTCTATGGGGAGCCTGGCCTCCACAGTCTGGCTGAGTCGGACGGCGAGAGCCCCAGCGAATCGGGAGCTCCAAAGCCACTTGCCACCCGGCGACTAGGCAGGCAGGAGTTCCCTCTTAGCTTTGGGGTAGGAGACGGGGAGGCTGCTGCCGAGGCCGGCGCCAAGACGAGGGGGCCCGAATCTCTGGCTGGGGACTGCCGAAGGAGCCAAGCAGTTCAGACGGAGGAGGCTTTTTCGGGAGCCAGTCGGGCCCTGGCAAAAGCCCTGAGCCCCGTTCAAGAGCATGAGCAAGGGCGGAAGGGGAGCCTGGACGCAGAGGTGACCCTGCGAGGACCCGTTCCCATTGTGCTGGAGCCGAAGGAAGCTCAAGCGCCTGACCCCGCCAGGAAGCCTGCCGAGGAGCGTTCCCAGGACAAGGCCGGATCTCCCAAGGAGAAGTGGATCCTGGAGGTTGTGGAAGAGCACACCACGCTGGGGACCTGTGCTAAGACCCCCAGTTGCCTGTGCCCAGAGGGAACCAAAAACGGACTGAAGCGAGGCTCTTCTTCGGAGGCCAAGGGGAAACGGGGGAAAGAAGAGGTGCCTGTACTGGGGTCTGGGAGCAAGTGTGCAGGGGACACCCCCCGGCCCTCACCTCCTGCCCTAGAGAAAAAGGGGGCTGCACACTGAAGAATGAGAGGATAGCCTTTCTCACTCTACTGGCCACCAGGACTAGAGTCCTAGAACAGCCTCCCTGTCATTGCCTTCCAGCCTCCACGGTGGCAGCGGCCATGGCTGCGGTGATGCCAGTAAGGGAACCCAGCCCTACCAACCATCATGAAGGCTGGAAGGGGCTGTTCCTTAAGCTCCCTATAAATAGGAAGGGCAGAAGCAATGACACCTCCCCCTCCCCCTGCCATCCCCAATCCCGTGAATGGCATGTCTGGTGGTCAGGCCTTGTAAAGTATCTATACATATCTCTCACTATATATATTATATTATATTATTTATATAAATATATAAATATATATATATATATGAGCAAGACTACTCTATACATGAAAAGGTTAATACTGTGATCAGTCCTTCCCACTCAAAGCCTACTTCCAAAACATCAGCCTCTTCCTTGAAGTCTGTAGCATAACAAGTGGATTGATGTATAGGAAAATGAAGTTACAACTGGAATCATGTAACAAGCAGAGCTTGAACACGGAGAATTTTGCCCTGTTCACAAAGTGCAACATCCCAGTTGTAACTACTATTGTGTCTGGATCTTTGCAGGCAAGGGATGCATGCAAAGGGGGTGTCCAGCTTTTCATGCAAATATGCCGTTGATCAGTTAGGATTGAGAAGCTGAGACCTTCACCGCCAAGGTGACCCCAGCCATTGACAGCTTGCTTGTTGCAGCACATCCCCAAGCAGACTGTTTTGGGTCAGCAGTAGGTGAGGAGGGAAGATACTGAATCCTTGAATGCTGTATCAGGTACTACGTTATAGTACTAGGTTTTGTACTGGACATCTCCCTAAAGTGAGCAATTTACCTGTAAATATCAAATTGAGTTACCTAGCAAAGCCAATGGCTGATCACTCAGTCCTTGGGGTGTCTTCAGTCCGTTTCAAATGAAGCAAGAGCTGGGATGTGATTATACCCAAATGAAAAAGTCGAGGTTGCTTCCATCTCTTGGAAAGGCAGAGGTGGCCTTAATCAAGAAGCCAAGGTCAGGCAGTCCACTGCAAGTGGTACTTCTGGGTCATGGTGAAGGGTGGCTGAGTGAGAGAACGTGAAGAGCACTGACCCAAGGTTAGGATCGTTTTCAGTAAAGAGGACCAGGTCGCAATAGAAGAGACACTGGAGAGCTGCTTCCAGTTACAGTAGACAGCCATTGGTCAGAGATCTGACCTGGGATACAGCCGCTTCCTAACAGAAGCTGCATTATATACCCACAAAGTTTTAGTTTACTAGTGGTTAAAACGCGTGTGAACTAGAATTGGTACTTTGGAGACTGGCAGTCCTCCTATTGTGATTCTGCATATGAACGAAAGCCACCTTTGACGTTGATAGACTAGTACTATGTTACGGTCAGAGCTCATGGGAAGACCTCCACATAGAAATGCAACCTGGGCCCATATTAGAGGAAGAACCCTTTCCCAAAGCATTTAATTGGGGGGGATGTCTATTTTCTCTTCCTGTCCGATGGAAATCTTGAAGTAGCTGAGCCAGAACAATCCGTGATCTCCAGAAATTGCCCTGGTGGCATACTGATGAACAGAAGGAAAGCAGCAGCTTTTCCTCTGAGCTGCCAGACCAGATGACCTGTCCTAGCTATTGGCTCTGTGCGTCTCCCATCTTATATAAAACTGCTCTGGTGGTCCTTGACTTCCTTTGCTCTTGCACTTCAGTGGTAAGAGCTGGCACACCAGGAGAATGAAGGTGCACTTCCTCAACACCAGCCTGCAGCAAAGAGTGCTGTGAAATTTGAGTGGCAAGTGCCATTGCCACATCCTTGAGTCGGCAGCTTGTACAAGAGAAAGCCCTTCTCCTTGAGCTGCTAAGACTTCAAAATGCCTGAGGCAATGCCCAGATCATGCGTTTGTGTCATTGTTGTTTGTGGGCAGTGATGTCATCATGCATGAGGATGGTGTTGTAAATTGGCAACGTCGCGATCATGTCTAGGCATGCAACCATGACTTCAGAGCATGCTTGCTACTGTGAGGTCATTCTGTCCACTGTCAAAGGTTTCCAGAATTTCTGAGGCTCACTGCCAAATGGTGGAGGGGCTGTATCTGATGCCTGTTGCCCCAGAAGTTAATTCTGATAGAGAAGGCAAGAGAGCCAATGGCAAATAAATAAAAATTCCCAACTCACCCTGTGTCCCTAGACCTCATCTAGTGCTCCGTTTTATTTGAAAACCATGCTGAAATCTTGAGAAGGTAGCCAAACAATGGGAGCAGCCAGAGGAGCCTCCCCCCCAATCACCACTCTGTTGCTTCTGGGCCTTCACTATGACGTTTTCAGTTCTTTGCTTTGCCAATCTAAGAAGGAAACAAAGGTAAAGCCCTTGAAACTTTGAATCAAACCCTGATACTTGACCACCCTGCCACTAGTAAGATGGAACTGTTATCTAGGAGGAGTATATAGCACAGGTGGTCTCGACAGTAGTTATCACTAGCCTGATGCAGCTTCTGACAGGTCCAGCCATCAGTCTTATTTCCTGTCCTGGTGCTCTCCACAATTCAGTCCAAGTCCCTCTGAAAGGAGGAGGACTCTCTCTATGCAATCACTACCTGGTAGCTGATATTTTCGTTTCCTCTGTTCTCCCTGCCAGTTCCATTTCTGTTCTCTCGCAACAACAACCCCAATTAACCTGTTCTGCCTCACTCGTCCTGAGGACACAGATTCCTTGTTTTCCTGAAGAGAGGTGGATTCCAACTCATCAGATCCTCCACTGAGGAGTAATAGAACAGGGGTTTCCGTGGCATGCCAGCTCTGCTTCGTTTGAAACCTCACAACTTACATGCTGCCTTGTCATTCTGCCAAGCCAGGCTTCACACACACTCACACACACACACACACACCAGTACATGGCAGCAGAGCTGTGATTATCTTGGTGGGTCTCAAGATGTGTGGCTGGCCTGGCCTAAGGCATCCTCTCTCAGCAAATTAAATGGGATCTAGTGCAGTGGGTGTCCAGGGGCATGGTGGCCCAGCAGGGTAGAGCACTGAAAACTGTCGCCTGCAAGGTTGGCAGCTCAGCGATTCGAATCCCAGGTGCCACACAGCGGAGCAAGCGCCCGCTGTTAACCCCAGCTCCTGCCAGCCTAGCAGTTCGAAAGCATGTAAAATGCAAGTAAATAAATAGGTACTGCTGTAAAACGCAGGATGGTAAAACAATGTTTCCTTGCAGCCATGCCGGCCACATGGCCACGGACTTGCACAACACTGGCTCTTTGGCTTGGATACGGAGATGAGTGCCGCCCCTAGAGTCGGACACGACTAGCACACATGTGCGAGGGGGACCTTTACCTTCCGTGCGGTGGTTAGACCCCCACAGGTTTGCTCCAGCTGAGTGTAGATACAGCTGGAGTGTATATTATATTGAGGAGCTGAGGGGCATACATTCTAAATGAATGGGGTAGGCACGTTGTAAGTATGGGGAACATTTTATTGGCAAGACTCATTTTCCTTCCCCGGTCCAGAACTCCTGGGCCATAATTACAAGGGAAGAAAGCACCTAGGGAGCAAGAGGAAAACCCAAGTATAAGCTCTCCACTGAGTCAGGTTACCTTGCAGGGATTCTGTGTACATGATTGCTGGCTCTTCAAGATTGGACATACATGAATGTTTGGTGAAGGAACCTAGCCATGTTTGGCATCTGTAATATGGAGAAGTATGTATCCCACCTTCAAGGTCAAGAAGATAAAAAGTGGACAGCAACAGTCTGCCTGCAAAGTGTCTTCTAGGCCGTCATATGTGTTTCCAGGCAGACAAATTGTTATGTTAATAAACCAAACCTGTACAGCATGCCTGGCCTTTCTAATTGCTGAATGAGATGGGGAGGGGGAATGTGTGAGGAAGCGTGGGCAGTGGGCATCAGAGAATTCCCGTCCTCTTAGTCCCAAAAGTCCACAAGGGGCAACCAGGCTTAGAAGAGACTGGGCACTTGGGATTGGGCTGAGGTATCCCCAGCATTCCTCGTCAAGGACATGGCATCCGGCAGAAAGGAAACGATGTCTCAGCTCAGCCTCCCCAAGGGTTATGAGAGCCAGAGGGTTGGTTAGGCCCAAGTTTCATCTTCCTTCCCATGTGCTGCCCAAGTCACATGGCTCCCTAAGCAATTTCTCCTCTTCAGCCCTTGGGCCTCCTCCCTCTTGTTTGGGTCTGGCATAAGTCCAGCAGCCTACAGCCCGGGTGGTTATATAACAGCGAGGGCGTTGTGCCAGGAGGTTAGTAACACAAACAAGGCAGCCATTGTGCATGTGAGACTCCTCTCACACGACCGCCAGAGCCAGAACAATGAAACTGGGGCAGAATCACTGGCGCAGCAGCCAAGGTCCAGCTCATTGGCAGTTTTTGTTTTGCGGGCCAAGGCTGCCCATTTGACATAGCAAGAGAGTTGACTCACCAAGCAGCAGCATAGTAACAAATCAAGCATGGCTCCTTGAGGCCCTTAAGACTAGCTTTGCAGAGTCAGACCTTTGACTATGGAGTTGCCTGCCCCTCTCTCTTAAGGAAGGCTTGATTTGATCAAATATGCTATCTCTTTGCCTGCTTGCCTGTGCCATACCATACGGTAGCACGGTACTTCGCCCAGATTCATTCATTCATTCATTCATTCATTTACTGGTAGCCCGATCAACCCTGCTACTCTGCAGAACAGACAGGCTGGGGCTGAGGCCATTTTAGCTGCAGTGGCAACCTATTGATTATGACTGGCCTGGGCTGCACTGTTCTTCTCCTCTGCCACACTTGTCCTGCACTCTATCAATTGGCCTGATGGCTCCATCAAATGGCAGGACCCATGGCTGCCTGTGTTGAAGGAAGGTTTGACTGTGGGCCAAACTTATTTTCTACATGGACTGCAAGGCAGGTGATTATATTCTAGCTTTTTTCCCCTTCAACAAAGTACATTGGGCTAGCCCTGTATTTATTGACTTAATGGACACCAGCCCCTTTCTAGCCACTTGGTCCCTTGACTGGCATGTGGAGTTGTTTTAGGAATAAGGGCAGGGTGCAGTTGATTATGAGGAGGAAAGGAGTATGTGCCCTTTGCTCCTTATTGCTTTGCTAATCCTGGGCGGGAAATACACCAAGGCAGGATTTCCCAAATGGCTGGGCTGACTGGAGATGATGTTTGGGGTTCAACACATGGAAGTTGCCATGGTGCTTCCATTTTAAGTGATCTCAGAAACAGAAGGCTACCTCCTTGCAATGATAAACAGCCTACTTCAAGCCCTAAGCAAACTTCTCCATACACTCAAGGACAGCCCTACAAGGAGATATGTCAACCAATCACAGTGGCACATCCTGGGACACTACTAAGAACCCATGGAACCTAATCCACCTGGAAATTATCTGTGCAAGAAGCCACAATTTTAACCTGGTTTGCAGACAATTCCCCAATATATTGTGCTCCATATTGATTAGTAGGAATGGAGGGGCCACAAGTATGGTTTTTTTCACCTAGAGCAAAACATGTACAAAGTGGTCATACATCTTCAGGAATCTACTTCCTGAAAAGAAAAAATAATTTAAAAACATATGTTCATATAGATCAGTGTTTCCCAGCCTTGAGTAACCCAAGTGTTCTTGGTCTGCAGTTCCAGGAATCTTGGCCAGAACAGCTAGTGGTGAAGACTTCTGGACACTGCAGTCCAAGAATCCCTGAGTTATCTAAGTTTGGAAACCACTGAAAGAAATATTAACAATCAGTTGTCATTACTCCACCATGAATTATAT
The DNA here is from genome assembly GCA_023846285.1 of Phrynocephalus versicolor. Classification (NCBI taxonomy): domain Eukaryota; kingdom Metazoa; phylum Chordata; class Lepidosauria; order Squamata; family Agamidae; genus Phrynocephalus; species Phrynocephalus versicolor. The sequence continues at coordinate 1,235,290 of JAHTLZ010000155.1, read as the reverse complement.
GGAGCAAAATCCAGATGTATATGGCCTGCTACAAGCTAAGCTTTCACTTGAAATGTTAAATTCTGCAGCCAACAAGCAAGATTTGGGTCTTGTGTTTAATTCTGGATGTCAAAGACTACTACTATTGGACATATCATGGTGTCTTAATTCTTTCCTTTCCAAACCTGAGATTTCTAGACCTTTTCGGTAAGGCAGATGGTCTTTTTCTCACCTACCATCTCTAAACCCATTCAACCTCGATCTTTTCCATTAACTAGCCATACACTCAAGAAAATAACTCCTGAGCACAGGATGCAATTCATAATAGCGACATTTCCACAGCGGAATTGGCTAAGATGCAGTCCACCAAGTATGATTAAAGTGCAGAGGCTTCTCTGTAGACACCCATTAAGTACTCACAGAAAAATGCAGACTGAGCTGTCATCTGCTCTTTGGCTTCTGGGATGACTCAGCAGTGCCTGGAAGGCTGCCACTTCTGAAGAGTAAAGGTGACCATGCAGTCACCTGGATCCTAGCAGCCTGTGGAGGTGACTTCATCCTGTTACTGGGTCATTTGTCTCTTGGTTCATGGTGCTTCTGATCACTTACTTCAAGTTTCCAGGGAGAGGCACCAGAACAACACTATCACACTGGTAGTAAGGTTGTCCGCAACACTCGATAACCTGCACACAGCATTGGCAACAACAGTGCACAGTTTACTTCTCGTGCAACAGCTTCATCTTGAATGCTTCTTTTTTTTTTTCGCAAACAGACAGGATGTGCATATGTCTTCCTCCCTTGCCTCAATCATTCCTGCTTTCTGTGCAAAACTGCAAAGGACACCTAAGCCCACATTCAGGTCAGTGTTTTCTACTTGTGTTTTGCCCAAGCACTAGTTTTTCCCACTCTAGCATTTCACAGGTCTACTCAGATCACGTGAGTAACGAGGTGCCCATGTAGGTTAAACACACAAAGCCAAGATAGGCTTTGTATAATTTCCTCAGGTCCTTGCCTACATTACTAATTTCGTAAGACATAAATGAGTCATTTGTGGCTCTTCAGATACTTGACTCTGATTGCCAGAAGATGTAAAAAAAATAAGTGATGAGGAAAATGGGTCAGTTCCTCCAATGGTTATAGGGCCATATGTTGCCCTTTTCTGAGAAGACATGGACTACATGTCCACCTCATGATACTTCCAACCAATTTCTTCTTGGTTGCTCAGAAACAGGGCAAAAAGGCAACAATTAGCCATTTTCTTAACCAGCAGCTTATATTCAAAGACAAATTAGCTCTGTAGTTGGAGGTTCAACTATCGAGAAGGAAGCATTGCTATCAGCGGCTGAAATTCTGTTGCATAACTTACTCCACATGAAGCAGATTTTTCAGAAAGTAATCATGTACAATCTCCACTAAAGGTCTGAAAGGCTCCCTTTGGGTCTCTAGTGTCCTAAGGAAGCCAGTGGGGGCTCTGCAATAGATTGGTGTCTATAATTTTCACAAATTGAAGATTCCACTACCCCCCAATGCCCGGTGTCTTCCCCATGATGAAAAAGATATCAAGGGAATCTCAGGTGGGTGAAGGGGAATGAGAAATCTTTAATTTCCAAACTGGAACCAGTACAGGACAGATTTGAAAGTATCCAGAACTAACTTTAAAAACACATGTAAGGTCCATTGTCATCACCATCCAGGAAAGACTGGAAGTGATCTGTGGGTTGGGGAATGCATCATTGCAGGTTATTCAATCTTGTGTCATTTTGGGTTGCATGCCTACCTGAGGAATACACTGCTGAAAGGCAAGATACGTTTCAAAACAACACTTTGGTAATTAACATGCTAGACCAGTCCACCCAGACATTAAGGATGAATTGAGGGGGCACACCTATTTAAGAAACAAAGAAAAGATAATGTGGGGGCAACCCCAGATATACCGGATGTTTCGAAAACAGTCTTTCAAAACATCTGGCGCAGCATTATTTAATTTGAACAAAGCCTGAAATGGGATGAATAGGAACTAAATTTTCCTAACTCAATATGATGTGATTTAATAAGAAGGTTAAATTATCAATTTATTTTCAGAATGCAGATTTCTACATTCCGAAAACACTTAACAAAAGTTTATTTGCTTGAATTAATGTGGCACGAAGCTGATCCTTAATCTTCCCAGTATGGCAGATTTACTGATTTATTATTTACAATCAGTGGGGGGGGGGTAAGACAATCTTCAACCTACTTCCTATACATCTCTGAATTTCGGAGAGGAAAATAAGCTGAACAGATGTTAAACAAGCAGTGTTTTCTAAAACTGTGTGGGCCAAAAGGCACAAATGGCCAATTGATGCTCTAGTTTTACAGTACTTAAAAATATTCAGAGGCTGGGTTGGAAAAGGAGGAGGAAAGTGTGTGTGTGCATGTGTGTTTGTGTGTGTGTGTTTTAATTTTTATTAAATCCCAGCTCTTATTCTTATGCCATTTGCTTAGATGTCTGGCACTATGTTGGTTAAATATTGCTACTCAAGAGTGCAACAATGATGTAATGCTGGCACAGTGAATCAATATTCTATCAGGAAATTCTAAAAACAGAAGCAGCCCAAACAATAATTTAAAACTTTAAAACTGGATCAGCACCACTTTTGGGACATGTGTAGCAAGGGTCAAGTTTTAGAAACAGGTGACCCCAGATCACATAAACGATCTTGAAAGGGAATAGTTGGCCCCACCTGCTTTTTAAATCTGAAAATATCCCAGGCTGCAGGAGCTGAAATACTGATTTTTTTAAAAAAGTATTTCAAAAGGGAAAAACAGTTATTTTGACCGGACATGCCTGCCAGAGGCGAAGAAGCAGAAGTTTCCCCTTATTAATCACTGACTACACTCATGGAGTAAGGGGGAGACATTTAGAGATAAAGGTCATAGAAGGTGACTGAAAAGGCAAATTTTCTTTAAAATTGTATTTAAAAACAGCTGCACTTTAAAGAAAGTGATGGAGTGACAGTTCTCTAGAAAGGGAGATATTTTGTTATTTATCTTCAATAAACATCTTCCCTGGATTTCTGGGATCAAACAGTTTCCTTATATTTGTTTTGAAAGGAGAAACCTGCTCTATATTTGAGGCAAACTGAAATTTTGACCTTGTCAATCATGATGACTCTTAGATAACCTTTTAACTCCTTCCAAGCCAAACAGGCTTATCAGAATAATGCTTCTAAGGGGATTCTGCATCTGGTTGTAAGAATGGCAACACAGAAAAAAATTAAAAATCAGAGATTGAAAATATTTCTCAAAATATATTTTAAAACAACCCAAAACAAATATTCAGAAACTCACTTGATTCATCTGTGAAATTGCTGCATTTTGCTTTGTAGCTGGGGATGGACTTTTTTGATGTTAGCAGAGGTTTGGTGCCTATATCCTGACATAATATCCTGTCAAGGTTTCCGTTCAACCCATCTTGTCACTATACAATTGTGCGGTAAATTTAAAAAACTCCAAAGATGTTATGTGCCATCAAGCGATTTTTTGTGACTTCCAGAATATCATATCATTAACAACTCTGCTTAGATCTTGCAAGCCAACAGCAATATTGTCTTTTCTAGTAAGGTCTATTCTGGTCTTGCAAACTAACAGCTCGTATAGTAGGTTCCTTTGTTGAGTCATTCCATCTCATGTTAGGTCCTACTGTCTTCCCCCCCTTTCCCATGCAACGCTGTCTTTTCTGATCAGTTCTGTATTCTCATTATATGTGGAGAGGCATCAATTTACTCATTTTTAATGCAGTGAGAGTCCAGAGTTGACTTGATTGAGCGTTCACTTTTCTGCTTTTCTGGCTATCTTTCATATCCGTGTGGCTCTCCTCCAGCACTACATTTGAAATTAGTTGGTTTTCTTTCCTCTTTCTTCACTTTACATATTTTACATAGTATGGATTATTTTGACCTTGGTTTCAACTGTAAATCTTTGCTGACTCCCATTCCCTCTCCCTTTTTTGTTTCACAAAATGAGAGAACATATTTTGGAAAACATACAAGCAATACAATGTTTGTGGAGCAAGGGTTTGGAAATTGGAAGATATGTTAACTGGATTCTGGAGCGTGGGCATGGCAACATTAGTCTACCTGACAGAGTAAAGAGTGTGTACGTTTCTCCATTGTATGTGCTGCAATTCTTCATGTTTGTTTCTCTTTTCATCAAGTCCAAAACATCCCTTTAAAATATTTTGTCACAAAGGGCCTGTAGTCACACCCCAGCTGTTCTTGTTTCTGCCCTACTGGAGCAACCATATTACAGATCGTGTGACCATCTTTTAGTATTCTCTAGCACAGTAATTCTTCATGAGGGAAATTTCTGTTATTGTCTTTATGTAGGTTTTTGTATACACTAAAACTTCAAATTTAAAGTCAGGAAATTGAACTCTTGAAACAAACAAACAGAAAACATCTCTAGCTAATTAATCTGGGTTATTGTACTTCTGTATCCATGATTCAAAATGCCAGGAAATGGCCTGATAATGCTGCACAATATTACATACTGTGTTAGCAGCAGGAAAAAAGATGCCAAATTTTACAAAACAAAAGGCACCCTGAATGTTGATGACACCTCAGCAGTCTGGGGGGGCCTGGATACTCTCTCTGTACTCATTATCTTTCACAAAAAGACACCAAGCAAGGGGGCAAATCCCAAAACCTGACTTATTTTTCCATCAGTCAACCACTTTTACCCAAACACAATGCAATTGTCAGGAGTGTTTTTCAACCTGTGTCAAAATTCCTAGAAGAAAAGGAGGTGAGCACAACCAGGTATCCCTTAAACCACCTTGACGGCTGACATGGGTGTCATTCAAGTTCAGGTTGCGGTTTGTTAGGCAAAGTTTCACATTCTTTCCCCAGCTGGCCATCAGGCACAATATTGTGCAACAATATCAGGCTAATTCCTGGTGCTTTGAATCATGGATATAGAAGAACAGTATCCCACCTTTGTGTGTGTGTGTTTTGGAAGAACTGAATTTGCTCTACTTCTGACACTAAGTGAAACAGTTTTTTTCCACACCATTTCATCCTGATTAAGAGGAAAAGGGCTGCCTCCTAACTGCCTCCATGTAGGTGGCTGATAAAAGGTTCCAGGAAAGGAGTCGAGAGGCCTTGATATCAGCTCGCTCACAAAAAAACACAAAAACCCCAGCTTGCTGGTTTGTCGAACTGTCAATATGGAGCTACAAAAATCACGTGGCTCCCAATCCTACGATACCTCTTCCAAGTTATCCTCTTCTCCACACAGTCTTTTACCCCAGGCGGCAGCAGTGGTGGCGGCTGCTGCTGCTGCTACCATGACAACAAGGGCTAGGCCTTCTGACGGGCCTGCTTTCATGGTACCTGCTTTCACGGCACTACGCTCTCGCTTCCTGGCACCCTCAAGGGCTGTATGTGCGCATGTGTCTGTGTGTTGTTTGCAGGCAGGGAGGGGAGGAGGAGTGGATGACCTACTTTTGGTGGCACTTTCTTCTCAGCCCTGCTAATCATGGATAATCGTGCCCTGACCCACAGATACAGCAGAATGGAGTGCATGTAATTCTGAGCACAGTCTTCAGAAGGTTGCAAGAAGCCAGATGTTTAAGGGAGAAGCCAGCATGACTGGTACCACAGCTCAAGCTTTCTGCCTTGTTGGAAGTGCCTAGCCATACCTGTGGCCACATTATAAAGAGACCCAAGACTTTCCATGGGTGTCAGTTCTCAGATCTAAAAAGGTGACTCTTCAGCATCCCATGAGTCATAGCCAATGAAACCCCCAGGTCATTTGACAGACTTGCCTCACATGTATATATCCCTTCGGGAGTGATGGCCTACCCCAACATTGGGAAGGCACCCCTTCATTTCAGTCAGCAGCTGTTTATGTCCCCTGGTATACAATGTATGGAAAATACCGGGTGCCTCCCGGGTTAGATCACAATGCCTTTCATCCATTCACCACGTGCACAGAAGGAGTAACAGTAGAAATCTGCAGAGGAGCTAAAAAACACCCAAGTTCAGAGAAATTGCATCTCTGAATCCCAAATGCTCAAGGTGGGACAAAGGGGAGGCCCAACATGTGGGCATCTGACAGGCTGCTCCTGGAGACAGGATACTAAGCTAACAGTGTGCCTGATCCAGCTAGGCTTCTCCTGGCTCTCAAGGTCTAGGCAATGTCAGATGGAAGGACCATGTTGTGGCAACAGCACATATAGAACTGCAGTGCTGACTCATCCGCTACAGTACTAAATGCTGACCTCTAACGCCCTACATGGCTTGGGACCAAGGAACATCCTTTGCAACGTCCGGTGGGAGTTGTGCCAAGTGGGGCAAGGTCAAAATCTTCCACAAGGCAGGCCCCAACTATTACGACACCCCAACAAGGGATCTTTTTCCTCATTAACCAGTCCCTGCCTCAATTTTCATCCACAGATTAAGACATCCTTATGACAACCACACTTCTTAGGAATAAATTATCAGCCTTACAATGTTCTGTGTACCTTGACTAGCAAAAACATTTGAAATATTTTTAAGTTCTTACTTCAGCATTGTTGCCTCCCCCCTTTTTGAATAATTTTTCTTTTTAACCCTATTGTGGATCTGTTGGATAAAAAGGCATGATGCAAGCACATAAAATAGGCAAACACAGAAGTGTAGTGCAGTCCTGCCTGCCCAGTTTTGCTTCATGTTGCCTGGTAAGCTGAATGGCACTGCCACCTCTTACCCTCACGTGCCAACCCCTTCCCACTCCCAAGCAAGACTCAACAACATCTAAAGATTTCTTAAGTTAAGAAGTTTTTTTTAATCGTTTATTTCAAAATTCAAAAACACAAATACCTCTGTTTATTCAAGCAGTTCCTAACAGAGAAAAACCAAGTAGTCCACTGCCAATACCAATCCTTAGGTGTTGGTATCTGGGGCCCTCAGTACTAGCCAGGATGGATGAGGTACCCATTTTTCAGTGCTCTTCATTGTCTACGAACATCAAACCTAAGCTCAAGTAACAGTATCTTGTAGTTACTGATAAAACAGCCACTTGAGCTGCATGAGACGGATTCCACCTACGTACTGAATCTTGGGAACCTAATGAACTGGGGATCTCGCCATCCCATGCATCCTTTTAGCGATCCGACAAAGACGTTGCTTAACCCAAAACTCGGTAGTTCCACAGTCTCACGGGACCCCTTTCTGAGTCCAATCAGGCCTCGCCATCCCTAACTCCCTCAGCGTTGCGGCCTGCAGCGCTGGAGTTTGAGCCGATCAATGCCTGCTCCTCACCCCAAGTCCAAGGCTCACCTGGTCTTCATGCTGAATGTCTTTCTTATACAACATCCAAGATCAGTTTTAAGAAACAGACATTTAAAAATAGCCCTAGATTTTTACCCACACCGGAGTCCTCTTCAGGTGGGCCTGGAGCCGTCCTCGTGACAAACCTCCTCCCACCTGCTGCCATGGTCCTTTGCAACGTTCTCCAAGTGCAGCCCAGAGGTACGGGCCAAAAGTCTCTCCAGGGTACCCCCTGAGGCGGGCGGCTGCTCGTTGAGAAGCAACGCTTGCCGCACCAGGGCTGACATCTCTTCGTGCCGACTGCTATCCCAGTCTGCCAACGCGGGAGTCTCCTGACAGCAGCCAGCTGGGGTAGGGCCAGGGCCAGGGAATGGCTCTTGAATGCCACTACTATGAGCCCGACACTTCAGACGGAGCTTGTGAGGCAGAGCCGCTGTCTTAACATCAGGATGAGTATCCAACGCCACCGGAAAAGGTGTAGGTGAACATCCCCAACTGGGCTCCTCACCGCTGTCCTCACTGGTGTAGCCCTCAATGGGGGACCTGGGCTCTGGAACTTTCCTTATGTGATCCATCTGTGACAAGTCCCCCTCCAAGTAACTGGAGGATGCGGTATAGCTTTGGGGCTTGGAGCAGTAGCTGTGATGGCCTTGCAGCTCTTCCTGTTGGCACTGGGCATCACGGTCCATGCAAGGGCTTGTCGGTGCCTCAGCAATGCCACCATCTGCCTGCTCTTCCGGTCCCAGAAGCAAGGGTTGGGGAGGTGCCACTGCCGTGAAGCCATTAGCACTGAAGAGGATAACACCCCGAGGGACTGGGCCCTTGGGCTCCAAAGGGTGCTGTAAGGGGACCTCCCCGTAGGCTCGGCTTACTGCCTGGGCCTCCCCAAGCGTTTGAGGCACAGGGCTATCCCGGGAGGAGCCATCTGACATATCAGAGAGGGAGCCCCTTGGTGAATACTTGGAGACAGACACGCTGCCGCTGTCCCGGCTTGACTGCTCAGTTTCTGATGAGTCCTCCGAGTGGTGGGCCTGGGAGAGAGCGCTGCTGTACACGCTGCTCTCGTTGCTCCCATAGAGGTGCGCGGTGCTGCCGGTGCTGCTGGCCGTGCTCAGCTGCTGGCTCTTCTCCATGAAGGCTGCCGTGCTGATGAGGCCGAACCGCAGCTTGAGTTGCAGCAGCTCGGTCTTCAGCCGCACGTTCTCCTCATTGAGGGCCAGCACCCGATTCTCCAGGACCAGGTCATTAAAACGGCGCTTCTCCCGGGAGCGCTTAGCAGCCTCGTTGTTCTTCCGACGCTTTTCCCAGTAGCTGGCATCCTTCTTCTCATCTGAAATAAACTCTCGCTTTCGCCTGCAGTTGGCATTGGGCTTGGTTTTCAGCGTCCGGGCTCGCTGCATCACGCCCTCGTGATGGAATCCAGGGAAGTTCCCGGCTACACACAGAGTGGGTGAGCTGAGGCTCTCCATCGTCTCAGGAGAGGGGCCAGGAACAACCCCTTCTGAGCAGCAATGTCCAAATGCGCTTCACTCCGTTTTACCACTGGCAGAGGCAGTGGCGGCGTCTGTTGCCGGACCGGATACTCCTTTGCTGCTCTGTGCCCAAAGCTGTTACCAAGCCTTAGAACCAGGGGAGCGGTTTCCAATTTGGCCTTGAGCTGTCCTCCCGTAATAGCAGCTAAACGGGCTCTGAGCTTCCACCAGTGTAAAAGGGACTCTCCGAGGCAAGGAGATCATTTTCCAGGACACCCACAGGGACGGTGGTGCTTTTCTTCTGACTCGCAGAGGCCGAGGCAGTCCAGGATTTGGCTGATCTCCGTTGAGCGCTGGGAGGCTGACCTGCCCTTCTTTGGAAATTGGTGGGGCTTTGGAGCCCGACTCCTACGGAGGGCAGGAGCAGAGATGTGGCAGGGTGGCAGGTGTGATGCAAAGTGACGGGAGTCCTATCAACTGCTGTGTCAGGGCTTGAAGGCACCAGCAACGCCTAAGGAGGAAGGACATAAAAGGAAGGTGTTAAATCTCTGCCCAGCGCTGTCACACACCTCAGGCACTGCTTACATAATCCAGCAGGTTCAGACAGTGTTATGGAGGCTCCTGGAATATATGGGCCACACCCTGCGTTCCAGTTCCCTTCTGAAAGGGATGTGTGGCAGCACACAAAGGACGGACGGGGTCACCACACCATCACCACCACCACCAAACCAGAACTATATTCAGTACTGTCTGATTCTGACTGCTAGTCAACACACAAGCACACAGGCCAAAGTCCTCGCGCACAATAAACTCACTGAGAAAATGGGCTTTGTTCAGACAACGTTTTTGTTAAGTCTCAGTGATTCAATGGATCGTCTCTTGCTGGGACTTACAGTTAGGTTAAGCCCAAAGGACCAATTGCAGATCCTGCCCACATCCCACTGCACAACCCAGAGTTGTGTTGCACAAATTTGTGGAGACAAAAGAGTCAGGCTGTACATAAAATGGCATGCAAAACAAGCAAATAAAAGTATCTATATATACAATGGCACAGAGGTGGCTTTACTGCACATGAATCGAACACATCATACATCACACATGCACACATGCACATCATGGTTCACACCCCTTTTTCACTCTCACAAATGAAGAGTCCAAATCCCATCTCACCTGCCATATTCAAATAAGTTTCAATTTCTGCCCATCATGTTAAATGCCCCTGCAACAAACACAAGGAAGATTTCATTCACAGACACACTCTGTCACATAGGCAGGCGCTCCTTGGTATGTCTTAAACTGTGACATGGACTTCAGCTCCACTCATGTCCTCCCTCCTTACTCAAGGACAACTAATCCAGCTGGTTGCTTTCATACCTCCTCCTTCTGTTTCTCCTTGGAGGGCTTTGACGCGGGTGGGGAGCACAGTGATGGTGGAAGTGCGGAGTTTGAAATCCAACTAGGCGCTTTAAACTTGAAACCTACAAATCCAAAGGCAAGCTCTCTGCCGGCCCCCGTTTGACTAAGGAGGAGGAATAAGCTTACAGGGCAAGGCAGGTTGCATAAGAAAAGCCCATATAACCACTACCCCTCCCATGACACATACATGGGAATGCTGAAGCTTCCCTTTGTCAAGAAAGCGGGGCCATGTGTACAAAGAAGCACACTCTCCCATGATGATGCTACAACCCCCTCCCTTTCCCTTTGCATGTGATCTCCCCGCATCAGGCTCAAGCAGCACGAATATAGGTCAGTAAACACTGAATATTTATCAAGTGAGGCAGTCAAAACAGGTCTGATGATTACAGATTGCACAACAGCCCCAGAAAAAAAAAAGAAAGGGGGAAAAGGAGCACAGGCACAATGCCAGCAACCTACTGGCCTATAAACAGTTTCAGCACAAAGAAACAATAAGAGCTGAGAAGCAGGGAAGAGGTTATGTGGAACAGTAAGAGAAGAAAGCTCCCAACAACCTGAGGCCTCCTCCTCTTCCTCCTCCTCCTCCATGTCCCTTTTCTCTGAGGCTGCCATGGTGCTAATACATTTGTCCACGGCAAAAGCGGGCCCGAGCATTCCACCCAACACCCTGGATGCGGCCGGCTTGTTTGGAGGTTGCTACGGGCTACACTGGCCTTCCCATCAGCATGAAAGCATGCCTTTACTTAGGCCATGAAGAAGTGATGCAAACATATTGAAATTTTTTTTAAAAGGGGGGGGGCATTACAATTTGGGAAGAATTAAAACACACTTACTAAGAAAGAAAATCGTCCATGTGTCAGTTTTGAAAAAAAGGAATTCATATATATATGAATTCCTTTTTTCAAAACTGAAACATGGACCATTTTAAAAAGGTATTTAAGAAGCGGTTCTTACCTCCCACCCCAAAATAGGAAAAAATATCTGCGGTTAAGGAAAAAAAACACTCTGAAGTCTGAAGACCATTGGATTATTAGATATGAAACAATGTTGTGAAGATGGTCCCTGCACTGTGCCCATCCCCCTGCACATAAGTCCTCCCCCAACTAGATATAGAAAGCAGTGCCACCAGAAAATAATTCTCTAGAAAGCAAAGACCAGGCAGCAAGATGGACTGGGTTACAGTACATCTACAAATTGAGATCCTCTCACAATGCAGTAGAAAGAAATATAACTATACACCGACTGACTTTTTAGAAGAGGTAGCCATGTAAGTGTCAGAAGAAGTGGAATGAATTGTCCATGAAAGCTAATATTAAAATATGGCAGATAATCTTTAAGGTGTCACAATGTGTTTGTCTTTTAAATTTCTGTTTTGGTCTTGCCTATATACTGAAGATGCTACTGAACCATTCTCAGTGCTCTGTTGGGAAAGAGATAGGCCTTCAGGAACATCAGTCAGGAAGATAAACTGCCTAGAAAGGCTTAAGCTATGGGGAGGTACATAAGCAGCACACTTTTCTTTTTTTTGCTTTTGAATAATAGAAGGTTTTAGCCTATTCATCGCACAGGCACAGGCCCTTCCACCACAGAAACAGTTAGCTTAGGTCAGTGATGGTGTTTTTTGTCTTTTGTTTTGTTTTGTTCTTTGATTTCTTCCTAGAATTATTTACCTCAGAGAGTTGTGAAGAGAAAAAGGGGACACACTTCTCTACATCACCCTAGGCCAGTGGTGGCGAACCTTCAGCCCTCCAGATGTTTTGGACCACAACTCCCAGAATTCCGAGCCTAGATTGCCAATGACAAAGGACTGTGGGGGTTGTGGTCCAAAACATCTGGAGTGCTGAAGGTTCGCCATCACTGGCTTAGGTTGTGAAGACTGAAGGAATTTCAAATTATATTTTGCAACGTTGGCTCTAATTTTTATTTTGCCTCTCATTCCACATTCACCTCCATGTCTCCATGCTCTTACTGTTGCAGCCGCAGCAGCTATCACTCCAGTCTTGGCTTGGGAAAAAGATCCTAGCATTTAAAATTTTACTTTTCTTTGGTTTATCTACAGAATCCTTTGCTCTTTTTTTTTCTTCCCAGTAGCTTTGCCAGAGTAACTGATCTAGAAGGAACAGGATTATCTGCCCAGCTGTTTCCTTGCCTTACACATTTATCTTTCATTCTGGGTCAAAGAAGGGAAAAAATGTTACATCTAAACTACCCAAATCCCACACCCTGGGTCCGCCTGAAGCGCCCGGCCTCATGTCTTGGAGAACACGTGGAACTGCCAGGGGGGATCGGATGGGCGTGTGTAACCAGGATGTGGCAAGCTCGGGCACGAAGGAGCAACATGACCTACTTCCCAGTCTGCGTCACCGCCCTGGGGCAGCGGGGCTTACATAGCCTACAAAGGAGGTCACCTACAAGCACTGCAGACACACTTGGCGCCCCTGGCTTAAGAGCACCCAAGTCTCAAGAAGTATATTTGGTATCACTGAGAAATCAGAAATATTAAAAGATTCAGAGGAAAGTGTGCACGGCCTTTATGAAATGTTGGGAGAAATTGCAGGGAGGGAGTGCCAAGTCCCAGTGATCAGCAGGTGCTCCGGTGGGAAGGTCCTTGGAAATAACACCCAGGCTTTCTTGGATCGATCTTGAGTTCATTGCCACAAAGGGGAAGCTGCCAACTTTTGAACCAGTTGCAGCATCGAGCAAGCAAGAACATTTGCCCCCGTGCCCTCGATCCTTCTACTAATTTTTCTGGAGATCGTCTTTAAAGACGGCACCAAAAAGAAAGACCGATTGGAACATGTGGTCCCCACCCAGCTAGGTCCCAGGATCACACACCACTGCCCGGCCAAGATTCCCAGCTGAGAGATTTGGGGAGATGATGTTTCCCCAGCTCCAGGTCTCCCAGAAAGCTTCATCAGAGGCTGGGATCTGAACTGCTTGCCTGACATGCTAGTCAAGAAAGGAGTGTCCCTGTTTGCTCTACAGGAAGTCACCTTCTAGGGCAGAGGAACTGTGCTTTGTCTCCAAGTCTGAAAATGTAAGGCTTTGGGGCTACACATTGCAAATATACCCATTTCAGCCACTGGCCATACCAGATAGACTAGAGGGATTATTGGGAGTTGTGGTGTAATCAGTTAAGTGGTTAAGCTTTGATTTGTTGAAAAACAAACACATAAGAGTATGACTGCATCTCAAAATAGATGTATTATGCAATGCATGTTCACTACCTAAAGTGGCTAGTGGCCACACTGGTTGCAACATTCTGACAGCTGCAACCCCACCCCACCACCCTGCGGGGGAAAACTTGACTCTTTCCAAGCATGAATGGATATTCAGGAGATGTGTTATGGGAGGAGAAACTGTAGAACATGAGAGAGCCAATCTCTGTGAAGATTCTCAGTCATCCAGGTGAGTTTTTCTGGAAGCTGAGTCATGGCAACTGGACTTCTTTTTCTTGAGAGACTGAAACGTTTTACTATTTGGATGAGCAGCGAAATGTTTCAATCGCTCAAGAAAAAGAAGTCCAGTTGCCATGACTCAACTTCCAGATGACAGAACCTAAGAAACAGATTGGGACCACCAAGGTTCCTCAAACACTTCCAGAGAAGCTCCCTCGTTCTCCCTGCCTTTCCAATCCATCCTGCCCTCATACCTTTGTGAGCAGCCCCACTACACAAACACGTAAACACACACACAGGTTAGGTAGCTTCACTTCTCGCTACTTAATCCAGATCTCCACAAACCAAGACCCTGAAGGTGGTTGGGATCATGGGTTGACTGGATCCTATTTGGCTCCCCCCGGCAGGGATTACAACCATTTCTTGTCCAGGGTGGAATTATTTTGCAGGCAGCTTAGTCAGGTTTCCAGAATGGCTCCGTTCTCACTTGCTCAGCGGTCTTCCTTCTACTAACTCCAGGACTTACAACTTTCTCACTGAGCTGCCCTCCTCTTCCTTCTCTCTCTTCTCTCTCTCTCTCTCCCCCACCCCCACCCCCCAGAACATCTGTGGGTGGCTCCACCGGCAACCTGGGCTCAGCAACAGGACCTGCAAGAGGAAGCCACCGGAGGACGGAGGTGGGCACACGCACCCTCCACACCAGACCGCTCTAGCCTACAAACAAAGTGCACCCTGGCATACATGCACACAGGCGCTGATGTGCACACCACTCTCCCTATTGCTCTTGCTTCCTCTCTCCTTCTCTCTCTCGGTCTCTCTCTCTCTCATTCTCTCTGTGCTCCCTCCCTGCAGGGCTGCCCACACGACTGGTTAATGATGTAACATTACGATATGACCGAGACTGTGCTTTCCAGGCAAAGAATGTTCTGTTCTTTACTTCTCTGGACTGGAGCTCAGCCATGCTAACTTAACTTTGCCATCCAAACAAATACTACCACTTCCCCTCCCCCTCCCCCCACAAGCACCTCTTCTTCCTTTTTTTTGTTACAGGCAGCACTCCACATAAAAATCCCTCCAGCCACAAAACTGTTCCCATTTGCTTCCTAACAGAAACCCTTCAACAAGCCGCAGAGCAACTGGTGTAACTCATGGCGCTTTTACACGACCTCTAAAATCCGCTGGCAAATTAAATTCGGACCAGAGATCATGGGGTGTTGTTCCTTTTCCTGTGTTCCCACCCTTCCGACCTCCATTGCTCCTGTCTGCGTGAGGGCCCAGCAGCCCCAAGCAGCCCCGTAGGGATTCCTATCTCTTAAAGGGGCGGCGGGGACAAAAAAACAAACAGAAGCCCGGAGTCCACAGCTTTACAATCCGCATGGGAAGATTTTTTTACCTCCGGAGACCAGGTACTTCTAAAGTGCGCTGGGGCTCGCTTAGGTGGGCATGGTTGTACTTTATTTTGTTTAAAGTTTGCAGCTGGTGGGAAAACAATTTTAAGCTCCACATTTGGGAGCCCTTTGCCTCAGACTTTAGGAGTCGTGTAATAGCAGCCTCAGTGGTGGCCAAACTTCAGCCCTCCAGATGTTTTGGACCACAACTCCCAGAATTCCAAGCCTGTATTGCCAGTGACAAAGGACTGTGGGAGATGTGGTCCAAAATATCTGGAGGGCTGAAGTTTGGCCACCACTGGTGTAACTTAACATTACAGCACAGCCATGAGGGAAATGTACCTGTTGGACTGCTGCCTGCCAAACAGCTGGTATTTCTGGGTATGTTTGTTTTTAAGTGGCCAAAACATAGAGCCTCTGAAACTGCCTTGTGGGGAAGAGGAAAAGATGCAGGATTCTTTAGGAGTAAAGAGAGAATAAGACAGACTTGGTTTTTTATTCCAAGACAAAAGGTAAACCAATCATTGTAGAGAATGGAGAGGGAAGATCTGGCTTCAAAGTACCTACAAACCACTGTGTGGCCTTGAGCAACTCATTATCTCAGCCTGTAAAACTAGAAGCTGGAAAAGAGTCTTGACTGATGAGTTGCTGTCCAGGGGAATCCATGGACTTGCAGTCTTAAAACACCCCATCACTATTCCAAATTTGGCAAACTTACTTGTCCACAAATGTAACAGTAAAATATGAAAGCGCCCTAGGCCAGTGGTGGCTAACCTTCGGCCCTCCAGATGTTTTGGACCACAACTCCCACAGTCCATTGTCATTGGCAATACAGGCTTGGAATTCTGGGAGTTGTGGTACAAAACATCTGGAGTGCAAAGGTTTACCACCACAGGTCCTGGGAGGATGGTGAGAGACAGCAATGAAAAATACATTGAAAATGGAAGGTTAGAAAAGATAGGCGGTTTCAGAGTTTTGTGAATGGCCAGCGTTAATTGTTATGGACAGTACATTGGTGTGTGGTCTCCCTCTGAACGGACTGCTTATATATTTTATACATTTGACAAAGTGGGCTGTAGCCCATGCATGTTAATGTTATAATAAAACTACTGACCTTTGCCATGTCACGGGACTCTTTGTTGTTTTAATAAGCAGTCATCCAGTCAGTGACATAGGCAGAGTCTCTAGGCCCCAACTAGCAACACAAGGTTGGTGTTACATGGAACAGGTTTTCTTGCATCCGGGGGCAACATCACCCTCCAACTTCTCTCTGCTACCAATGGACCAGGTCTCCAGAAGAGTCCAGAGCCCTCCTCTGACAGGCCCTGACAGGTTCCATAGGCAGAAGGGGATTTCCAAAACCAGGAATCCAAATTTGGATCCTATCGAATTATATGACACTGCATGTAGCAGAGAATAAAATTCTACCAGTATCTACCATTCCTTTCTGTTCCTCCTCCTAACACAGGTTAGCAAAATAAGTGAAGAAATTCCAAGCATGCAGTAAAGCTTTGTTTTGAATGTACACATGCAGGTACTGCAATGTTAAAGTGAATGGGGATGAGAAGAGAGAACATAGGAAGGCATAAGTCAGGAGATTGAGCCACCTACCCCAATACAGTACTGGCAGACAGCATTCCTCCTTGGTTCTAGACAGGACTGCTTCCAGGTCTTCCCGAAGGGAGGCCGTGCACAACTGGAAAAATCCCAACGGCGTGCAAAATGCACACGCTATCAGCAAGCAATGCATGCCGTTTTACTCCTTTGAAGCCTTAAATAGGACTCTGGCTTGCAGAAATTAAGCAGACCCCCCACCCCCGGTAAAACCATTTAGAAATCTCTTGTCACTTCCCTTCTGCCTGTAGTCATTTTAAAAAAAGCAAGAGTGGGTAAGCTTGCCAACTGACCCCCCAAAATTGTGCTTTTCGACAGCACAGCAACTTACTCTGCAACAATCAACCACAAATGCTTCATCTTTGTGGAAATAAAGCATTTCCCCCCCTACTGGTAGCCTGAAGGTCACACTGCTGCAGGGTGGGTAGGGTGGGGGGCTGACCAGGAAGAAAGAAGAAACCAGCTGGCAACCCAAAGAGCCAAGCACCTAAGGAAGAAAACGAGCTGTCCCCAATTGCTGGCTGGTCCCCTGCTAGCTCACATTTCACAACTGGCTCTGCCCCAAGGGACACCGGCAGCCCACCCAGCCCCTTTTGCTGTAGTGTTTGCAAGCAACTTGGCCTCACCAGCACATTCTCCCCCAGGGTAGAGAATGGCTTCCTAAAGCAAAGATTACTCAACCTCGGGGCGAGGCTACGCATGTGGCAGCAAGCAAGCTGTTCCGTGCTACACAACAACAGCACGTACACATATGCATATACATATTCTCTCTCTCTCTCTCTCTCTCTCTCTCTCAATCTCTCTCTCTTGCTCTCACTCGCTCAGACTTTTGTGCAATTATTTCCTTCCACTGCAAAAGAACATACTGATCTCCCTCAACAGCCTCCAAAAAAAAAAAAAAAACCCTCTTGGACATGAACAGGGCTGGGTATTTTGTACAGCTGTTGAAATGACTCAAGATATCCGTAATGGGACTGAGTCTGGCCTGGCAAATCAACCAGTGTCTCCAAAGTTTAGTACACAGAGTAGCGGCTGGGGAGGAGGGGAGCAGGAACATGTGGAGAAATTGGGCCAAGAATTCTTCAATCTATTCTTAGATCAGGGAAGAAAAGGATGGCCAATGAGTAAGGCAGTTCCAAGTCTAGAACCCCGGGTTCTCTTTAGAGCTCTCATTCCAGGGTGGGGATGCAACATGCTCCTTGCCACTCCTACCGCAATGCATTCCAGCACACCTGAACCAGAACACATGACCAAGAGGTCACTTGATCTGAATTCCCTAACCTGTTTGGAGTGATAATGCCAAAGGCACACGTCCTGAGTTCAAATCCTGCTCTGCCATGACATTCATTGGGTGATACCAGGCCAGCTACACACTCTCACCCCACTTGACCGAGATGGTCCCGAGGATAAAATTAGGATGGGGTGGAGGGGGAGAAGAGCCACTGTGTCCGTTGCCGTTGGTGTCTTGGAGGAAGAACGGCATACAAATGGGATAAAGTAGGCAACATAACTGTAGTGCCATCAAAAGGTCTAATCTCATGTCCTCGCAAGGTACATTTCATAAGTGACTTCAGAAATTGTTGCTACAGATCTAGGAGATGGTGACTACAGTATTCTACTTTAATTAGCATGGGATACAAGGAGATGATACATTCCCCAACCTTTATCCATTTTTGTGTGTGCAGAGCATGGATGTATATGTGCCACAAGTGCTTATTTATATTTGTGATCCATATTTGTACTGATTGAAAGTTTTGAGTGGATAGAGGCTTTCATTTATGTATTCTTTCAAGTGGTTTCCCAGATGCTATGATGCCTTGTTGTCTCACCAATTCAGCCCGAGATATAAATTTGCAATGGAATCTTTAAGGATTTGCATCAACCAGTTTTCCAAATGCACTGCCAGCTTTTGGGTTACACTGAACTCTTCCTTCAGGTCGGAATAGAGTCTCTTAAGCGTGACAGTAAATACAAACACTTTCATCTCCCTTTTCTGCAGGGGGAACCAAACTTTTGTTAGCTATGAAAGAGCTCTGTGGAATTCAAAAGCTTTCAAGCACTGACTGAAAGGAAACAAAAAATGGAGAGAGAGAGCAGATTTTCCTTGTGCTTTGGTGCTGGTGTGTCATATTAGTACTGTAGTCTAAATTATGCTAAATGTATACAAGCTTATAGTAGTCTAAAATATACTGAATGTATACAAATTATACCAAGCAAATGTAGACTATGGATCTACTTTAAGCAACACATATTTATTTTGGTACAGAATCTGGGTTACCTGGGAAGGAAAGTTTAATTTTAGCATAGCCTGTGCAGTAGGATGACAATGTTAGTCCATGTGGCTTCTGCTTTCTTTTCTTTTTAAGCAGAATCACTGGAGAACACCATTGTGTTTCAAAGATAAAAAGCAAAGCAGTATACTCAGGATCTCCTAATAGAATCATAGAACCATAGAGTTGGAAGAGACCTCAAGGGCCATCTAGTCCAACCCCCTGCCATGCAGGAAATCCATCACAATATTTCCGAGAGATGGCCATCCAGCCTCTGCTTAAAAACCTCCAAAGAAGGAGACTCCACCACCCTTTGTGGCAGCATATTCCACGGCCCAACAGCTCTAACTGTCATGAAGTTCTTCCTAACGTTCAAACGGAATACAGTATATATTAAAAAGGAATGTGTGTTGCACTCAGTTAAGGTCACAAAGAGAAACAAGTTGAAGAGCCCTGTAGCCATCACAAAAGACAAATACAAAAGTGGAACATGTCATAAAGGGGTAATTTTGAGAACAGAACAAGTCCCACCAACACAACAGCCTGTGTAAGAATCCTAGCAACCAGCAAGCCCAAGGGGTCTCTCACCTGGGTCTGACTGGCAAGACAGCTCTATCTTCTTCTCACCCCGTGTGAAAAGGGGGGTGCGGTGGGGGTGGGAGGCGGTTGTGCTTCCAGGAGAGCAAAGGCTCTTGTGCATGGAGGCTGGGGGGCGGGGGGGCGGGGGGGCGGATGCTGACTGCTTTGTCAAGAGGTCAGCGGATTACACACTTCCTGGTGCAGATTCCTGTGGTCAGCTGGTCACCTTCCTTTGCAGGAAGGGGGGGGGAGCTCAGCCGCCTTAATGCAGTGCCGCCTTCGGTCCGGACTGAGAAGCCTTCCTTGTTCAGCTTCCTGATTCCCCGCTCACAGCCTCGGGCTGTGCTTCCCCTATGGATAAGGGCGGACTCTGCACGTGCTCAGGGGTACCAGCTCCATGCGGAGAGCCCCCGATGCCAGAAAAATATATATTTAAGGCTCGCTCGCTCTGGTCAAACAGCAGATACAGCACGACCAAACTGCATTGCCCCCATCCCATGGCTCTCGCGTTGGTTCCCCGTGGAATGAGCCAACCCCATCACCCCTCTATTTATAATTTTAAAAAAAGACAGCTCGGAAAGCTCTCTCGCGCTTTCGCTCGCGTGTATCCTTCCGCCCCCTAACCCTCCTGGGCAGGGCACGCCGAACACGCGCGGCTCCCCAAAGAGGAGGGGGAGGGGGGAGGGAAGCGAAGTAGGTCAGGCGAGCAGGAGGCGAGAGGAGGGGCTCCGATGTTTGTGTTTGTCAGGTGTGCGTAAGTACCGCGGAGGGGCGGGTGCAAGAGCCGCCCGGGGGGGGGGAGGGAGGGAAGGAGGGAGGGAGGGAGAGAGAGAGAGAGAGAGATCTCCAGCGCGAGCGGCAAGGCCGCCCCTTCTTTTTTATTCCACGGTCCGTGGACTCGCCGGCACCGGGAGGGCGGGCGTGATCTCCGGAGAACTTACGCGGGTGGCTCCGCCGGCGATCGGGGCTCGCTCAGCGGGACCCGCACGAGGAAGCCACCGGAGGACGACGGAGGTGGCCAGCCACACACGTGCCCTCCACGCCGGGCCGCTCTCGACTACAAACAAAGCGCACCCGGGTGCGCACAGGCGCCGACGCGCGCACCACTCTCCCTCTTGCTTTCTCTCTCTCACGCACACACGCGCGCGCGCGCACACACACACACACAAAAAGACCCAGACAAGGCAACACAACCGATCCCGGAAGGGGAGGGGGGTTCCATCCAGCGGGCGTGGGAAGCAGCCCAGCAGGCAGGCAGGGAAGCGAGCCGAGGCTCTTTTGCGGCGCCGGGAGCGGCTCCCTTTGCCTTGGCTCTTGTTGGCCACCCGCACCTCTTTCCAAGGCGAAGAAGCCTCGCCCGGTTCCAGGGGCGGTCCAGGGACCGGCCATGCGTGACTCTTACCCGGGTGGGGGGTGGCTGCTCCGACTCCCGCCGCGCCTCCCTCGCCTTCTCCGCCTCCTTCCAGCCCCGCGATCCCGCGGTTTGCCGCCGCCACCGCCGCCCTACTTCCTTCGCCCGGGAATGTGTGTTAGTAGGTCAGCCGATTGCATAAGCGCTGCTGGCAGCGCCTCCGTCACGCTCCCGGAGTCGCCGCACAAAACAGAACGAGGGGAGGGGGAGAAAGAGAGCGAGCCAGAGAGGGGGGGGGCAGGCTGGGCCCGAGCGAGGCGATTGCTGCCCGGGAGGGGCGGCCCAGCCTCCGGGAAACGACCGGAGCCAGAGAGAGCCTTGTGTCCCCCCCCCCTGCCGCCCGTCTTCTCTCCCGAGACCCCCCGCCCGGCCGGCCCTGGGCCCGAGCCAGCCTGGGGAAATGTGGGCAGCCGCCCAAGTCCAAAGTCTGCCAGGGGAACAGGAATGCTGGTTGTGTGCCGGCCTCTTCTGGGACGGGTTGAACAAAACAAAGGGTCCCTGCCCCGACTAGCTTGCTTGCAAGAGGAACAGCGATTTGTTTTATTTTTTAATTTTACTTTTCGGATGTCCGGTTCATTTGTAAAAGCGGGATCCCAGTTGGAAAGAAGGCAGCACACTCTGCACATGGGCTGAGGCCCTCTCTCAGAGTTTGCCTCCTGCCAAGCCTAAGCCTGAGCCTGCTCTGTTTGCAGGGAGGGTCCCAAACTCTGGAAGGCAGTCCAACCAGCAGCAGGTTATGATCGCCCCCTCCACACATCCAAGAATCCTTTTTCCTTCATGCCTTGAGCCAGTTCCTACGGGAAGATGGGCGGGGTATAAATCTAATAATAAATAAATAAATACATAAATACATAAATAAATAATAAGGAAGTCTCCCTGGACACACTTGTGGGTGGGGACTAGGTTTCTCTAAACGTGGGAATTGAATGGAAGGCAGGCTTCAAGACTTGCCCTACCTTGCCAAGTCCCTCAGGTGTCCCATCTCTCTGGCAATCAGCGAGAGCACAGAATCCAGCCGGGGCCTTGTGCACCTCCTAGGCACCACTGTGGTGCCAATAAGGATGGTGTACATAAGGATGTGTAGACAGGACCCCAGTGGAAGCCTCCCTAAAAGGCAATCCCCAAAGACATAAGAACATAAGAAGAGCCATGCTGGATCAAGACAAATGCCCATCTAGTCCAGCTTCCTACATCTCACAGTGGCCCCACCAGATGCATCTGGGAGCGCACGAGGCTAGATATCTGTCTCTTGATACCACTCCCCTGCCTCTGGCCCTTGAAGTACCCCGGTTTTAAGACTGGAGATGACACATCCCCATCATGATTTGTAACCTGTGATGGACTTTTCCTCCAAGAATCTGTCCAATCCCCTTTTGAAGGCATCCAGGCCAGATGCCATCACCACATCTTGTGGCAGGGAGTTCCACAGACTAACAATGCGCTGGGTGAAAAAAATGTTTTCTTTTGTCTGTTCTTACTCTCCCAGCCCCCAATATGAGTGGATGTCCGTTAGTTCTGGTATTTTGTGAGACGGAGAAGAGTACCCCTCTCTCCACTTTGCTCATGCCCTGCACAGAGAGAACAGAAGAATCATCTCTCCACAACATCCATGCTTAGCGCAGCCGCCCATAGTGTGTTTGGTTTCTGCCTGAGTGCCGTTTGAGAGACCAGGAAATGCGAATTATCATTTATGTATTAATAAACCAACCAAGGTGAGCTACCAGGAGAAAAGTGGTGTTGGATCTGCCTGGTGCAGGGTACTTGAAGTACCTTCAGGCGCTTTGTGCTACCTCCAGAGTGGGTGAGCTGTAGTTTGAGAAACGCTTTTGTATACTGGGGGGGGGAGGCCTTTCAATCTCTCTCTCTCTCTCTCTCTCTCTCTGTGTGTGTGTGTGTGTGTGTACAGTGGTATCTTGTATAAAGGAATTAATTCATTCAAAATGAAATTATGTTACGCAAATTTTCCTTTATACAAATTTCCCATAGGAATGCATTGAAAACGGAGTAATCCCTAATCACAACCATTTTTATGTTGTACGGATTCGTCCCATAGGGGATTCTGTTAAGCAAATTTCCCCTATCTCCGGAGTTTTTTTTAATGTTGTACAGTTTTTATGTTATACAAACTGTTATACGAGGGTCCAATGTATATCCTTCCCTACCAGAAGGAAAAGAGTGATGGCAGGACCTAGTCCACACACAGCTTTTCTCGTGACAAGTTTAAGCCACTCTTCACTGTGATATTTGGAAGAAGAATGTCTTATTCAGCAGGATTCCCCATTTCGGTTTGTTTGTACAGCCAAGAAGGATTCTTGATAGGTTTCCAAGATCTGATTTGGCATGTCATTCAGATAACATTGCAATCCAACAAGACCAGAATGTTAAGAGAGCATTTGTGGCCATTCCTTTCTTGACTGTCGGCTTGCTCGCATGTTTTCCCCCCCTCTAATATAATGATTTTCACTCTACCATAAATTATCCTCCCAAAATGAATCATAATAAGGTATCATCATCCTCATCATCCTCAATGGAACATCGTATAGAGAAGCTGTCAGAAAATGAAGACATCAAGACCTTGTGGGATTTCTGGATCCAAAGTGATAAGACACCTTGAAGGTAACACACCAGCTTTAAAACTTAAATGGCATGCTATGAACAGAAAGAGGGATTGGAAGGGTGGAGGAAACAGGTGAGTACACCCCCTCACAGGTGAGTACACCCCCTCACATTTTGTAGATATTTTAGTATATCTTTCCATGTGAAGACACTGAAGGAATGACACTTGGCTACAAAATATACGGTTGGTATAAAAGTGTAAATGTGCGGTCCACTCAAAACAACAAAACACATAGCCATTAAAGTCTAAACCACTGGTAACAAAAAGTGAGTACAAGCTATCTACTCACTGCTTTACATTGTAGCCAAGTGTCATTTCCTCAGTGTTGTCACATGAAAAAATATACTAAAACATTTACAAAATGTGAGGAGGTGTACTCACTTCTGTGATACACTATAGATGGTACATGATTTTCTTTGCCAAAGGGAAGGAAGCAGATTCTCCTGCCTGCTCCTTTCCATGGATTCCATGGGGAAAAGTTATAACTTTTTCTATCTGGGTGGCAGTTAGAAAGAAATGAACACCCTTTACTAGAAGGATTCCCATTGAAAGCTGTAAGAGGACATTTACCTGTGATTTTTCCCTTAAAAAGAGATTGCTGTCAGATTCACCAGGGCCATTAAGGCAGTCTGTGGCTCTATGAACCTCCTATCCAATCTTACAGACTTACTGTATGTTTTAATTTTACAGCAGCCTATACACTTTCACTGTGTCTTTTCAGGTGGAAAGTTCCTGGCTCTGTCAAACAAATGCATTCCTTTTCCTTAAGTGTTTTTTTTTTAAGTCCTTCCTTCCTTTCAAGAAATGTGTCAAAAGAAATAAGGAAGCATGGGAAAATTAAAAATAAGGTACATTATTTGGGTGGAAATCTTGTAAAAATTAAAGGAATAAAAATGGACAAAAATTGGGTTGGGGGTGTGAATGAGAAACAAAGACACAAAATGGGTGGTGGTGGGCAATTCACACAAGACCCATAGGCAACAGGAGTGGAAGGGGGAATGCTGTATACATTGAGAGCAGGATATTGGAAAAGAGAGCCCTAGTGACATTATTTTTACTTTTATTATTCATAGATCACAGTGTAGATTATGTTTTCCTCAACACCGGGACATGGGTTCCAGCCTTCGGGTACTGGCAATGCAACATTCAGTTTCCTTAGAACTTTTGAGAGGTGTCTGACTACAATTCCCATCCCCCCAAGCTAGGATGGGGATGATGGGAGGTGTTCTTCAACATACCTGGAAAGCACTGGACTAGGGATGATAGCCAACCAACACCTTTGAAGCTGGGCCTTGGAAGATATTCCCTTGCTCTTCTGCCCTCTACTGGTCATTCTCTTTTTTTTTATGGAATAATTTTATTGGGTTTTTAAGGAGGGAACAAAGGGAAGGGGTATGGGAAAAAAAAGGGGTACAGTTTTAAAATTTACATTGAGTATGTCAAGCAAAGTAAAAATAGTGATTTAACATATTGGTAGATCGCCAAATATTATCACAGTGCTAATAAGTTTGTTACTTCTTGCCATCTTTTCCGAGAGATCTCATCATAGTCTCCCTTTAAAAAGCCGGAGAGTCTGTCGATTTCGATGCAACTACTGGTCATTCTCAATATGACACTCTTAGCATACCTTGGTCAACAACTAGCCTACCACTCAATAGATCTAAATCCAAAAAGTAACTTTTTAAAGTTCCTCTGCTTTTGATGGTGAAATTGAGGGGGCATTTACTCCCTCACAGACTGAGTAAAAAATAAGCCACCTCCAATAATTCTCAATAACAGCCCTGTTTTGTTACAAGATTGTCCACGGTTTTCCTGTTATTGATAAGTCACAGTGTACCAACTTATGTCAAAGAGTGTTTTTTCCTTTGAGCATATACAGAGTGCTTTCTGCCACCTTTAACTGAAGTCTACCTTTACAAATGAAGGCCTAAATTTTTTTGTTCACTTATTTTCTGTGTATCACTCAAGTGTGGAACAATGGCCCTGAATTGAAAACGGTTCAAGAACGGCAGCCCCTCCCATTGTGAGAATTTCATGAAACACATTTTCGTTTCATCTTTCTAGATTCTGGATTGTTTTACATCCTTCCCAAAGAAGTAAACAGGCAACCATGTACTCTCATCCTAGATTTAGATTTAGAGGGGGTGGGGGGGGCAAAGCATGGCATTATATAGTTAGCATAATCCAGTGTAACCTTTTTTTAAAATCACAACAATACTGTGGTCAGGTAGGGAAGGAAGGACTCTGCATAAGCTCAGAAGCACCTTTCTCTGTGAGCAATTGCAGATTTTAGGGCAAAAGTCCCAGCTGATGCAATGTAAGGGGGATCTCGGATGCCTGTTCCAGGGATGAGCCCTGAGTTTGGACTTGATCACAACAGGCAAAAAGAACTCGAGTTATGCCAGTATGGCTGTATTTTTAATTGATTCATAAATTTCCGAGCACACGACACACAACCAAGTTCAACTCATTTTTCCAGCCAGCTGTTTATTTCCTGTTTATTTCCCCCTTGCTGAGAGAGCAATTTTAAGTTATACCGATGGTGTATCAGTTAATTCTTTACCAGTACAGCCTCTGTGCCCTTCCTTTCGAATGAAGAACTACCATGATTGCCATGCGGCTGCCCTGTGATTAATTTTTGAATTAATTTTTTTTTTGAACAGCCGGTCTACTGATGCATCGATAAACCGAGATCTGCGGCTTCACAGGGACAATCTCAGTGTGGATTGACCTCCGCCACTTGTCTTGTTTACGGGTCAATAATTTGTCTTGTTTACTACTCTCTGCCAAGCGGCACAGCCTTACCTATTGCACATGGTGGGCGATGCATCACTTCCCGAGTCTCAGGCACTGCAGAACAAAAACATTCCCAAAAGGGAATCGTTTCCTGCCATATCGATGCATCTATCAGGGATTTTTTGAAGAAGAAGAAAAATCCAATAAAAGTAAGGGACAGCACTGGCCCAGGGAAAGATCAGAGAGAATGAATCAGTGCCATGACATAGCCAGCATTATTGCATACGTTCCTACCAGTGTGTGTGTGTGTACACAGAGGGAGAGCGAGAGAGAGAGAACGTGACCATGAAAATAAATGTATCCATGCAACAGAGATATGGAAAGAACTAGTGTAACTTTTGGTAGGTGCAATTAGACCTTAGTGTAGTGGTTCTCAACCTGTGGGTCCCCAGATGTTCCTGGACTGCAACTCCCAGAAACCCCTTCCAGCACAGCGAGTGGTGGAGGCTTCTGGGAGTTGTAGTCCAGGAACATCTGAGGACCCACAGGTTGGGCACCACTGCCTTAGAGGAAGCTCATTTTTCCCTCCCTAAGTTTGCGGAGTCCTTCCCATCCAAGATTGGGATGGATGAGTAGAGCCAAGAGAGGATGCTGGGCTGGTTGCAAAAAGCATTGGAATATTTCAGACTAGCAGACTGTGAGGGTTCCACCTTTGCCCAGGCTTCCCGCCCTTCAAACTTTAAAGAAGGCATCTCTCGGAATGAACAAACAGAACTTTTATTCGGTTCATCAACAATAAACGAGGCTTTTCTTCTAACTACAGTTTCAACATTCGTAACATCAGACATGAACGGGTTATTTTTCCCTCCATAGGTTGGGGTTTCTAGAATGTGATCAAGTTCCCCACCATCACCTGAGGATAGCCGGTTCCACCACTGATTTCCTCCTCCCTCTCTGAGAGCCTCAGCCCCTCCACTTGTATCCCAATCTCCTTCACGGAGGATTTGGGTTTTCCCACTTGTACCCCAGCTTCTGAAGTGGACCTGGGACCAGGGCGTCTCCGCTGGTGTGTACGTAAAGGATAGTCAGGTCTCTGGTTCAAGTCCTCCCGGGGGTCCAGCTTCCCGGTCTTGGCTTCCATCCGGATATTTGCCAGCCATTCTTCCAACTCAATCTCCTTGCGGATCTCCTTGCATTTTCTGTTGTATTCCCAGTACTCCTTTTCTCCCCAATAGGAGCACCCTTGTTTATGGGCCTGGTGTCTATAACTCTCAGCCTCCTTCTGGGGCATCATCATTTGTTCCCAATTCCCTGTCCAGGGATCCTCCATCCACACCCTCTCCCATCCTTCTGGAAGCACACGTTTGCTGCCCTTTTTACAAGTCCCGAACCCCACCTCCATGGGAGCGGATTGGTCAGACTTTCCCACCATGGCGGTTACTTCACGTACCTCTCTGACCTCAGTGCCGCCCCGCTGCGGAACAGTTAGGCTTCGATCGAACTTCACGTACCAGCGAATTCAAGGCGAGGTCACCCCGACCACGCCCCCTAAACTGCGCTCCAAGCGGGCTGACAGATTCCCTTCCTGGACCTCGGGAATCTGCTCAATCCGCTTTTCGATGCGAAGCGAAGGGACGTGTGTTTTTTGTTGATTTGAAGTGCATAACCGCTCCCTTCCTTTAGAGGTACCTGCTTTCGTTTGCCGCCTTCAGAAAACCGGAAAATTGAAATCTTCTCGTAGGTACTCTCACTCTGTGATTTAAAACAGGATCACTGCTGCCCCTTCTGTTTTGCAAATTGACTCTCTGACCTCTTCAGGGACCAAAGGGGAAAAACAACAATTACTCCAATCTTATCTAGCTCACCCCGCCGGGCATGACATGCTGGCTGCTGTAAAAGGCAATTTACACCTTGCCTCCTAAATATCCTCCCTTCCTCTTCTAACCATCTCTGCTTTTCCTCACCCCTGGGAGAACCACAAACTACCACTCCTCCATCGAAAGACCTAAAAACGAAAGCAAGAAACAGCATACTGAACCGGTGGAAAGCAAAGGAAACCATCGGTTCGATGCGCATCAAAGACGTGAGGCTGGAATGCGTTCGCGTTCACCCAGCATGCACGTGAGTACACAGAAAAGAGGGGCGGCCCCGGTATTAGACCATGTGACCGCATCCGAATTCAGATCGGAGCCAAGCTCAACGCAGCCCGCGGAGGTACGTGAAGTAACCGCCCATGTCCTCCTCTTCACTTTCTGTTGAACCTGGGTTCTCTTCCTTCTCCCTTTCCTTCTGTTGGAGGACATCATAATATCTCTTCCATAACATAACCCTCTCCACAAGGTGACAGTGTTGTTTGTTTCTCTGGCCCCCCTTTCCGCCCTTGCTTCTCCAGCCACTCGTCTGGGCGTGCAGGGGTCCCTCTCTTCCCTTCTGAGAAGTTTCCCTCACACAGACTTGGATGGCTTGGATTCAAATCTCCTTCCCTGCCATCCAAGTGTGCCAACGTTGTAACAACGGAACCCTTAAGTCAACAAGAGTTGTGTAAGAACAACGGGAAGGTTAAGCAAATGGCGAGGGCTAAACAGTTAAATGCATGGCCATTTGCCAAGCTTGGGCTAGACACCTTTTGGGGAGCCCAATGGCAAGAAGGACGTAGCCAGACAGGCTCCTAAGGATTCTGGGAATTGCCTTCCAGAAAAATGACTTTTGAAGCTCTGGATTTGTTCTCGCATGTTCTTTAAAGGAGCAGACACCTGTCTTCTTTCTGCTTGATTCATTCTGCCCAAAGGAACCTCCATTTTGTATTGTTTTGTTTTGCGATACTAGAACATCTGCAACCAAAAGCTGAAGGCATGGCTGACCTCTCCTTCCGGACAGTTTCTTGGGGTAGGGTGGCCCTGCCCAATGGACAGGGTGTGGCTTTGGCATTTTGGATGCACCTGAATGCCAGGCGCTATGCTTCAGACACACTTGTTTGGCTTCCCGGCTCAGGGGATATAAAGGACTGTCTGAAGAAGGGATCAATGGCTTGGGGCTTTCTCGTCTTCCCTTGTCTTCATTCAGATGCGTTTGGAATCTGTGCACAAGAGTCAAGAGTTTGAACTAGGGTAGCATGCTAATTGAGTGCTTTTTCTGTGCCCAGGATGGCAACCCTTATATTTCTGGATCTTTTAGGACTTCAGGGTTTTCAGAGGTCATGCCTGCCAGGAGGTTCTAGTCCAGAAAAATCTAGAATCTTCCTGCCTCTATCCCCATCATGGAATCTGCTGGGGGTGGGTGGGTCCTAATCCCAAACAGTAACTTCTCCAAGTCCTATTCCAGGGGTGTCCAAACTTTGCCTCTCCAGATGTTTTGGACCACAACTCCCAGAATTCCAAGTCTAGATTGCCAATGACAAAAGATTGTGGGAGTTGTGGTCCAATACATCTGGAGGGCCAAAGTTCGGACACCACTGTCCTATACTATGCAGTGTATTTTCCTGCCACTTGATTCCTTTACAGAGCCTACCTTATAGGTTCACTCAGACTTCCATCCTTCCAGGGTTGGTGAAATGAGTATATCCAGCTTACCGGGGTGGGGCTGGAGGCAATGTGGAGCCTGCATAATTAGATTTTAAACTTCTCGGATAGTGTTTTAAGCACTACAGGGCGGTATATAAGCAGCATGCTTTGATTTTTGCTTTTTTAAAATAAAAAAATCCTGATCTGTCCTCTGTACTCTCTGCTAGCACAAATGCCCATTTGTTTTCCCCGAGGCTGACAGCATGACTCTGTACGTATAAATCTTGTTTGTGCAATGCTGGCTAAAAGGGAAGTGTCATTTGGATTGTTTTCTATTCTATGAATTCTGGTCCACAAAGCTGCACCTTCAGAAAGTTTGCTCATCTCTTTTGGGTTAGAACGACCAGTGTTTAGCCTGAGAAATGACTAGTGTTTAGCCTCAGAAATCCCTGGAGGTTTCTGGGAAGTGGAACTAAAATAATAATAATAATCTGAATGGCTTATCTCTACTTACTAAATCATGTCAACACATTTGGGCAAGCCTGTTTTAACAGTGATGTACCTGTCAGCCTTTAATAAGGAATTCCCACACTCTGCAGTGAAGCCCAAGTGAAGTGGAGCTTGATGGACAGCTGGAGAGAAGATGCATCCTGGTGTAGAAATGACGGCCTGAGATAAGAGCCAGAGCTAGGCTGGGACCCGACTGAATGCAGGCAATCACATTTTCTAGATCGTATGATTGCAACTGAGTGACCACATCCTTTTCTTTGCGAAAACAACAACCACCACCACCCAGCCAAGATGTATGATTTAGGGCAGGCATGTCCAAACTTCAGCCCTCCAGATGTTTTGGACCACAACTCCCACAGTCCTTTGCCACTGGCAATCTAAGCTTAGAATTCTGGGAGTTGTGGTCCAAAACATCAGGAAGGCCGACGTTTGGACATGCCTAATTTAGGGGATGTACACACATGAGGATTTCAAAGTTTTGATCTGTATGGAGCTTTCTCCATTGAATATTCTTCCAGCATATTCACTCTGATTTTATTTAAAAACAGGGCAAACTGTAAGTGTCATTTTCATTGGGGAAAATGGCATGGGGAGAAAGGAGACAACCACCTCCATTTGTGGCCCCACTCCAAATCGGGGCTCCTGGAAGATGCTACTGAGAAAAGGGGACATGGCCAGCCAGCTGCAAGCAATTTTGTCAAAAATATGCCTGAAATCACATTTGTTTTGGCTCTGAGGCAGGAATTCCAAGGGGAGGGGGGATCTTTGTTTCTCATGCAAATTTGTTTTGCATGTGTAGCAGAAGGATTTCGGTGGAACTTAACTCTGCTAGTGAGAGAATTGTATTCCCCACCCCCAAGTAGTCCAATATGAATACTTTCTGAACACAGAATTACCAAGACTGACAATAAGCTAGTCTAGAGTCTTTAGGCATACCTCTTAGAAGGGGTTTCAGGAGAACATGGGGAAATATGGAAATAAAATAGAAAGGGTCCATTGCTCCTTTTCATTCTGAAGAGGTTTCTAGACAAATACTCCCTAATGTATTGGGCTGATCACTAGCAGTAGAGACCGGAAATTGGAAGTAGATGAAACCATTTCAGATTGGGTGAGGATGCCATTATTATTTCCAGTTCTAACTATTTTCAGGACTTTAAAACTGAGCCACATTAATCCAGCTGATGATCTGACCGAACAAATATGAATAAGTGAAGCTGTGTGAATTACAGAATGTACATGTTTATTTCACGGAGTTGCTTTCATTCTGGCATGTTCATGTAATATGGAAAAATATTATGGTCTTTCCAATAAAGGAGAATGATGATTTTTGCTTATTAAATAAATAATTGTCATTTGTCTCCAAAAACAACCCACCGCAAATCAGATACTGTACCAACAAACAGATTTATTTAAAATCAGTGATCAGTTTTAAAAGGACACAATTAACTCATTAAAAAAGAAAACCTGCTAAATGTTTTGATTCTAAGATTCCACAGTGGAACAGATCAACTAATAATAAAGAAGAGAGAGTGTTCTGAATCATGTGCAAAGTGCTTTGCTTCCACTACAAGGCATTTTCAGCAAGGATGTTCAGGCTTCCGGGTAGGTCTTGTTGGGCTGCGGGAATGACGCTCCGGGCAAGCCAATAAGGCAGTGAAAGGAGCAGTGAGGCCATGAGCAATGTGACGGCCAGATTTGAATCACTCTCCTGTCC
This sequence comes from Phrynocephalus versicolor, assembly GCA_023846285.1. NCBI lineage: Eukaryota > Metazoa > Chordata > Lepidosauria > Squamata > Agamidae > Phrynocephalus > Phrynocephalus versicolor. The sequence goes on along the minus strand of JAHTLZ010000155.1, from coordinate 1,203,394 downwards.
CACCAATCCATTCCGCCCTTTTGGCCCACCATGCCAGCAGCTCGGACTGCTTATTGCTCAGAAAGGCCAGAGCTTAGAAACAATACTCTTCTCTTGGGCCTTCACTCCCTGCTTGGAGAGCTTGGCTGAGGGAGTTGGAGAGCTATCTTCCAAATACATCTATACAGTATTTCAGTCTTTGTTTTGACATTGGGAAGAATCTGCTCACTCCCCCCCAAACTGGTTCCAACCCAACAAAACTTAAGCGAACAGAATCGGACATAAAGTGAAGCAAGAGAGCCCTGCTAGCCAGAAGGGAACAGCCATTCTTCACTGACTCGGTACCAGGAAGCCTGGGGTAGTTAAACTCATCAGGAAAAGAAGACTGAGAAGGGCTTAGCAACATAAGAACATAAGAAGAGCCATGCTGGATCAGGCCAAAGGCCCCTCTAGTCCAGCTTCCTGTATCTCACAGTGGTCCCACCAGATGCGTCTGGGAGCGCATGAGGCTAGATATCTGTCTCCTGCAACCACTCCCCTGCATCTGGCTCTTGAAGTACCCTGGTTTTAAGCCTGGAGATTATACATCCCCATCATGGTTTGTAACCTGTGATGGTCTTTTTCTCCAGGATGCAGGGGAGCTGCTCTCTCTCTCTCTCTCTCTCTCAAGCTTACACAAGTTGTAAGCTTTCAGGAACTAGTCGGGATCCTTAGAAGCTTATTGTATCCGCGATGGCCAGGGCCAGCCCTAATATTAGGCAGAATGGAGCCATCACTGCCGCATGGCAGGTTCAGCAGGCCGAGAAAATCAGCCTCCTCCTCCTCCAGTGGTTCCCCACGGAAGGAGGCTAGGGCCGTGTCTGCCTCACATCCTGCCCCACACTTTGCCCTCAGGCCTAACGGAGGGAACTGCCCCATGGTCACGGTGAGGTAAAAATGCAGGTGTCAGTCCCGTTCAGTCCTGCACAGTGGGATGGGGGTTGGGGTTGGGGTGTGTGGGCGCCATCTTGTCCTTTGCCTCACGAAGCAAAACACCCTGGAGCAACTCTGGGGCCATGGCAGAAAAGAATCCCTGAAAAGGCAGAATGCCCACAAACCATCTTCCCCTACAGAGCGTTGTGAAGAGTACAAGCCCACACAAATTGGTTTCATGACTTACGTGCCCCCTCCCCCCCGTGACCCTTGCTGTCCCAGAATCTCTGAAATGCACCAGGTTTCTTTGACAGAATTTCACACACACAAAAGGCAGGTCCCTGCAAACAAAAAAAGAACATCTGAATGCTACTGGAGCAGGGTCACTGTGGTGAAGGGCAGGGGTGCCTACAGGTGGGCACACAGCACATCAATTGACTTTCTGGGTTCAAGTTTGCTACCAATATAAACAAAGTGGGCTCTGGCGGCTGCAGGGTGAGAGAGGGTAACCCCCATGTTGCCGGCCTCTTGAGCTTTTTTCTTCCCTGTCTGCCCAGTTCAGTTCATCTTGATCAGGATCTGTTCAGAGAACAGCTTTTTGAGCTGAGCCACTTCAGCAGAAAGAGAGGCGAGCTGACTTCGCAGGGTGCTGTTTTCTGTCTGGCACTGTGGCCCTTGCGGGGCGGGCAGCTGGGTCCCGGGGACCTCCATGTCACAGCAGCTGTCAAAGGCCATTGCCCCCATGGAGGCTCCCAGGTTCCTCTGCTCCTCCCGTGGGACAGGCCCTCTCCAGGTCCCAGTAGGCGAAGATGGTAAATATTGTCCAGCTGCTTCTCCACCCACCTCCTCTGACCCGCCTGCCATTTTGAAGCGCAGCTTGTGCGGGAGGCCCTTGACATTCTCCCCGGAGTCGTAACGGCCCGCTCGGCCTACATCAGCTCCGTCGTTGGGGACGTCGGGCACCAAGCCGTGCCCGTCAGGAGCGATGCCCTCCTCGGCTCTGCTGTCGCGCTCCTCAAAAAAGACGGGGCTTCCCATGTTGGAGCTGCCCGGGGTGGAGAACCCCGAATCCTCCGAGCTGGTGGCTGGCTCTGGCCTGAAGGGACAAACGTAACGGGACGGTTCAGGGGCCACTGGGTACTGCTGAGGTGCCCCGGCCAGCCGGTGAAGTTCGGGCGCAGGGGGCAGAGCCACTCCAGGCCGGGAAGGCTCCGTGGGGTCCCGAATCAAGCCGAAGCGGAACTTGAGGGCCAGGAGCTCTGCTTTGAGGCGGGCGTTCTCCTCCAGCAAGGCCAGCACCCGCCCCTCCAAGGCCAAGTCGCTGACGCGCCGCTTCTCCCGCGAACGCTTGGCGGCCTCGTTGTTCTTCTTCCTTTTGTCCCAGTAGCCGTCGTCCTTCTTCTCATCCGGGGTGAACTCCCGCTTGCGCCGGGCCGCGGCCGAGGGCGCCCCGTGTTCCTTGGGCCGCGTTCCTGGGGCCCCTCCAGTCCTGAGCACGGAATGGCTCAGCAGCCCATTGGCCGACAGCAATGAGACCGTCTCTTTGGCGAAGCAAGACACCGCTGTGCGCAGCTCACAGACCTGGGCGCAGGGAGGGGGATGTGGCATTGCTGGGTGAGGCTGGGCGGGCGGGTCCTCCAGAGGCAAGTCCATCTTCCCCCAAAAGCCGGTAAGGCTGGAAAGAAAAGAGAGAGCACGTTACTACACACCAGGCAGGCCCAGAACATGGTGGGGTGAGTCTACCAAGGTCTCCTGGCTTATTCCTGTTGTGCCTGTGTATGTGTCCAGCAGAAGCTGGCTTTTTATTTGGTGGGTGCAGCACATTCTGCTCTTCCTTTTCCTTGATGGGAGGCTGGCACCCATGTCTTCAAGAAAAACAGGCAAGAGGCAGCACCATTTGTCTCGGGTGCCACAATTTATTCTTACAATGCCAATAACGGGACTGGTTTACCATTAGTGTGCTGCTCACCTAGCAAACAAAGGCACGCACACCCTGAGCCTGACACCTGGTGGCCAAATGCAGGACTGCAACAAGAAAACACAATAAGGCTGAGTGAGGACCTCAGCAGGGACCCTTGCTTAACTCATTGCACAATCCTCCCCCTGCCAGAGCACCCTGGGCAGGGGAAGCAGCTACATTCAGCCAAAGCAATTGTGCTGAGAAAGGCTTTCCATATCATTCAGCCCCTGGACATTTTTTTCTCTCCTTGGTTTCGTCTCTTTCTCCATAAAGGGGGGGTGGGTGGAGAACCGAGTGTTTGTGTTTTGTTTTTAGCTTCCTTGGTTCGCTGGAAAAAAAATGAATGCGCCTGCATTCAGAGGACACACTATGAAAATCATAGAGCCAAACCCCAGGCAGAAGCAAACCGGGCAGCAGGTATCAAGATCTGGGCTGTAAGTGGTTATCCAGGCGTTTCTGTGATCGTCAGGTTTATAGGTTATGCGGCTGCAGCCCATTAAAAAGCAAAGCAAAACAAAGTGTTCTGCTTATATACCGCCCCATACCACTTCAAGTAGTCTCTGGGCAGTTTACAGTTTAATTACACTATGCAGGCTACACATTGCTCCCCCCTCCCCCAGCAAGCTGGTACTCATTTTACTGACCTTGGAAGGATGGAAGGCTGAGTGAGTCAACCATGAACCTGCTACCTGGGATTGAACCCCAGGTTGTGAACACAGTTTTACCTGCAGTACAGGTATTTAACCACTGCGCCACTTCTGCTCTCTAATACTCAAGCACCTCCTGTCCTTTTTCTGCCTTTGCAGGATTTCAGCTGGCACACTGTTATTTTGTTGTTGTTATTGTTTCAACTTATATACCACCTCCTAGTGCTAAAGCACTCACTCTTGGGAAGATTTGCGATTGAATTTGCACCCCAGTGAGCTGGGGGTACTTATTTTACCAATCTCAGAAGGATGGAAAGCTGAGTCCACCTTGAGCTGGCTACCTGAACCCGTTGGGATTGACCTCGGCTCATGAGTAGAGGCTTGAGTGCACTACTGCATTTTAACCACTGTGCCATAAGGCTCATATGACCAAGACTATTTATATGAATGGTCAGATTCCCAGTGCCCTATCATGGGCAAGTGAAGCTGCCTGGATTGCTGTGTGAGATGCAGGGCCGGTGGGTGGGATTTCTCATTCACTGCTGTGCCTCCTGGGAGAAAAGCCAGCCTATGTAGTCTTAGGGGTAAAGCTTCAGTGTCCCAGGGTGCCCATGGCGGAATTTGGAACAGCAGACCTGGAAGGGACCCTGTATGGACTCTCAAGGAGGCCCAGTGGGGAATTGAACTCCTGACCTCTGGCTCCATATCCAGAGACCTAAGTGACTGGGCTGCTGCCTAGATGCCCTAAGCACATCCGATCTCGCCTGATTTCGGAAGCTAAGCAGGATCGGCCCTGGTTAGCACTTGGATGGGAGACCATAGGCGCCTGGAGTAGGAACTGGCAAGCCACTCCAGTATTCCTGCCAAGAAAACTCCATGGACATGGGGTCACAAAGAGTCGGTCATGACTGTAACGACACAACATGCACACACAAGCCACTGGGCTATCCAGCAAGTCATAGACCGCTTCAGAGGACTCACTACCTAGAAACCCTGACAGCAGTGGCAGCAACTTAGAACTGACTCGTCGTGCACAGGTACAGCCAAAGCATGCCACAGCCTTTGCACCAACACGGCCACACTTCTACAATACAGGCCCCCAAGAGCCTGTCAATGTTCACACTTATTGCCGTTGCTATGTAAGATTAAGTTGCCTAGCTGCCCTAAGCACATCCGATCTCGCCTGATTTCGAAAGCTAAGCAGGGTCGGCCCTGGCTAGTACTTGGATGGGAGACCACCAGGGAATACCAGGTGCTATAGGTGCCTGGAGTAGGAACAGGCAAACCACTCCAGTATTCCTGCCAAGAAAATGCCATGGACATGGGGTCATGAAGAGTCGATCACGACTGTAATGACACAACCCATACACACATATAATATCAAGTCAGAACTGACTTGCAGTGACCCTAAGAGGATTTGCAAGGCAATCTGGATATTGAAAGAGTTACTTTACCAGTTCCACACCCCCAGTGAGTTTCCATGGCTGAGCCAAGATTTGAACCCAGGCTTGCTGAGTCCCAGTCTGTCACTCTATCGCTATGCCACACAGGGCATCCTAACATGGATTAGTCATCCCTAACACTGTTTTTAGCTGGTAATCCCAAACCCGTTCACCCTCATGATAGTTATACAATGAGACAGGTGGCTATTTATGACTCACAGGCAGGCTACGGAGAGCCTTGATCATTCAAAAGCAAATTGCCTTGTGCAGGAAAATTATCCAGCAATTACAGGGAGACCAGATTTTTTGAAGCACAACTCTGGGAAAGTCGGGGAGTTTGTGTTCCCCAACTGCAAATTTGCATATCTTAAATTTGCATATATACAGAGGCGGATCCTGGATGAAGACAGAGAACAACAAAATAGCCATGAATTTAACAATCTGCATTATAAGAAGAGGGGGATAAGTCTAGTTTATAAGGCTATTCTAAGAATATTATATAGTAAGAACAAAAAATAACCCTGTTCTTTTAGTCAAAAAAGAAAAGAAAAACCTAGATAGATGGTAGAAGAAACATTTAAAATTGTTAAGGACAGGTGAGAGACAGGTGAGAGGATTAGGGTAAAGTTGAATCCAGCATTTCAGCCACTGTCACACAGAGATACAGAGAGCTATTATAATGGCCAGTGCAAAGAAACAGAACTAAAGAGGGGAAATGGGAGATATTTTCTAAAAGATCCAAGAAACCAAAGGGAAATTTAAACCTAGATTAGACATGCTGAAAGACCAACAGGGAAGCTCATTATCTGACTAATATTAAAAAGGGAAATGTGGAAACAATGTACTGAAGACCTATAAGGAAGAGATAAAAGGATGCCATAGTCCTTTGAAGAACAACCCTATGAGGAAGAATCTGTAGTTCTAGAAAGTAAAGTGGAAGCTGCTCTGAAAGCACTGGGAAGAAATAATTCAGCAGGTGCAAATGGAATACCAACAGTACTAATTCTACCCACAGAGATGGAATCCGTAAAAATTCCAATGAGAATCTGCCAACAAATACAGAAAATAAAGCAATGGCCCATGGAATGGAAGCATTCTCCAAAAAAAGGAGATGCCAAGGAGAGCAATCATTATAGGACCATTGCTCCAATTTCCCATGCAAGCAAAGTGATGCTCAAAATATCACAACAAAGGCAAGAAATGGAGCAAGAAATCCCTGATAGTCAGGCTGGATTCAGAAAACAAAAAGTACTCAGGCTCATGGTAGAAATATCCATAGACTACTGGAGCAGGCCATATATAAATATATACTAGAGCAGGCTATATATATATATTTAAAAAAACAAATTCAGAAGATCTGCTGTGGATTTTTCTGAAAGATATGGATGTGTGCTTCAGTGGTTGATTGTCTTGATGGGTCCCCTGTATTGTGGATTACCATTATGGCGGAATACAGAGAGACAGAATGGCTTCTGTTCTGACAAGTGCCAGACAAGAGTGCATTTCATCTCCCTATCTGTTCAGTCACGTACACAGAACATATCCTATAGAAAACTAGTCTAGATTCAGATGAAGGGGGGGGGTGAAAATCGGTGGAAGGAACATCAATAATTTATGACACGCAGAAAACACTGCCTTACTGGCAGAAAGCAACAAGGACTTGAAACCACTTTTTGTGGTTTGGAAGTGAAGGAAAAAAGTGTCAAAGCAGGACTGTAGTTGAAACCAAGGAAGACAAAAACTCATAACTAAAGAAGAACGGGACTCATGTTAAAAAGGAAGAAACTGAAATAGTGAAGGATTTTGTATGCCGTGCTCCATCATCATCCGTCCAAATGGAAAATGCAACCAACAAATCAGAAGAAGGGCAGCAATGAAAGAATGAATGAAAATCATCAAGTGGAGGTTAAGGTCAAGATCATCCACACTATTATGTTTCCAGTCATCATGCTTGAAGGTGAAAGCTGAACACTGAAGAAAGCTTTTAAAAAATGGATTCATATGAAATATGTTTCTAGAGGAGAGCTTTCTGATACCCTCCGAGAAGGGTGAACATGTGGGTTCCCAGAACAAACCAAGCTTGGAATATTGATGGAGTCAAAAATGACAAAACCATCCTATTTGGGGCACACCACAAGAAGGCAAGATCAGCAGAAAAAAGTGCTACAACCCTGGGAGAAGTTGAATGCTGCAGGAAGAGAAGAAACCAAATACGAGATGGGTGAGCTCTCTAAAGGAAGCCACAGGGTTGTGTTTACAAGAGCTGAACAGCCCTTTGGCTACCACAAGACCCTGTAATGTCTAAAGACAGTACAGCCAAGGGCTCCCCCAACATCCCTGGTTAATGTACACAATACCAAAGGTTAGTCAAAGGATTCCCGTTCCCAAGCTTGGCATCAGGAGTTCAGTTCCTCCTTAGAAGAGAGCCAGCCTGTGTGGTCCTGAGCCAACAGCGCAATGCCAGACGTTGGGAATGGCCAACCACCCCTGAGTATTCTCTACCTCGAAAACCCAGGGAAAAGGTTGCCTTTGGTGTCACAGAAGAGCAAGAGATTGTTTAAACTGTTGTCATTTTTAGAGTCAGGGATGGAAAGAGGAGCTTCAGCGATGTTTTGCCTCTTACACTACAGGTGCCCCTTGATCTTGGAGGGAAAGAGCAAATATTCAGTACTTCTAGGTCTAAATATTGTCTGTGTGTGGACCCTCCCAAATCAGCTCTCTGGCGTGGCCCCTTGCTTGGCAGAGCCGCTTCGATGACCCTGCTCTGAACAGGCGAACTTTTAAAGCATAGATCCAGAGACACCTAAACATCTGGACTTGAAGGAAGACATGATGATGAAGTGTGCTTGGCTGCAGGGCAAAATTAATTTCAAAAACTTGTTCTAAATAGAAGTAACTTTGCATTGATTTGTTTTCCTGCATGGATCAGGGGGTTGAATGTGATGGCCATTTTAAGGCCCTTTCCAACGTCACTGTTCTATGATTCTGTGAACGCTAGTACACCCATCTCTCATTGACACATCATGTCCTGTTTGGACTCCCTAGTACCCTGACTGGGTAGGTTGGACACTCCCCCAGGCCACCTCTGCACTTTGTCCCGCTACAGCCCCACCCGCCCTCCCATTCTTTGAAGGGAAGAAAACATGGAGAAGAGTTTATTCAAAACCTCTGATAGCTCGGGAGCCCTGCTGGAGGGAAGCCAAAAGATAAACTACTGTTAGCCAACAGCAGGACCCATTGAAACAATGTTTTGATAGGAAACGGAATGGATTCACAGAAGAACTTCAGCCTTTGCGGCACCCTGAAAAGCAAACAGATTTATTGTGGCCTAGGGTTTTCCAGGAACAGAGTACAATTTCATCAGACACACAATGTTTTCTTCAAGTGTTAAAGGGTGTGTGTTTGTATGTATTACTCTCTGTCTCTATTGCATACACACACACACACACACACACACAGGGGGGGGGCAAATGGTCATTAAACACAAAAGGTCCAGTTTGTGCTGTCCCTTGAGCACTGCCTGGAGGCAGTTTTGGGATAGAGGAGAGATAATAGACTGAGGCTGAACACAGATAAGACAGAGATCCTATGGGTGGGTGTTTTTTAAGGGTTTCTTTGTCCCGGATTACCTTTGATGCTGATGTTGATTGATGACGTTGATGCGCGTGCGTGCGTGCGTGCGTGCGTGCGTGCGTGCGTGCGTGCGGCCAATTAGACATTGCTATGCACCTGGATATTTCATGGGATGTGACTGGTCAATTTTAAAATCAGTTGATCCGTGTCATAATTTGTTCCCAAAACTTTTAAAATTACATATTGTTTTTATTTAATTTTTTACTCTTTGTATATGTGGAGGGGTTGGAAAAAAGTTAACAACAGCATGGGGCAGGACCCCCTCCCCCACTACCAAATAATGGCTGCATAGTGGGAGCTTATCCTAGCTAGATTATGAGAAACAGGGAGCTTTGGTGCGAAGGCCTGCCGTGCCCAGTTTTGGCTGGGTTACGAGCTGCAGACAACATGCATGGATCAAGACCCTCTTGCCTCAATAGTTTGTCCTCTGTTGACTGCCGAGATATATTACGGCAACACATATTACTTGGGGCTCTCCTTGACCGTGATGCAGCAGGTCCTATCTTGGTCACTGACCCAGGATCAGCAAAACAGGATCCTATTACATGGTAACATCATACTGGGTGCTAATGATTAAAGAGGCCCCATTCAAAGTGTTGGTAGGTATCAATTTATGAAACCACACACAGGGTAGGAACTGAGTACCTGGAAAAAAGTGCCCACCTGGAGTCTCAGCTACCCACCCCCACTCCACCTAGTGGGGCACCTTTGCAGAGTACCCTTGTGATGCCCCTGAGGTAGAAGGCCTGTGGAGCTAATATACAAAGCAGAGCTGAGGGATCTGAAAAAGTAACTTTCCCAAACTCTCTTTTCCTCTTACCTGTCCTCCAGAATCATCATCATCTTTTCACAACAGATTGTGCGGAGGGCAGGGAAAGAGAGAGAGAAAGCCATAGGAGGCCATCCAAGGAGCTTCTGGATGAGGTAGCTCCAATCCCAAACCCTGGCCCCGGCGGGTGGGGTTCCCTAACTAGGCTCCCCCAAATGTTCTTGACCTAAAACTCCCAGAAGCCTTTGCCACTCACGGTGCTGGCCAGGATTTCTGGGAGTTTTCGTCCAAGAACATCTACAGACGCAAGACTGGGGACCACAGCCTGAGCCCCTTCACATCAGACTGCCGTTTCTAAGCATGTATAAAACACTCAAGGGGGGATACGAAATGGCAGAAGTGCTACATATTCATTCCATGGGTTTCGAGTTATGATCAGCCCAGATTTTGTGGTCCTTAGGAATCCAGGCCACCGGCCACCTCCTCCTGCCTGACCTCAGAAGAGCCATTAATCTCCTCCTGGCTCCCAAGTGTGAGCCAGTGAACTTAAGTCACTTCTTGCTACCCGCTCTGTTCGAGATGTAAGTAGGTCACTCTGCCATAACCGTTCCCTCCGACCCCAAGGCCTCCTGTTATGTTGCCCTGTTTGCCGGGAACATTCCAGGCCAAGAACAGGACTGGATGTGCCGTCCTGCAGAGGGAGGCAGCCCGAGAGGAAAAACAACGTTCACTAAATCAAAGGTGGGTAGTGCTCAGCAGACTCACTTCCCCCCCCTCTCTTACACACACACACACACACACTGAATAAAAGTATGAGAAATGTACACAGGAGATAAAAGACAATAGTTTCCCAGCCAGAATATACCCATATATACTCGAGTGTAAGTCAACCCGAGTATAAGTCGAGGGCCCTAATTTAACCCCCCAAGAACTGGGGAAACGTATTGACTCCAATATAAGTCTAGGGTGGGAAATGCAGCAGGGCCTGGCAGCTCCTCCTTTGTGAGCTGGGGGAGTGGTATGCAATGGTTAAAATGACTTGTAGCCGCTTGCCTC
>JAHTLZ010000155.1:1140427-1190827 GCA_023846285.1 Phrynocephalus versicolor | reverse complement strand
ATAATAATAATAATAATAATAATAATAATAATAATAATAATAATAATGGAACTTCCCTTCTGGGTTTTAGCTCTGCAGAGAATAAGAGCCATGTTGCTCAGAAATGTCACATTTAAAGACAATATCTTGTGGAACTGCATAGCTGGCATGGCCCCTGGTGTGGAGTTTCTGACAGTGGTAGTACCAAAGATAATCACTCAGCTATTATAGACCTCCAGTCTTATAAACCTCCTGGAGACCAGCGTATATATCAGCCTCCTTCTTACCCCACCAACAGTATGGGTGCCAACACCCGCATACATCCACTCACCACTTGGACAAGAAATCCAGCTGGAGTTTTTTTACTTGCCCTCTGACCCAATCTGCGGACACAGATTGCCCCACACATCTCACTCCACATGATCCTGAAAAAGAATCACAAATCAGTCTTCCAAATAATTGCCATAGGCTATGCTATAGAATTCGATGTCACTCCACCCCCACAAATGCCCTCATCTCCACACTTCCATCCCAAGTTCTCCAAGAAGTAGTTGTTTCACTCCTCCAAAAAGATGCTATAGAAAGGATTCACTCTATGGCCAACAACATGGGCGACTATTCCCAATATATTACTGTTCCCAAAAAGGACAAGAGATTTATGGCTCTTTTGGACCTTCAGGACCTCAATTAATTCATCACTCCAAAACCCTTCCAAATGATCACTTCGGACAGTGCTGTATCATCCATCTGCTTCCAAAGAACAATTGGTTTCCGGTCATCATTGATCTAAAGGATGCACATTTTGATCAGACAGGATCATCGCAAATTTCTTGTGTTTGCCCTTGACAATCACACATACTAGTTCAAGTCTCTCCCCTTTGAATTATCGACTGCCCCATGGGTTTTCACCAAATGCATGGCATCCTTATCTTGACGACTGGCTTTTGGTGCCGTTCTCACTAAATGAAGCCATTCAAGACCCTTAATTTACCCTTCTTGCGGAAACGGGTCTTCAGGTAAACTTCAGAAAGTCCATGTTAACTCCTTCCGAAGTCATTCTCAACACAGGAGCAATTCTGGATTCTGTCAAGGCAAGAGCTTTTATGCCAGAAGAACATCAGGCAAACATCACTCAACTCATATGCCATTTCCAACATTCTTTGGAGATGGTAGATTTCGCACAGTGCCTCCTAGGCCTCGTGGCCTTGACAACATCAGTCATCCATCACGCAAGTTTGAAAATGCACTCACTTCAGGCCTGGTTTCTTTCAGTAGAGGCTCTCACCACAGACATCAGCTCGATGGGATGAGGACACATTGCAACAATACCCAGATTCATGGCAGAGAGACACCTCAAGAGAGACATCTTCACACAAGCCACCTTGAGCTCTTAGGAGTCACCAAAGTTTTCCTTTCATTTGAAGCCATGATTGTGGGTCATGGTGTACAAGTTACAATAGACAACGCCACTACACTCTTCTATATAAACAAACAAGAGGGGCCCACTCATTATCCGTTATTTACCTTGCTGTTCAGCTATGGGAGTAGTGCTAGGTCAGACCCGTCTTTTCCATAGCAGTCCATATTTCCACAAAGAACAACCTTCTAGCATGTCAGACCAGCAGGCTTCACACCTACAGCCACAAATGGTCCCTAGACAATGATATGTCTCACAAGGGGTACCCCATGAGTAGATGTGTTTGCATAAGCAACAAATGCAAAGTGCCATCTTTACTGCTTCAGAGCAGGATTCAGAAACCCATCTCTGGGGGATGCCTTCATGACCACTGGTCTCCAAGCCTGTTATACCTGTTTCAACCACTACCTCTCCTCCAAAGAAGCACCATCAATTTGTGTTAGAATCATTCCAACACAATCTTGATTGCCCTGTGGTGGCCTCAGCAGGCATGGTTCACAACACTGAGCACTCTGACTTGCAACTTTCTTTGCCTCTTGATGCTTCCTCATTGGTTGACCCAAAACAATAGTCAAGTTTTCCATCAGGACCTTCAATAATTCCACCTCAAAGCAAAGCAAAAGTGTTCTACTTATATACCGCCCCATACCACTCCAGGTAGTCTCTGGGCAGTTTACAATTTTTTTAATTACAGTGTGCAGGCTACACATTGCCCCCCCCCAGCAAGATGGGTACTCATTTTACCGACCTCGGAAGGATGGAAGGCTGAATGAACCTTGAGCCTGTTACCTGGGATTGAACCCAGGTCGTGAACACAGTTTTACCTGCAGTACAGGCATTTAACCACTGCGCCATGAGGCTCACTGCATGGTGGATAACCCATCAATAGCTGATATTTTACAGCATTCCAGAAAATGGGTTACTGTACTACTACATTATACTCCTACAAATGGGTTATTTTTGGTGAAGAAGATAATATTCCAGTCACTCCAACCTCTTTAGAAAGCCTCCTGACTGTTCTTAATCTTATTCATTGTGGCCTTTCCCACTCTACCAAGAAAGTCTATATAGTGGATAACTCCCCCCCACCACCACCACAAATCTCCATCTGTCCTATTTTTTCATTACCTCACTCTAAGAAAGTTCCTCAAAGGCCTGAGAAATATTCACCCTTGCTTGTCCGGAATTATTCCTCAGTGTGACAGGGTTGTAGATTTACCTTCAGTGGTTCTTCCCTTTTGGACCTTATCATAAGAGGAGATGACTGTTTCAAAAACAAATTTTTATTATAACTTTTATCAGGAAGCTGAACAATGACTTCAGTTGGAGCAACAGGATCAAAAACGTCAACAAGTTCAGTCCATCTCTTGGTTAACTCAGAAGTCTCTAAATTGGTGTTCCTGATAGGGGAAGACCCCAAAACGTTCTCGATCCGTTGGTCTCCCTCAGAGGTGTCCCCCACCCTGAACACAGTGTGCCACAGCACACATGGTGTGCCCACTCTGCTTTGGGCTCCCTCTGCTCACCCTTCAGCAGCTCTGCCTGTGTCCCCTTCTTCCAAAGACCGTTGCCACTCGGGAACACACAAGCCCTTCTTTCTCTTGGAACCACCTTCCTCACATTCACTTGTGTTCTGCTCTCCTTCTTCCTGCCTTTTTTCTCCCTTACATCACCCCAGCCCTCCTTCCAATCTTCCTCCCTTTCCTCCATTATCAGGAACCCCTCTAAGATTGGCCCTTCTCAGAGGCTCCCATCTCGCACTTCCCTTCCACTCTCATCTCCTTCAGTCCTGGTACAAGAGTCTACAAAGGACTCCCTTCTGGCTTGGCGGGCGGAGTGGATGGCTTATTTGGTGTCTCCTGGCCTCCTCCATATCTCACCTCAGACTCAGTGGTCACTCCAGCTAGATCTGCAGGAACTGTCTAGAACACCATTCAAACCGCGAGCACCTACCTGAGTGATTATTATTTCTCAGAACAATCCTTCTGGTGGCCATCACCTCTGCTCATTAGGCTAGCGAGATTGCCACCCTCAGGGTTGACCCTCCCTCCCTCCAATTTCATCATAGTAAAGCTGCATTTTATCCAGGTGCCTTGTTCCTCTCCCTAAGGTGGTAACAGACTTCCATGCGAAACAACTCATAACCTTACGAACTTGCTTTCCGGCTCCATCCAGTGACTTGGAACACTCTCTCCATTTCCTAGATGTCAGAAGACCTTTGGCCTTCTAGGTGTCGAAAATGGCTCCTTTCAGGAAATCCAACAGACTGTCTGCTCTCATGGCCTCACTAGGAGAGTTTCTTCCATCTCCTCACAGGCTCTTTATTGGTGGATTGTGGCAACTATAAGATTGGCTTGTGTGTTCCTCTCCCTGCTTCGGTCCTGGCATGCTCTACCAGAGCAATAACCACTGCCTCCCTAAGACGTATAAGCATACTGGACATCTGTATGACTACAACATGGCCCACACCTTCCATAATCACTTCCAATTACAGGCTTGATGTCCGTGTTACGTAGATCAGATGCTGTATTCGGTCAAGTGATCCTCACCTCTGTTATGCTGTGATGGCCCACCAACTGGTAAGTCGGCTTGCTAATCGCCCATGTGTGTGCATTCACAGAAGGGCATGGAGAAGAGAGAGACTTTACCTCTGCAACTCTTGTTCTTCGAGTGGTTGTTCTGTGAATTCACACTTCCCACCCAACCTCTCCTCTACCATCATGCTGTAATTTCTCTCTCACCTGCTTCAATTGACAGTAGCGGGCATATTGGGGAACTGAGGAGAATGTGGGAAGAACATGCGCATATGAGGAGGAGGTGAAGAAGCAATAAGCTCTGGAAAGTTCCAGGTGTCTCTGCCCAGGTGCAGAAGAACCCACACATGTGTGTTCACAGAATGAGCACTCGAAGAACTACATTTACAGGTAAGTAACCTCTCTTTCTCTGTGCATTCGAAGGCACCAATTAATATATCTACAGCGCCCTGATACAGCCACCAGGATAAACAACAATCACAAATAAAGAGACTGAAATGGGCTATGCCTCTGTAGAAATATTTATTTTTGGGACATTTGGGATCTATACGACTGTCGTTCTAGCTCAATCTTGTGACGGGTTTGTCCCCTCCAGCTACTGATTCTTTCCCTCTTCTATGATGCTTTACCTCCATTCACTCTGCTGTATAATTCTTCTCCATCCTCCCCTTGACCCACACTGGTTGCTTTCTGGTTAGTTAATAATTTACTCTGACCTTCTAGGAAGGTGCCGGGACAGAGGAGGAGGTGTACTGGGAGCAAAGTCTTACAAGGGAGGCAAAACAAGATGGGACAGAGAGAGTGCACTGTTTACTGCGCTTGACCTCAGATGGCCCAGAGTGAAATGTGACAATTGCACGTAAGACATTGCACAATGTCTAATCATTCATAGTACCAGAATCCTTCTGTCTTGATTATTTTCCCAACCCCGATGGAAGAAAAATGAATAAATTGCTTGAAAAGAAGACATTTTACAGTGTCTTTACAGTTTTATAGTATTTGGTATTATAATATAATGCATATGTGTGGACAGAAGCGACCCAAAACAGTTCATAATTGCAATTATTGAGACAAGCAATTGCATTTTGGTGATACTGTCTGTAGAAGGAGTACAGGATTGGAGTACAGCAAACACATGCCTGTTCTTCTCCAAACTCACAGTGTATCCCATGTGCCCAGGTTTGCATTAGAATTTGACACAGTTGGTTTAGAAACCGGTGGGCCTCTGAATTACAACCAAGAGCGTGATTCTGCCTTATTTGAATTTGCCTCTCACTGCACAAATATTCCCTAAATCAGATGAGATAAAGACCTACTGGGATTTGGCCAGGAGCGAGGTGATGTGAAAGGGATGGGCAAAGGGCTGTTGTAGCACGTAGGTGTGTTTAACTTAAGCCACCTTTGCCTCGGCACCCAGTTTTCCATGCACGCACCGTAGAGATTATACAAGGCAATCACTAATGTTATGTAAGGGAACGGCATCCAGCCAGGGCATCTTGGTGCTCAGCCCAGATCCCTTTACATCAGGCAGGCAAGATCAACAAACACAGCAGGGGGTGGCTAGGTGGGAGGAACCAACCAGACAGACCAGAGCCATTATATAAATCTGTCTGTTATCTTTGTCCATTAAAAAAACATTATTATCCAAAGGTGTCGCGCCATTATGTGCTGCTGCTGCTGCTGCTGCTGCTGCTGAAACCTAGGACGTCTCTTCCTCCTCTTGGCTTCTCATGACCGTGGTAACTCAAACTCATTCCAGGAAATCCTAACAGATTCTCAGCTTTGAACTCCATGACCACCCTGTCCCCAGGAGAACCATCGGTGAACTTGAGCTGCACTTGATGCTGATCTGCAAGCAAGGCATCGAGAGCAAGGGGCTGAATGCCTAACCTTTTGGATATGTAGATGGAGAGCGGAAGAATTGCTTCTGGACTGTATCTCGCAGAGTTCCAACCCAGCAGTGGCCATGCTGGCTGGAGATTCTGGAAACAATAATCTAAATTACAGTGGCACCTTGTATAAAGCAATTAATTCATTCCAAATGAAATGATGTTAAGCAATTTTTCCTTTATACAAATTTCCCATAGGAATGCATTGAAAACAGAGTCATCCCTAATCGCGACCATTTTTACGTTATACGGATTTGCCCCATAGGCGATTCTGTTAAGCAAATTTCCCCTATCTCCGGAATTTTTTATGTTGTACAGATTTTATGTTATACAAACCGTTTGTTATACGAGGGTCCACTGTAATTGATCTTTCCAAACTCTGGGATGCAGTATAATTAAAGATGAATTACTAATGTGGAGAAGAGTCAATATAATCCCACTTCCTTCAAACCTTTGTTGAGTCGGGGGTGGGAGAGGGCACAGATAACCAAGATATATTCTAGCACAAGCCCTGTTGCAATGCACAAGAACTGTACGACAACCTTTCTGCGGAATCAATTCCTGGTGGGTGTGCCCATATGAAGTATGCTAAATGGGTTTTTATATTTATTTATTTATTTATTTATTTATTTATTTATTTATTTATTTATTTATTTATTTAGGGGCTTGTATACCGCCCGTCTTCCCGAAGGAACTCCGGGCGGTTCACAACTAAACAAGACAGCAAGCAAATAGATACAACATGTGAGCAAGTAATAAAATCAATTAAAACACATATTAGAGAAAAAAAGGCATAATGGCAGATGGTGGGCAAAAAAATAAAAATTAAAAAAAAATTAAGAGTCACCAAAGGCCTCCCGGAAGAGCAAGGTCTTTAAAGCTTTCCGGAAGGCTGGCAGGGACTGTGCAAGGCACAATTCACTGTGACTAGGGAGATGGTTCCATAATGTAGGGCCTGCCACAGACAAGGCTCGGCCACGAGTAGACCTTTTTCGAGCCTCCCTGGGCGTGGCCACCCACAGCAATTGCGCCCGTGACACTCTAGTAGGTCGGGCCGAAGTTGACCGCTGGGAGATCTGCTCTGCCAGGTAATCAGGTCCCAGGCCATTGAGGGTTTTGTAAATTAAAACCAAGACCTTGAATCTAATGTCAACATTATATGTCAGCAATGCCTGGCTCAGTGGGCTAAACAGCAGCTTGACAATTCAAATCCATGACCACGCAGTGGAGCGAGCTCCTGTTGTTAACCCAGACGACTGCCAACTGAGTAGTTCAAAAGCATGTAAATGCAAGTAGATAAACAGGTACCACCATAAAAAGCAGGAAGGTAAACAAACAGTGTCCTGTGGGCAGAAATGCATTCAGCCATGCCGGCCACATGGCCACAGACTTGCACAATACTGGCTCTTTGGCTTGGGAACAGAGATGAGCACCACCCCTAGAGTCGGACACTGTGACGACCATGCACGTCCATGGTGAACCTTTACATTTACCTTTAATACCTGCCTGAAGCCACCCCTGGGAGGAAAATGAGAAAGGCATCCTGAAAGATCAAGCAGAGAAAGAAGGAGAACAAGAAAGCACACAAATGGGAGAGAGGGAAAGGCAAAAAGGGAGGGTGGCTGTGTGCCGGGCTAGAGTCTCGGGAGTATATTGGTTGTGTAACAAGGCGCCAGCACAGAACCTGATATGGTTATTTATAACTCTTACTATGTTTACTGCCTCCCCCAATCCCAGCACTGGGATTAGCTGCTCATGGCATCCACAGCTGGGGAGGAGGGGACTGGATGTTTTGGTTTCTACTTAATATATGGATCTCAGCATTGAGGGCTGGGTGGTGGGAAAAAGGAATCAATGGTTGACATGGTGTTGAGGCTGTAGGCTAGACACGGCCTGATCATCATTGACTGAAGCATCCTGTAACAGCTGGATAACATCCCAATCCAATGCGCTGGAATTGAAAGCTGATTCCTTCTTATCGTATTCATTATTGGAGGTATTACACCCTGCCCAGAGAACGCTGTTTATCAGGAGGTCTTAAAGTGTACTAAATTAATAGGCAAACCAATTATGCTTTCTCCACCACTACTGCTTCATGTAAATAAAACCTTTATTTCTTTATGTTATGTATCTTGACATGCCGCCTTTCACCACAAAGTCTTCCCCAAAACACAAGAGAGATTAACAAAGGTTAATAAAGAAAAACATCTGTTAATCTTTTAGGTGCAACAATATTTTTGTTTTGCCTCTGTTATAAATGCTGAAACAGATCAACACACCTTCCTCTTTGGTCATTGATAATTCAGTTGCATCTTCAGTTTTGTTTGAGTTTTTTTGACCATCACAATGCAGCTGGTGAAAAAAAAATCTGGAAATAGAGAAGCCACACTCTCCTGGTAACTGTGAAGGATTTCTAAAAACACAGAAACTTAAAATGGTTACAGTTTGACTGCAGAAGGAGTGTTTAGTCCTTCTTATATTACATTTGCAACTTAATAATAATACTCTTATTTCTGAAGGGGATGGATTAGAAATAATTTATGATCTGTAGCACATTACTCCCAGTAACTTTGAGGCAGCTTGGAGGTTTGTCTCCAACCTCCCAACAGTCTTCAGTTTTCCCTTCATTGTTATTGTTCAGTCATTCAGTCGTGTCCGACTCTTCGTGACCCTATGGACCAGAGCTCGCCAGGCCTTCCTATCTTCTACTGCCTCCCGGAGTTTGGTCAAATCCATATTAGTTGCATCGATGACACCGTCCAAGCATCTCATTCTCTGCTGTCCTCTTTTCCTTTTCCCTTCAATCTTTCCCAACATCAGGGACTTTTCCAAGGAGTCCTTTCTCCTCATGAGGTGGCCAAAGTACTGGAGCCTCAGCTTCAAAATCTGTCCTTCCAGTGAGCATTCGGGGTTAATTTCTTTCAAGATGGATAGGTTTGATCTCCTTGCAGTCCAGGGGACTCTCAAGACTCTCCTCCAGCACCACAGCTCAAAAGCATCAATTCTGTGGCGATCAGCCTTCTTTATACAATAAGCCAATTAATTCACTTATGTGTTCCAAAGTAAAAGATCTCACAAACTGGGAGAATGTTGGAGGGAATGGAATTCATTGTTCCCTTTTCCCTCATGATATCATATGTCACAGCCTTGCCAACAGGATCCCGCAGGAGGTGATGTGCAATGAGTCTCCCCATGAAGGGTTCCTATGACACACAAACTTCCCTCTGTCATTAATTTGTTCTATATACAGTACAGTAGATACAAAAATGTATCCACTTGTTCTAGTGCTGTGCATTTTCACCCTCTAGAGGGCAGGCAGCACATACACACATTTCCTGTTTTCCCAACACAGGAAGGAATCACAAAGACCCACACATCTGGGGTGTTCGTGCAGGCAGGAGCGGTACGCCCATCATCTCCTTCAGAATCCTCAATTAATTTGCTGATATTAATGTACGTGCATGGCTCATCTAGACTCTAAAGCAGTGACGGCGAACCTTCATCACTCCAGATGTTTTGGACCACAACTCCCAGAATTCCAAGCCTGTGTTGCCAATGACAAAGGACTGTGGGAGTTCTGGTCCAAAACATCTGCAGGTTTACCATCAATGCAATCTCTTGAGGTTGCTCTTATTATGAGTCAAGCTACTATAATTGTGCACTGTTGTACAGGAAAGCCTCCATGAAGCAGTAGGCAGCTCAGAAGAATGCTGCTTGTTATCTAACAATTTCACCTCTGTAAATTTTACAAGATTTGGATATCCTAGAAATACAGTGAAAATATGGGAAAGTGCCGGTTATGCCAACCTTGTGAAGGATCCCTGTGTTATTAAACCCATTTTGTTGTTGTAAAGACTGATAATGACCCCACAGGGCTGTAGGAACGGAGGACATCTGTTGAAGATGGAAAGAATTACTCCAGACACCAGGTCTACTTATTGGAAATTAACCGAAAAGTAAAACTACCTTGCATTTGTTGGAGCACCTTATGCTTCTTGGTTCCTGTTTTCCTGCTGTCAGATGTAACATTCAGAAGTCTGGAAGTTGAGTCATGGCTACTGGACTTCTTTTTCTTGAGAGATAGAAACGTTTCTCTGCTCATCCAAGCAGCTTTATCAAGACTGAGAAAAAGAAGTCCAGTAGCCATGGCTCAACTTCCAGAGAAACTCAACTGGATCTTCACAGACATATCATGTTCAGAAGGTTTTTCTCCCACTGTTCATAAGCTTCTAAATGTCACTAGACATGATTCTAAGGATAGAGGCGTGTGTCTGTGCACACAGAAAAGGCAAAGATGTTTTGTAGTGGCATGCACTGCATGTACGCATTGGATTCAGGAACCACTGTTGAACTGCGAGACAATGCTTGCATATAAGGATGTCTGTGAGTTGGCTTCCGCGTTAATTCTCTGGAATTTTAAACCATTGAGCATCCCATTATACATGGCTCCTGCTGCCTTCTGTGGGCCAACAGAATAGGCTGCAGTTGGGAAAACCTTTGAGATGGTGGAGAAACCTTTCTCTTCGTTCCAGTCATTGTGTTCACCGCAAAGGCTTGGGCTCCACTTAAACTAAGCTCCAAAATGTAGTACTTTACGTTTTATCATAAAAGTGAATGGCTTCTATTGACTTCTTTGAGAGAAAGAATATAATGGGGACGTAGTCAAGGAAACCACTGGAGAAGGACAAAACATCTACTGGGGAAGAACAGCTGGGCCTCTACTAACAGAGATTCCCTTAGAGAGGGTATATCGAAGGCAAAGGTAGCTGTTTTGGGCATTGGGGGGTGGAATCCAAATTATATATTACTATAATAGTTCTGTCACAGTCTTACATTAGTAGAAAACTTCTTCAAAGTACGCCACCAGATTACATGAAAGTAACTGATTTGCCTGGTTATCTTTCATTCCATAGATCCCTCTTCTCTACTTAATGCAAATCCGCTGTTCATCTTTCATCACATCCCAGTCCTGTATGCAACAGCAAGGATTAGTTACTGCTGTCCTGTCCTACTTTTAAACACCTCTCGTTAGTAAGCAGAAAAATGAGAACTGCTTACACAATTAAGGTGTGCAAAGTACTGTATGTGTCAGAGATTCAATGATAAAAATATAGAACGCCTATTGTGAGAAGGGTATTTCCACCCTTTTGTGATGTGGAAGCATTAAAAAATTCAGTTGTTTCTGCACTGAAGCTAAAAGAGATATGTTTGAGAAAGAAGGAACAAGTATTGATAAAGGCAAACTGTAACAGGACATTGGCGTGCATGTTTTATGTACCTAAAGGGAAGCATTCCAGATGAAAGGGATCACTATGTGAAGATAATTTCCCTAAAACTAAAGAGAGATAATTCTGGAGCCTGAAGACAAATGCTATTAACATATTCCACCATGTTCCTGCAGTTTGCCACACTGCATATTTGTATCCTGTGGGGAAATGTGTGTGTACACCTTTTCTGAGAGGTCACTCCTTGTGTTAGTTAGTTTGTTCCTGTGACACCTGAATGTGAAGGTCAGGCTAGACTTGATGTAAGAACAAAACAGTCAGGCCTTCTGGGACATTCTCTAGTGGGGTATCTACAGATGCCAAGTTGGCCATCAAGGCCTCCAGTGCTAACAACAACAGCAGCAACAACAACAACAAAACCACCACCACCACCACCACCACCAACAACAACAACAACAACAACAAGATTAGAACTGTGAAGGGACTTTATTCATCAAGTCAAAACTCCTGTCAAGGAGGCACAGTGAGGAACTGAACTCCAAACTTCTAACCACTGAGTTGTCCAGCAGTTCTATTGATTGGTTTGAAAACTGTTTTCTAGCACCGGCTGACAACATGATTCCACAACATAAAGCCCTGAATAACCATTAATCATATTATACAGATGATATCTGAAGGTGTCTAATATTTGAAGAAGATAGCCAGTATGGTGTAGTGCAGGGCTGTCCAAACTTTGGCCCTCCAGTTGTTTTGGGCCCAA
The DNA here is from genome assembly GCA_023846285.1 of Phrynocephalus versicolor. Taxonomy (NCBI): domain Eukaryota; kingdom Metazoa; phylum Chordata; class Lepidosauria; order Squamata; family Agamidae; genus Phrynocephalus; species Phrynocephalus versicolor. The sequence goes on along the minus strand of JAHTLZ010000155.1, from coordinate 1,179,023 downwards.
CTCCCAGAATTCCAAGCCTGTATTGTCAGTGACAAAGGACTGTGGGAGTTGTGGTCCAAAACATCTGGAGGGCTGAAGTTTGGACACCACTAGTGTAGTGGATCCAACTCAACTATGGACTAAGACTCAGGGAGGCCTGGGTTCAAATTCCTTCTCAGCCATGGAAAATCACTGGGGGTGTAAAACTGGTAACACCACTCCTTGAAGATCTCATTTACTGTGAAAGCTCTATCAAGGTTGCTATGAATCAGTTCTGGCTTGACAACACATAACAACACCAGTATTTGAAGGGCTATCGGATCCACGACCATTAGAGTCCAGTAGTAGCAAACCAGCTACGCTGAAGCTGCCCTTGAAGTTAGCATACGGAGAGCAAACTCAACAGACACAAAAACAGTCAGCACAGTCCACCCCCACCCTACCCTCACGGGGAAAGGTGCTTCTATTTTATTTATACTGATCATTTCCCATTTTGTGTGCTGGTCTCTAACTTGGTGGCGGCGGCGGCCTCAGCCTCCGGCCATGGCTGGGCTCCCTCCTCACCTCCCTCGCTCCACAGAGCAAGGCAGCAGCTCAGAGGGGGCTGGCTGGGTGGGAAGTAGCTTTGTTTTCCCCTTGGTCACCCAAGTCCGTCCCTCTGTCAGTCCACTGCTGTGGCTGCTCCGGCTCAGAAGGCTGGCTGACACTGCCTCCGTCTGCCCCCTTCCTTCCTCACAACCACAATAACACAGGCAGCAGCCACACAAGGAAGGCAGGTGGGAGGGATGGAGGAGAAGCAGGGGCGGGGCCTCGAGGCCATGGAGGGAGTGGGAGACCTTGCCACAGTGGGGGAGGAGCGGGGACCTTGAACTGCCCCACTAGCCATGTGTTGATCATCTGGATGGTGGGTGGAGGGAGGGAGGGAAGCGACATAGACCACTGCTTTGGACTGCCTCAGCAATAGAAGCAGCTGCAGAGGCGGGCTTGCTCACGAAGCAGGGGGTAGGTGTGTGGGGGTCTACTATTGGTCCTGGGGGCCAGATTCAAGACCCTGGGGGGGGGGCATCCGGCCCCCAGGCCTTAGGTTGAAAACCCATGTGTTAGAACATGCCTAAGAATACCAGGCGCTGTAGGCATCTGGAGTGGAAACTGGCAAACCATTCCAGTATTTCTGCCAAGAAAACTCAGTGGATATGGGGTCACAAAGAGTCGGTCACGACTGTAACGACACAACACACGCACAATGTGGCAATTCCACATACCATCCGTACACCTGTATATAGGTTTGCGTTGATATGCACGGTGTACGGCATTGGCACTGCTAAGTTGGCTGTGTGCCAACTGAACCTGTTGAAACAGTAAGAGGGAGGGGACAGAATGTGTGTGAATGGAACTGTGTGCCTACTGGCTGGTGTGATGCCTGGCCACTGAGATACTTTAGTCCACATAAGGGTTGTGTTCATAAGAGGTTTTGTTTGATCAAAGCAATTCTATGAGGTGGAGTCTGGAGTCAGTTAGATGTGAAGTCTGAGTGTACGAATGACATGTGGTTTGCTAAGAGCTGTTCTGCTGGAAAGAGCTGAGGTCTCTATTTTTGTGTAGAAGCTGTTAAGACTATTTGCACATTCATGCTGAAACTTCTGCTGGAACAAAAAATAAAAAAAAATAAAAAGGGAAAGCTACAGGCTAAGGAATGATTTGTGTCCTAACAGAAGATCATGAGAGGATCTTACCTCTCCACTCACACAGAAATACCTGTGCACATCCAGCAAGACTAATCCAAGTAATCCAATAATCCAGTAATCATTTCTTTGACCACTTTTAAACGCACTTAGTGAGTAGATAACTATAAAAGCTTTGCCTAACATTATAATCTTAATAAAAACTGCACACCAGCAGTTCCTCTTGCTGCTCACCTCCCAAGCTTTTTCACCTGAAGGCCATCTAGGTCTCTGTGACTAACTTCTTGACTCAGTTGTTGTGAGACCTTCTGATGCTGTTGGGCAGTTAGTTGCTCCTGCAAATTCTGCCACATTTGCCTGAGACTTTGGGAACCTGTTCAGAAACATATGGAGTATCAATGCCTGGTATAGTGTTAGTTCTCACTGGGAAACATACGGGGATGTTATTTCAGGGGAAACAGAGACATAAGTCAGGACGCTACTGTACCACATATGCAATGAACTAATGTTACAGTACTTTTAAAGCACTGAATAAATTAAGGCATTTCTCCATTTTAATGGGGGATGTTAACAGGATCATTTTAACACCTTATTTCCAAACTCTTTTTCACACCTGCTGATGTTAAACTAAATAGCCTTAACTATATTTATCAGGCTTTTCCTGATCCCTTCTAGAGACAAGACTGGCAACATAACCCTACTTTACAGAGTTGTTGTAATAAATTACAAAGTAAAGTAATAAGAACTTTCAAGAATATACTAATATGTTAAATAGCGTTTTCTGGGTCCACACTTAGCAATGGAGGGAGTAAGTGAACTTTGAGAAAAGGGTGGGCCTGCTTGGAGACTCTGGAGGGGATCGTTAAAAGTTTGACTCCCTAGAGCAGTGTTGGCGAACCTACAGCACGGGTGCCAAAGGTGGCACCTAGAGCCCTTTCTGTGGGCACCCGACATCACCCCTTCAAAGCCACCAGTATTGAGGTTAAATTGCTGTGTTGGCACTTTGAGAAAAAATAGTGGGTTTTGAATCACAGTTTGGGCATTTGGTCTCTAAAATATTTGCCATCATTGCCCTAGACTAGGATCACCTGGAAAACTTTGTTCAGTTCCGGAGAAAGGAGATGCCAACTAATGCAGTAGCCATTGGACCATTGCTCTAATTTCTAATAAACACAAAGTGATACTCAAGGTGTTATGACAAACCTATACCTTATAAATATATAGAACAAGAAATGTCTAATTTACAAGCTGGATTCAAAAAGGAAGAGGCACTCGAGATCATACTGCAAATATTTGCTGGCTGCGAGAGCACACCAAAACATTTCTGAAAGAGATCAGTCTATGCTTTATAGACTACAGCAAAGTCTTTGGCTGTGTGGATCATGAGAAATGATGTGATATTCTGAAAAAGTGAGTGTGCATTTTATGTCCAAAGCATAACCTGTATTGTGGACAATAAACTACTCTTAAAAGAGAATATGGAGAGACAGAATGGCAAAGTGGTCAGAGACAAAGGCACATTTTATCTCCTTATATGTTCAACCTTTGTGCAAAACATCCATATGAAAAGCCACACGAGATTCAGGTGAAAAATGAGAGAACATTGGTGGAAGAAACCCTGGTCTATTCAAAGTCTATTCTTGGTGGCTGGCCGGGCATTGTGGAACAAACTGCCTTGCAAAATCCGCCAAGTTGAGCCCCTAATAGCCTTTTAAAAAGCATTAAAAACCTGGCTTTTTAAGGAAGCACATGGCGATCTGTAATGTATTGTTATATTGCTCCCCCAGTGTTTTTTTCTGCTACTCTTCCCTCCTTCCAGGCTTTGTTTGTTTGTTTTGATTAACTTGTTTACTGGTTGTTTCTGTTTTATTTATTAATTTTTATTTTTATTATTTATTTGGGTTTCGTATAAACCGCCCAGACTCCCTTCTGGAAAGTGGAGCAGTCTAGAAATGCAAAAATAAATAAATATAAATAAATAAATAAGGACCAGGCTTTTTGAAGGACTCTATCTTCCCATATGAACCTCCTGAAGTCCTGTGGTGCAGTGGTTATATTCCTCTACTGTAGGTAAAGCTGTGCTCACGACCTGGGGTTCAATCCCAGGTAGCAGGCTCATGGCTGACTCAGCCTTCCATCCTTCCAAGGTCAGTAAAATGAGTACCCAGCTTGATTGGGGGGGCGGCAATGTGTAGCCTGCATTACTGTCATTATACTGTAAACTGTCCAGAGACTATTTGAAGTGGTTTCTTGGTTTTTAAGATTATAAGAAGGCCTCCTCTCTGTCCTATTGGCAATGCAGGCACAGCTGAGGGGTACACAGGGAGGGACTTCTCTGTGGGAGCTCCCAGGTTAAGGAATGATGTCCCTCAGGAGATCAGGTAATATTTGATAGAAAAGAATAATGCGGGCCCCTTTCTTTTTGTCCTTCCACTGACCACTGAAGACAGACCCACCTTTTCAGACAAGGTTTTAACAATCATGACGGAATCCCTCAATGCTTTTACCAAATTAAGATAGTGTTTAATGTTTACTTGATTTTAATTATTCTGTTGTATTTTAATTAGCATATAATTTAATTGCTTTTTAAATTTTAACTTACTCTGTTTTTAATTATATTTTTCTTCATGTTGTGAGCTGTCTTGAGTCCCCTTATTGGGAGAAAGGCTGCCTATAAATAAAACAAATAACAAGAAACATCTATAATTTAAGATATACAGATGACACCATCTCACTGACAGCAAGCAGCTACGACTTGAAATGACTTTTAGTGAAAGTGAAAGAAGAAAAAAGCGAAAGCAGAACTACAGTTGAATTTAAAGATAAAAATCACGTCTATAAAAAGAACTACTGTACAAAAATGTAGCAAACGTATGTAAGAAATTGACACTGTTAAAGATTTGGTAATCATGAAGGAGTTAAAAAAGATCATCAAGTGTAAAGATGTGTTACTGGAAGCCAAAACCTAGTCATCCACCCTTTCGTATTCCTGTTCACTATGTGCGGGTGTGAAAGCTGCGCAATAAACAAAGCTGACAGGGGGAAAATGATTCATTTGAAATATGATGCTAAAGGAGAGTTTTGTAGATTCCCTGGACTGCCAGAATGACAAACAAATGGGTCCTAGAGCAATTCAAGAATGAATTTTATCTGGAAGCAAAAAATGATGAAGCTGAGGCTTTCGTATTTTGATATATTATTATTGTTGTTGTTGCTGTTGCTGCTGCTATTTTATATTTAGTAAAAACTACAATACAAAACATAAAAATAAAAACAAGTGACATTTATATCAGAGGAAAAGAAATTAACTGTAACAAAACAAAACAATCTACATGGCAAGCCATATGTATTTTGGATATACTGTACAGTATTATAAAAGGTAATATTTGATAGAAAAGAATACAGCGGGAAAGCTTAAAGGCAGCAGGAAAAGAGAAAGACCAAATATGAGATGGATTAACTCCCTAAGGAAGCCACAAGCTTGAATTCACAAGAGTTGTTGTGCTGCCCTGTTGGACAGGACATTTGGGGAACTACTCGTTGACAGGGTTACCATAGGTTGGAGATGTATTTGTACACGACCCCTAAACTTCGCCGCAAATGGCTCCCAGCTCCGGAGCTTAAAATTGTTTCCTCACCAGCTCCAGAGTTTTCAGATAATTGAGTGCGACCACGCCCACATAAGCGCGTCCCAGCGCACTTTTCAGGTACCTGCTCTCCGGAGGTGAAAATTCCTGATGCGGATATAACGTAGTGACTGCCGGGCTCTCCTTGCTTCTGTTTGTTCTTTTTTGCCCCCCTCCCCTTTAAGAGATCTGAATGCAGTGCCGGGACGGCAGAATGGAGGTGAGCGGCATTCTTTTCTTCCTTTTTTTCTCCCTCCCCTCATGCAGCCAGCAGCCAAGAGTGCAGAGGGGGTGGGAACGCAGGAACAGTGACAAACCCCTAAGATTTCTGGTCCGAATTTAAGCCATAAATGGTTTTTTAGAATCTTGGAACTTGGCAGAACATGTACTTCTGATGAGAACTGCCCATGTGACCTGCTCTTCCCAGGCTGGGCACTGGAGAGCTTTAACTCTGAGGTACACTCACAAGGAGAAAACTAGGAACCAAGCCTTCTTGGTGGTTGCCTCATGCCTATGGAACATCCTTCCTCCTGAAATATACCTGTCCTCTCTGGAATCCTTTGAACATCTATTAAAAACCTACTACTGTAGAGTACTCAGGCTTCCCCTTAGACCTGAACACAGCTGCAGCATCCTATATGTGCTCAATTAACATCATCCCTGCCAGCCTATTGCTCTAAATCATTATATACTGGGTTCAGTTGTTGATTGGCTTCTTTTTGATTTTGATTGATTCATTTTAGTTTGTTCATTGTCCTATTGTACTGTTGTGATATTGGCTGCAAACCTCCCAGAGTGGCCTCGCTACCAGATGGGTAGTATATATATAAAAAAACAACCAATCAATTAAACAAACAAATAAAAAATAAAATCGTCAGACTGAATTATTTAGTGGACTAATAAAAGTACAGTACCGTCTTTTCTTGCATTTATATGGCGTAGGAGGGTAATTATCCTACAATGTGGGATTTACTCCAGCCCAAAATCAAAGAGGGAACTGCCTACGTGGCGCAAAGCTTGCTTCTGTGTGATGCATCAGCAGCACCCTGCAGGCCACGGAGAGCTGATGACGGCGGAACCCGCCTAGACCGTAAGTGGAGCCGCGAAGCAGCTTCCGTTACAAACAAATTACAAACGCTACGTTGTAACGAGAAGGAACGATTGCTTCGGGATTTGGCTTTTGGCTGGCACCCATTACACGGCAGGTTTATAGGGGTGGGAGGTGGTAACAACACCTTGGCCATGACTCCTCCTCTAAGCTCTCCTCTCTCTCTCTGGGTTTCATGGGCGACTACTACCCCTAACCTATTTTTGCACTTGTGTTTTCTGATGGCCACGTGGCTCACCCCCCCCCGCTTTTTACTACCCCTTTACTAATCTCGGAGGGAGGGAGGGCCGCAAAACCACGTGACCTTAGGAGCGGGGGCGTGTGGGCGGGGCGTAGTCTGACTCCGCCCACCACCTGGCCCACCCACCCACCCACCCCTCCGGGAAGGGGAGTCATCCGGGGCCGACCGACTGACCGACCGACGGCGCGCGTGGGTGGCCGGGCCTGCCTCAGCCGCCGACCATGACGCCCAGCGGCGATTTGATGGGGGCAGCCGAAGACCTCGCTGACCAGGTAAAAAAGTTGCGGCCCTTTTTCCCACCCCACCCCACCCCCTTTTCTTTACTCGAGGGTGGAATGGTCTGGCCCTCGCGCTCGGTTGAATGAGGCGCGTGTTGCGAGGACCGTACCATCGGGCGTGAGGCGGGGAGGGAGGTGCGCGCGTGTGTGTATGTGTAAAGGGGGAGGGAAGGGACCTTCGGCCGTGCTCGTCCCTTCCTCCCCCCCTCCCTTCCTGGGCGTCTGTCTCGTTCGCGCGCCCGCGCGCGGGGGAAAAAAAGAGGGGGGGTCGCGCGTGCGCTCCGGGCAGGTTGGCGGCGGGGCTTTTCTCTCCCTGGGCGGAGAGCGGAAGGAAGCGGCCGCCCTTCCTTGTCGGGAGTCTCTTGCCTGATTCCCCCCCTTCCCTCCTTTTTCCCCTCCTCTTCCTCCTCCTCCTTCTTTCTATCATCTCCGCGCTTCCCCCCCCGAATGAATCCATCCCTCTGCCTTGAGTCGAATTCAAAACAAGGCATGGGGCTTCTTTGGGCCAAGGGGGCAGGGTTTCGGGATCGTTTCGGTGCTAATGGGTGGTTTGTTTGTTTGTTTGTTTGTTTGTTTAGAATATTTTTACCTCACCCTTTTCCTTGGAAAAAGGACCCAAGGTGGCTTACAGTATTTTGTGTGTTGTTTTATATGGTGCCTTGTTTTGAGTGCGTGGAACAGCACTCTTAATTTCATTGTGCATACCTTGCATATGCATAATGACAATAAAACTCTATTCTATTCTATTCTATTCTAATCAATAATGAGGGAAGTTTCAGAGAGGATAGCTGCATTAGTCCTTTCAAGAATTGCAGGCAAAAATCAAAGGAAAAAAAACAAAAGACACAAAACATGTGGCACCTAAAGACTAACTTTCTTATTTTAATGTAACATTTTGTGGACACGTCCACTTCTTCAGACATATAGCAGCAGAAATACAGAGGGATGATACAGAGCCCAGAACATTTAAGATATATTCAAGTTGAGAACATGGAATTAGGAGAGGCATCATCATAGAACATTAAAATGTAACATAGAAGCTATAAGGACCACATAAAAAGGAAAAAAATTCATTATGAGAGGTGGAAAGCAACATGGAGAACACTGGTGTTCTTATGAAATCAGTCAATGCAATCATGTATGGTAATCCATATAAAAGCCACATAGTATGTAGTCCCTCATTCCGGGAAAGCTTGCCTGAAGAGCAGAGAGGGGCAGTCCTGGCCTCCAGCAGGAGGGAGTTATTTACCATGTATGATTGGCTAGTCTTCCTGTATAGCAGGCTTAAATTTTAATTTGTTGTCCTTTTAGCATCACTTGTTTTAACATTGTCAACCGCCTTGGCTGTACCCACTAGGAAAAAGGCATCCTAAAACAGGATAAATAAAGGCGGGAGCAGTGAAACACTGGGTGGTCTACCAGATATTTGTCAGACCTCATCTCCCATCCATTACTGGACAGGGGGTAGGCCACGCCTGCCCAAAGTCCGGCCAGGGGGCCAAATCCAGCCCGCCAGGCCATTCTGAGTGGCCCGCGGCTGGCTGGCCCACCCCTCCCTCCCCCTCCGTCACCCCATGTTTTTTTTAAAAGAAAGTGGGTGGGGCTTGCAGTGGGGTGGTGGGATTGGGGAGCAACCGGCCCCTGACACATTCTCAGCCACCAAATCTGGCCCTCCTTACAAAAAGTTTGGGCACCCCTGGGGTAGGCAGTACAGTAATTAGGAATTCATGGGACCATAGGCTGTCCACTCCTCTACTGCCTGCCCCTAAAAGAAATTTGTAAGGTAGCGCTGTATTGCCATTCCCTCTCATATTTCTGATGAGAACAGAGAAGGTGGCCAAGAGAATCAGTAGCTTGCCTAAAGTTATTCAATTGGTCCATGCCACTAGTAACATCCGAACCTGGGGCTTCTTGGTTTTCACCTCTTTTATTGGATTGGCCACGGGGATGAGTTGTTCATAGCTTTTTGAGGTCTAGCCTGATCCTCTTGTGGTATTTATTTATTTTAGAGTATTTTTACCCTGCCTTTCTCCTTGGAAAAGGAGAAATCAAATTTCCTCACTTTCGGGGGAGGGGTGAGGATTTGTGAGTGATGCAATAGTGTATTCATAAACATTCCTAAACATTCTGTTTCAGTGTTCAATCAACTTCAGAATTCAGATGATCTATACAGAAACATAGCCTCCCTCTGGTTCTGTAGTTCCTCATTTGGAGAGTATATGGACAATACTCCCATGATCCTACAACATTGGCTGCGTTGGCTAAGGCTGAAGGGAGTTGCACTCCAACAACATTTGAGGATCATACATTTTGTACCCCAGCTCAAAACTTGCAATTCACCCAAAGCACATGGCATACCAATTTTTTATTATTTTTTTACTGTCTTGATGTGCAACTCTTTAAATGACCCTCACTGTTTACAATCCTGGTGGTTGTGCTACATCAGTAGCTTGTGAATAGTGGTTCTTTTACTAGTACTGGATCCACCCACAAGGAAGGTGTTGCAGCAATATAGAGAAAAATGTGACTTGGTCCGCATACTTGAAGTATAGACTATTTCTCATTATTTGCTCACAGGAAATGTATCCGTTGCATTTTCCATAGTGCAGTTACTGTGTGTTTAGGACAGTGATGGCGAACCTTGTAGAGACTGAATGCCCAAACTGTGATTCAGAATTCACTATTTTTTCGCAAAATGCCAATACAGCAATTTAATTTGAATACAGGTGGCTGTGAAGGGGTGATATTGGGTGCCCACAGAAAGGGCTCTGAGTGCTGCCTTTGGCAGCTGTGCCATAGGTTTGCCAACACTGGTCTAGGAGGATCAAGTAGTGCATGTGTAATTATGTTAGATGATGCTAATCCTTTCAGAGTAGTCTGGAACAAAAGAGTGTGATTTTTATGTGTGCACCCTTAATATGCAAGAGATTTATTATTTAATATGCAAGGGAGTTGCCACCTGGTATATGGTGTTTTATCAGAGAGCTTTTCTGTAGATATACACATCATCATAATAAAATGCTTTCACTGCAAGAGAGTTGTTACCTTAATCTTTTTGGTAAACATAGCTAATTGCATGATCTGGAAAGCAAATCTCACAGTCAGCAAAATGAGCAAAACATGCTACTTCCTTCCTTGGTTATCTTCTGGTTACTTCTGGCTTGTCTTTTTCCATAATAGCTACAATTAGATTTTTAAAAGTTGGCCTGGTTAGGAAGAAAGAAGAATCAGCATTTGGGCAACACCTTTTTGGGGGGTGGGGGGTTCTAAACAAAATGCACCGAATACTTTTGTGGTACAGTATTTGCTTAGTCTTAAGAAATTGGAACTTTTACCGTTGGTGATGTTTTCCAAGCCAGAACCATTGGCCAAGTGAAACTTTCATTGTTGCAATTTTTTGGGGGGGGAACACAAGGCAGAAGTGGTTTGTGTAATTTTGTTTCAAGTATGTATGTATGTTAAAAACTTTTGAGGTGGTCAAAAGAGTCAGAAGAAGGTTACAATAAATCCAACAGTATGATAAAATACAAAATAAAGTGGCTTACTGCAGCATCACAGTCTGTCCAAGCCGAGGGTATCAACCTGTGGTTTGATGGGCAGGGCAGATGGCAAGTTCATGTGAGGGTGGCCATCCCAGGCCCCTGTAAAGAGGAGGCTCTTGAGCAGCAAGGCCTTAAAGGTAGGCAGGGAAGGGCCAGGGGCAGCTCGACCGGGAGCCATTTCCAGGGGGCGTTGGTGCCACAGTCAAGAAGGATTGATGGCTTCTAATAGATGTTTTCCTGGCCTTCCTCAGTGTGGCAACCTGTGGAAGCATGGCCCAACAGTTTTCAAATGGTTGCTCAGGTGTGTGTGTGTGTGTCCTTCATATGAATAAACAGTTATGAAGCTTTTGCTATCTTATATTTGTGTGTGCGAGCTGCCTAGATGCCCTGAGCAGATCTGATCTCGGAAGCTAAGCAGAGTCAGACCTGGCTAGAACTTGGATAGGTGACCACCAGGGAATACTACCAGGTGCTGTAGGCACCTGGAGTAGGAACTGGCAAGACACTCCAGTATTTCTGTCAAGAAAACTCCATGGACATGGGGTCACGAAGAGTCGGTCACGACTGTACGACACAACAACAACAATTTGTGTGTGCTGTGTTGGGTCCATTGTAAAAGAAGTATTGCTTCCAGTGCATGTGTGAACAGAAATGCCTCTTTTAGAGAGATGCCTTCCACCCATGAGTTTCACATTAAAAATAATTTTAAACTTTAAAATATGACCCAGTTATTCAGGGCTTCTTAAAATCTCATCTAAATGATTGTCAGGTGGCTCATCTGGCAAATGAAGTGACCAAATATTGTAGTCCACCTGCTCTTTAATTTTTGTCCCTATTGCATGGGGCATGCATGTGTGTGAAATCCTCCCCCCCCCAGTTCTGTTGGAATCATAACAAAAACAAGGGTGCACAGGGGTGGGAAAGCCCAATGTGGAGGTGGGATCGAAGTGTGCACATATGCACAACTTAGAGCGGTGTCGGAGAATCTACGGCATGGGCGTCAAAGGTGGCACGCGGAGCCCTATCTGTGGGTACGCAACATCACCCCCTCACAGCCATGGCGCTTCCCCTCTGCCTGGAGCCAAGCAAAAAGCAAAGCAAATTGTTCTGCTTATATACCGCCCCATATCACTTCAAGTAGTCTCTGGATGGTTTGCAATTTTAATTACACGCCACTGTGCTCCTTGCAGAGAGCTGGGCAAAGGGGAGGCAGCAGCTTGTGAGCTCCTTTGTAGCCCCAGTTTACTCTCCAGCCACACTGCTTTTGGGATGCCCAGTGTGGTGTGGCTGGAGAGTAAACAGGCTACAAACGAGCCCACAAGCCGGCTTTCCCGACAGTGTAGCACCCCATCTCCCTCTCTGCCCAGGGCAGAAAGCCAGATGGGATGCTAGTCTTCGAGAAAGTGAGGATCAAAGAGCAGGTTTTTGAATTTCTCACGGCCACGGCAAGGTTGCTGTGGCCATGGGAAATTCAAAAGCCTGCTCTCTGATCCTTGCTTTCCTGAAGGGTAGCACCCGAAGCATTTTCTTTTTTTTTCTTTTTTTAATTTTATATTTTATTATAAAATGAATCACCAACAACCCAGACAAAGACAGTGACCCTCCAGGCATCCAATACATTGGATATACATTAACAATGAAACATATTCAAATTAACAATATGTACAATTCTATATAAATTAACAATTAACAATCTGCAAGGTTTATTTAGCTTTTAATGTTTTAATTACCCCGAATTGATCAAACATACTCAAATAATTCAGTAGCTTCTCAAACCATTCCTCCTCTTTCTCACTGACCTTAAACTCTTTTGTTCTGCGTATCTTCACAGTTAGGAATTCTAAAATTGTAATATTATTTAATTTTTTCCTCCATTGGTTCACTGCTAGCTCTTCTGCTTTTTTCCAATTACTTGCTATGACCTGTCTGGCTGCAATTACCATCAGATTTACCCATTTACATTCCTCTTTTGTTTTTAACTCTGTGAGAACCATTAATCTAGATATTTCCACTTTCCTTCCCACAATTTTCGATATTTCTCTACCAATCTGTATCCAAAAAATATTAACTAAAGGACAATCCCACCACGTGTGACTGTACTTTCCCATTACAGTGGAACCTTGACTTACATGCCGCTTGACTTGCAGCATATTTGACTTGCACCGCAGGCTTTGACTTACAGCTCGGAGCCCCAGAATCGGGCGGCAGCCACGACCCAGCATCGCGGCTGCCGCCTCCAAACTGCTCCTGCCTATTTCCTCTCCTCCGGCAGCAGTGGCTTCGGCGAGGCCAGCTCTGAGCACCTGGAGCTGGTCCTCAGCCTCGCTGCTACCGGAGGAGAAGGGCCGGGAGCTTGGGGCTGGCCTCGCTGGTTAGACAGTTGGCTCATTCTTGTAAAAAATCTGGCTGCAGAAGTCTGGTCCACAATGGAAGCATTTTAGTTGGGGAGCTGTAAAGTTGTGGGACTCTAATGGTAAGCATAGAGTTGTTCAGAACTTGGAACGTCAGGTTAAAAATCAGTAAAACTTAAATGTTAGACATTGTTGCTATGATCATTAAAAAGTGGAGGTGTATAATTTGTGGACTATTATTCCACTGCCTCCTCCTGTCTTTGAAGAGACATTTCATTTACATCCCCAGAAGGAATCTCCTGTCCCAGTCAAATTTGTGTTAAATTGCTGTTTTCAGGGGTCTTTTTCGTCATCTGGAACGGATTAATCCACTTTCCCATTACTTTCTATGGGAAAAGTTCATTTGACTTAAGGCATGTTTGACTTATGTCTAGACCTCCTGAACAGATTAATAACATAAGTCAAGGTACTTTGAACTTCCTCCAGCATTTTTTGCTTCCTGACTTTGTAATATGATACAACCTTATTGGTGTGTAATACTATTTTTGTACCAGCTTCAACCCCTGCTCCTGGATTATCCTAGAGGTCGTAACAAAGGGCGGTTGCTGAAAGATTCTATCTCAATTTTCATCTAAAATCTGTTCCTGGATATCTAGCTCCCAATATTCTTTCAAGCTTTCCTTTAGTGATTTCCCCATATTTAATAAAACCTTGTACAATTTTGAAACTATTTTGGTCCTATCTATCCTGTATCCTTTCACTAATTCCTCGAAGGGGGTAATAATTCTTTTACCACAATTTTTAACTTCTTTCTTCTTCAACAAGGAGGAGATTTGGGGTTTTTTTGTAACCAATTGATCTTATTCCAAATTCCACTTTCCTCTTCCATCATATATTCTGTTTCCCAAATTTTATCCATATCCTGGATTGAAATCTCCTTTAATTTATCCCCTACCTCTTTTGGGATGAGCTTCCTTAATGGGGTGAATTTATCATAATACCATATTTTTGTAAGGGGAGAGAGGTTAGGAAACAGCTTTCCCCCCCACTTTTCCCATACCCAAATGGGCCCCATAAATGTTGATAATTTTTCTTCTATTCTTTTCTTTTTCCTCCTTTCGAACATTCCTATTTTCCCTCCTACTGCTTCCAAATTCTCCTGCTCTATACAACCCAAATCTTCCCCCTGTTCTTCCTCCAACCAAATCATAAGATGTCTCAGCTGGTAAGCTTCATAATATAAAATCAATTTGGGTATCCCCCATCCTCCATCTTGGATCATATGGTACCTATATCTACCAGCTGTGCTTGTTTCTTGGATGCAAAAACAAATCTCTCAATTGTCCCCTGCCACCCCTTCAGAATCTGTTCCAGTATGTGCCAAGGCAATACATAAGATAAGTTAATATGGGTAGCAGAAACATTTTAACTAATGCAATTCTTGTACTGATTGAGTCCTTCCTTTTCTCCCATATTCTCAGCTTTGATTGAATACTACTTCAGATTTTTTTATAATTATATTCAAATATTTTTTCACATTTTTAGTTATCATTACCCCTAAATACTTTACCATCTTATTTGGTATAGAAATACCCAATGATTTAGAGGCTTCTTACTGAGTTTTAGGTTTCACATTTAAGCACATCTTTGATGATTTAGAAAAATTAACTTTTAACCCTGATACTCTTTCAAATCCTTGAAAAATGTCTTTTAATGCCGCAATTGCAGTCGCCAGGTCCTTAACTGTCACCATCACATCATCTGCATACATTGTTAGAAGCTCCCCTTCTGCTCTCCCTTTCCCCGGTATTTCAAATCCTTTAATCTCACTATTCTTTTTGAGTTTAATTGCTAATGGTTCTAATGCTAAGATAGAACATGGGAGAAAGTGGACATCCTTGCTTTGTACCACTTAATACTTGGGCACCCCTTGCTGACCCACCAATTCCTTTCATTACTTTGGACTCTGTATATATTGCCTCAATTATATTTTGAAATTTTACCCCAAATTTATATTTTTTAAATATATATATTTCAAATAATTCCAATCCATTGAATAAAATGCTTTATAAATATCCAATGATAGGAGAGTAAGAGGCAAAGCCTCATTTTTTGCTAAATATACCATAGCCATCACCTTCCTAACTGCATCGACCAAGTACTTCTGGGGTATAAACCCATATTGATCTTCCCCCACTAATTGTGCAATACATTTTTTTAGCCTTGTTGCCGTAACTTTAGCAAATATTCTATAATCCATATTAGTAACAGATATTGGCCTATAGGAGTCCAGCAGGGTTTGATCTTTTCTCATTTTGGGAATTAATACTATTTTCCAGATGAAACATGCCCAATTCCATCAAATAGCTCTTCTGGGTTTGGTTTCCAGGCCATTCATCATTTTGACCACCTTTTTCTTGATACACCCCATTAAGCTATCAAACAAATATTGTATTTGAATAGCTGTCACAGGTAGGACAGAAAAGGCTTGTTTTCTGCCATTTGAGGGAATAAGATCCAAAGAAATCAAACTATACAAATGAGGAGTTCAGCGAAATATTATGATTTTTTCTTGACAATATAAGGTGAAGTGGACTACCTCAGAGAGTGGTAGGCTGTCCCTCACTGGTTGTGTTTAAAGAGAGGTTGGGTGGCCATTTGTCAGGGGTTCTTGAGCTGCCAATTTCCTGCCTTGGGTTTTGGATCGCATCACTCTTCCATCTCTATAATTTCTGTGGTTCCACTCCAAGTTATGAATTCTCCCCAATGAAACCCCTGACTTCTAGTTTTATGGAACAAATAAATAGTGCTGGATATGATGTATGCTTTCTTTGTTTTAGATTTACTTTCAAGACAATCCACTTTACCGCAATCTAGTAATCTGTCTTGACTGGTTTAAGATAACAGAATGCCAAAATAAACTTCTTAAAGTCAAAAGGTGATATTAACAGCAATGAGAAGCATCTTTCTGTAAACCTGGAAATGTGCAATACAAGGGGCTTAGTTATATTGTAGGGGTATCAAATTAAATAATATAAGGAGAAAAAGGGTGGCTAATCTATTGCATAAATACTGTTTTGCATACAAATGTCCTTTCTTCAGAAGCCAAGGCAACGACTTTAAGCAGAACTGGTCAGACCAAGAAACTGAACAGGCCATTCTCCTGTTCTTATCCCCCAGAAAGGGTTGTGCAGTAGGTGTCAGAAAAGCCCATTGGTTTTGGTAGTGCATCTATTAATACCACGTGGCCAAATAAAATCCTGTAATGTTGCGCTGGCATAGCCATTGACTCCTGTGCTGACTTATCAAGACCTGGGCCAGGCAATAAGATTCCAGCACTCATGACAAGAGAGCCGCTATTCCAACTTGATGATTTTAGCACACACACCCCTCACATCTTGCAAGCGTGCAATTCTATAAAAAGAAGAGATAACTTTGACCTGTTATGACTTGGTTTTTTAATCCGCTGCAAGGTCTCACTGTTTGTACAATAATTGCTGTTTTCTTTCCCAGAGGCCTCTAAACCCAACTAGTTCATTACCAGTTCTAGAACCTTTTCCCTGTCTTTGATGTCAAACTGACATATTTGCTGAGTAGTTTATTCCCCCTTTCTGAAGACTGAGACTACATTCCGTTTCTTTTGACCTTCAGATACCTCACTTGTTCTCCAGAAATTCTCAGAGGTGATAGACGGAGAGTCCTCTGAGGTTATACCTGCAAGTTCCTCTGGTACCTTTTTAGACTCACCTTGTCTGACCTTGTAAATGTGAATTGATTTTGAAGTAGCTACTTTGAAACCTTCTTTGCTTACCTTGGATAGCACCCCCCACATCTCCATTTACTTCCTTCGGTTTGCTCACAGTAGGTTGAGCACTGCTTTCTTTTAGGGAGAAGACAGGCCGTGCGGGTGTTTTGCTTTTCTGCCTCTTCTCTTTTGTGTACTAGTTTTTCTCCATGCTTCACACAGTGCGGATCCATTACTTCCTTCTTTCTTCCTGCAAATACTTTCTTCCCTACAAATATCCACTACTTATTTATATTCTTGTTTTCCTCCCCTCTCCATTTACTTCCTATATATGCCCAATATAAGTCTTGGTTTATCTGAAAGCTCCCTGTGCAGCCAGCCTCTTTAGATGTCTTCTGTTTTTGTTTGTCATTGGAATTGTTTTTTATTCTTTCGGCATCTCACTTTTAAGAATTTGCTGCCTTTTGTGTACTTCATTTCTGGCATTGGGATTCTTGATCAATCAAGTTAATCTTAAACTCATTGAAATTAACTTTTTCAAGTCCAGGGTGGACATTATTTATATATATATATATTTATTTATTTATTTTTTGATTATTTTTTTTAACCCGCCAATTGATTCTTGGATTCTATAGTTTTAGCTGTTTATTGATTTTATTTGCTGTGTTTTTTTTTATTGCTGTAAACCGCCCTGAGTCCTCTTTGTGGGAAATAGGGCGGTATATAAATGTGAATATAAATAAATAAATAAACAAATAAACAAATTGATTTCATCTTTCCTTTTGCTCAGTAGTACAACTCTGAAGAGGGCATGATCACTTTCATCCAAAGTTCCCATGATTTCCACCTTGCTCAACAGTACATCCTTATTGATAAGGACCAGATCAAGAACATCTCTTGTTGCTTCATTCTACTTTCTGGAAAATAATGAGGTTGTTGGCAAGGCACATGAGGAATCCGATGGACCTTCCATTTCTTTACTTTCAGCAGATAATAGGGTTGCTGGCCTTCCCCCATTGGTACTGTACCTGTATGTTTGATGATCTGATGTAGGAAAGTGTCATTTGAAGTCTGTAGCAGATCCACCCACAGTGATGCCACAGTTGTTTTTTAGTGTGCTGGTGAGTGATTCAGTGGCTTGAGTGAAGAACTATAGAATTCCTGCAACACAGGAACCAGAGAGCTTAATTTCTGTTAACCAAGGCATTTTGTATATATAGCTTACACCACACTGTGATTATGCCATAAAGAAAATGGTATGCATTATGATTTCACTTGCTATGAAATAGCTGCTGAATAGCACTGAGATACATAAAGACAAATATAAGAAGCCACCCGAGATCCAAGCAAAAGCCTTTCTAACTCAGCATTCTCTTCCCCAAATGGCCTGCCAGTCCTGCGGGAAACTCATAGCAACAGGCCTTGAGACATGTGTTGCCTCTCTGATACTAGACCGTTCACATGTGTGACTGGTAGCTCTTGATAACCTCTCTTTGTGAATGATGAAGGCATAATATTGGTATGAAAGATGTTAATCTCTGCAAACCAGGTAAAGACAGCATCCAGGTACACATCTTCCTTTAGGTCAGTGGTTCTCAACCTGTGGGTCCCCAGATATTCCTGGACGGCAACTCCCAGAAATCCTGGCCAGCTCAGCTAGTGGTGAAGACTTCTGGGAGTTGCATTTCAGGAACATCTGGGGACCCACAGGTTGAGAACCACTGCTTAAGTCCACAGCAATTGTGGCTGAAGATACTAGAGCTTGAAAAATTGTGTGGATGATGAAATTAAGTTCAGTCCCCTGATCATTATCCAAGTAGCTATTCTATCATCACATCTTAAGGAACTGGCCAGAACAGGCAGAAAACTTCTTAAGAGGCAGATTAATTTATGTCCTGCAATGGCTAGGATTTAGCCTGCTTTTCACCTGGAAAACTAGGTTCTAAACCAGGGGTGCCCAAACTTTTTGTAAGGAGGGCCAGATTTGGTTGCTGAGAATGTGTCAGGGGCTGGTTGCTCCCCAACCTTGCCACCTCACTGCAATCCCCACCCACTGACCCATAAGCCCCACCCACTGACCCCTTGCAACCCCACCTGCAGGAAGGAAGGCGGGGACCAAGGAAGGGAGGGAGGTGGGGACCAAAGGAAGCACAGGGAGCCGTGGCCACGGGTCACCCCTTGGAAGAGGCAATCTGTGCGACCTTGCACCCCCCCCCAGGTCCCCAGCGGTGGTGACAGCTCGCCCGCCAGCCCACCCCAAAGCTCCTTGGCAGTGGCAGAGGCCCACTGGCCTGCCCACCCCCACACATTCCCCTGCGGTGCCAGTGGCAGCAGACCACCCAGCCGCCCAAGCTTCCCAGCGGTGCCGGTGGCACGGCCCGCCCGATCACTGCCCCGCGCATGTGCCCAACTTCACAATGTTCCCGGCTATGCTGGTGGCGGCCCACCCAGCCCCACAAGCTTTTGCTCACTGGCCGACCGGCCCGCCCAGCCCCTCAAGCTTCCCGGCAGTGTCAGTGGTGGCTGAAGATTTTTTTTTTTAAGGAGGGGGAGGGAGGGGCGGGCCAGCCAGCTGCGGGCCACTCAGAATGGCCTGACAGGCCAGATTTGGCCCCTGGGCCGGACTTTGGGCAGGCCTGTTCTAAACTATTGTTTGCTCTCTCAAGGCAGTAAAAAGAACAGTAATAACCTTTAGGTGCCCGCTCCTTGTGTGAATAGTTGAAGGTCTAAGGCTGGTCTCTGGGAGCATCCCACTTCTGACTACAACACCAAGTTAAAACATCCAAGCCTGTGATTTTTGCATTTATGAAATGGGCATAAATTACACACCTGCCATTCCTAACCAAGTCTGGCTCTAAGGTTGGGTAAAATTAGAGATGGTGCAGCAGTTAAACTGCAGTACAGTGACCCCCCCCCCGCCATTTTGCGGTTCAGGTATTGTGGTCCCGCTACATCGCGGGACTGCAGTACCTGCACCGTGGGGGTGGGTGGGAGGGCGAGGGGGGATCCGATCGCTCTGCGCACCCCCCCACCCTTCCAGAAGCCTCCTGGGTGGGTGGGAGGGCGGCACAGAGCGATCGGGTTGTTCCGTGCCGCCCCCCCCACGCTCTTCTACAGCTCCCCCACCCGCTTCCGCATATCACGGATTTTCACGGATCGCGGGTGGGGTGGGTCCCTAACCCCCACGATCGGCAGGGGGTTACTGTACTGAGGTCAAGCCTGTGCTTACAACCTGAGTTTGATCCTGATGAGCTCAGGTTGATTCAGCCTTCCATCATTCCAGGGTCAGTAAATTGAGCGCACATAGCTCACTTGCCTAGCACTACGGGACGGTATGCAAGTCAAAGCAGCAACATTTTAGCAGCTGATGGTAGCACTACCGTCTAATGCGGTCCTCTTTTCTTTCCAGTTCTTACGTGTGACAAAGCACTACCTACCTCACCTGGCTCACCTCTGTCTCATTAGCACATTCTTGGAGGATGGCATCAGGATGTGGTTCCAGTGGAACGAGCAGCGGGACTACATCAACATCTCGTGGGGAAGCGGTGTACTCTTAGCAACTCTCTTTGTGTTAATCAACATGTGTGGACAGCTGGGTAAGTTCTTTTGGTCTTTAAGGAGAGGAGAGCTGGCAAAGTACAGCACCCTCCCTAGGTCTTGCTGCAGAAATCAGGATGGATATACAGTGGTACCTCTTAAAATGAATTTAATTCGTTTTACAGGTCAATTTGTTTTAAGAAAATTTTGTCTTACGGAACGGTTTCCCATAGGAATGAATTGGGAACTGATTAATCCATTCCGGAGGCTAGAATAAAGACAAAAAAAACCCGGGTTTCTTTTCCTGCGTACATGCGGAATGGTTTTTCTTCTTGTGAAACATCCCATAGGGAATTTTTTGTCATGTGAAGCATGCTTATTCCTGGAATTTTTTTTCTTCCTATGAGTTTTTGGTCTTACAAAGCATTTGTCTAAGTCCAAGAGGTACCCCTGTATATGCATTTGCATTCTTCCCCAGGCCGGTGCAGAATCATTGACCTGCCATTGAGAGCATCTTTCAGAATGTGGGCGAGACCCTGCTCCCTGGCCAGGGAAGCTCTGGCAGCTGCCTATGTGGGGCCCTCCGCAGCACAGTCAAACTTCTTTCTAGCTTACCAACCAGTAGTATCTCTAAGAAGAGATCCTGTGTGGTGGCCCATTGAACGTGGACAGATATAAACTCCAGAGCATGGGATAATCTCAGCTGGAAAACACCCATCCCCTAGACCTTTGATGACAAACCTTTTAGAGACTGAGTGTCCAAACTGTTGATTCAAAACCCACTACTTTTTTGCAAAGTGCCAGTACAGCAATTTAACCTGAATAGAGGTGGCTATGAAGAGGTGATGCCGGGTACCCATAGAAAGGGCTCCGACTGCCAGCTTTGGCACGTGTGCCATAGGCTCACCAACACTGCCCTAGACAGATGGATTTATTCTCTTTTCAGGCTGAAATCTCAAGATTTTCAAATCCATTTTAGAAATTGAAAAGATTCACATGACTTGGTCCACCTGCTTTATAGAAGGATTTATTTAAAATATTTATACCCCACCTTTCCGCTTAAAACAATTCAAGACAGATTACTTTAAAAGGCAATACTTAAAGTTAAAAACAGCAAGTATACACATAGTAAAAGGGTCAAACAAATCCCACACTATGTTAAAAGTAAAAGTAATTTCCAGGTTTGCTACAAAGAGCATTAAATGAGTACCTAGCTTGCTGATGTGGGGGCAATGTGTAGTCTGCATACCCCATATTTTTCTGCCTGTAAGACAGAATAAAATGTATAAAATGAACTCTTCTTTTCCAACCCAAAATTAAAGTTTTGCAACAATGCAGTTTTCTCCTCGGCTTACTTTTATGTATAAGATGACCCTCAATTTTTAGTTTAACAATTTTAGACAAAAATATAGTCTTATACAAAGAAATACTGTAGTGTCCAGAAAGTGCTTTAAGCATTATGGGGTGGGATATAAGCATCACACTTTGCATTATTATTATTATTATTATTATTATTATTATTATTATTATTATTATTATTATTATTATTATTATTATTACAGTGACCCCCTGCCATTTTGCGGTTCAGGTACTGCGGTCCCACTACATTGCGGGATCGCAGTACCTGCACCGCGGGGGGGGGGATCTGGTCACTTCACGCACCCCCACCTCCGAGAAGCTGCGGGGGGGGGGGGCTGCGCAGAGCAAACGCATCGCTCTCCATCGCCCGGCCCTGCGCCTCCTAAAGGCCTCGCAGGCGCCCAGGAAGGCTGCGCAGAGCGATCGGGTTAGAAATTTGGTTAGCTCAAAATAAAAAGTGGGCTAAATTAATTTTTCTCCTATGTATTCCTACACATACATAATGTATGATAATAAAAGTGAACAAGTGAACTTTTTTGCTGGCTTTTCAAACAGTTGCTACCTTACCAATCGTTGAATACCAATTCAAAATCAAAAGGCTCTATGGAAATATGAAATTACAAAGGATAAAATATGCTTACATGTAAAGTACAAATTTGAAGTGACGGCTTTAATCTTGCTGTGAAAAATGTTGTCTTTTTGTGCATGTTGTATCCATTTATTAGAATATGAATATGCTGGATCTTAAAAGAAAGCATCCAACGGACTTAACTCATCCAAGGAACAATCATTCCAGTGGTCAGCTGGCTGTGTTCCAAAATCTCCACTAAAGTTGAATAGCAGCCCTGAGTTATTCTTATCTCTTGATACATCGGTTGAATATTGAGCAGTTTCTACATTTTTCCTGTTGTGTTTGTTTGGCAGCTAAAGTCCCCTCCTCCTTTCTATTTTAGCTGGCTGTGTCCTTGTCCTAGCCAGAAAATTTGTTCCTTACGCGTGCTTTGGCCTTTTTGGAATCATTTTCATGCAGGTGAGTTGGAATGTTTTAAGTGTGAGTGGGATCTGTGAGTCCCAGTGAGAAGGACAGACTGAGACTCATCCAGGACGGTCTTTGGGGCGTGAGCAAGGGGTTCAAAAGTGTTCCTTTAGTTTCTAGAGGCCTCGCCCAGGATGCCTCTTTGGGTGAAAAGAGTGCTTTGGTATCACGAAGGCGAGTAGGTTTATTGTGGTGTAGGCTTGTATTGGTAAGAGCAGCCTTCACAATTTGGATGTTGCTAGAGCTGCCTAGATGCCCTAAGCATATCCGATCTCGCCTGATTTCGGAAGCTAAGCAGGATCGGCCCTGGTTAGTACTTGGATGGGCGACCGCCAGGGAATACCAGGTGCTGTAGGCGCCTGGCGTAGGAACTGGCAAGCCACTCCAGTATTCCTGCCAAGAAAACTCCATGGACATGGGGTCACGAAGAGTCGGTCACGACTGTAACGACACAACACACACAGATGGGTAGCAAGCAGTATAACACCCACTGTGTCCACCCAGCATGTCTAGTAGAAAGATAAGAAGTAGCTTTGTTCTTATCTTGTACGCATTTGGGCTCAGATGCAGTTGGGAAGCTCACCTGCAGTTTTGGCTCTTGCTGTCTTTTTGCATGTCGTTCTCGGGCACCATTGTTCAGACTTGCTAAAATAAGAACTGTGCCTCTGCTGAGGTGGGCTCTTGTCCAAGAACACTTCCCCCCTAATAAATCTCCAAGACTCTTGTTCTTTCTGCAACATGCTTAACACAACATCTTCTCTGGAATTCATTATACACACTGGCAGCAATTTGTTGTGCAGTGATCTTGGGAATCCTCAAAACAAAGGATGCATGAATGTGTCAGAGAATCTGATAACAGAGAGAGAGAGATTGAGAGAGAGAATTTGTCCTGCTTCAAAGCTGTTTCCCAGGAACACTCAAGAGCTGTTCGTAATAGTTTATTGGGCCTTTGGCTGTAAAATAAAATTGATTGATTGATTGTTCATAATGGTCACCAAGAAAGTAGCCTCTTTCCCAGAAACACTGAAGGCAGCAGAGCCCTTCACTAATGACGCTTCTGTTCTTCTGTTGTTTTCATTCCTTTTCCAGACGATTGTCTACAATATTTTATGGGATCTGAAGTTCTTAATGAGGTGAGTGAAACCCATAAAACTTGCTGGACTGTAACAGCAGAGAGAGCCTGATGGAATGCTTCAATGTACTTTATGTTAACTTATTTATTTTAGAGTATTTTTACCCGCCTTTCTCCTTGGAAAAAGACCGAAAGTGGCTTACAGTAATGAGGGATAATATACAGTCCAGTACAATTAAGACATGGTCAAGTATTGAGAACAAGGAATTGAGGGACATTCTACAGCAATCGTAGACAACATCACATTAAAGCTGCAAGGTTATAAGTAGTTATAAACACAAAGTCTATGTGAACCAATAGATTCATATAAAAGACACATGGTAGTCCATCATTCAGGGAAAGCTTGCCTGAAGAGAAAGGTCCTTGCCTCTTTCCGGAAGGACAACAGAGATGAGGCAGTCCTGGCCTCTAATGGGAGGGAGTTCCAGAGTCTGGGCGCAGCAGCCGAGAAGGCCCTTTCATGGGTTCCCACAAGATGTACCTGTGAGGGTGGCAGGATGGAGAGAAAGGCCTCTCCTGATGACCTTAACACCCGAGTGGGTTCATACTGTGAGATTTCATCTTTGAGGTAGCTAGAACCCAGGTCGTATAGTGCTTTGTAGGTCAAGGTCAGCACCTTGAATTGTGCTCCACAGCTGATTTGCAGCCAGTGGAGCCACTTTAATAGGGGTATAATGTGATCTTGTATCCCGCCCCGGTCAGCAGTCTGGCTGCTGCATTTTGGACCCATTGAAGTGTCCTGAGACTTTTCATTGGTAGTCGCACATGGAGCGCATTGCAGTAATCCAGCCAGGACGTCACTAGGGCATGTGTCACCGTGGCCAGAGCTGGTTTCTCAAGAAAGCGGAGTAACTTGCGTACTAGCCTTAATTGTGCAAATGCGCTCCTGGCTACAGCTGTGACCTCGGCATGAGAGCCAGATTGCCTGTTCTCTCTGGTTGCAGCTCTAGAGATGTAAGTTTTTGTCTTAGCTTCTCAGTGAGCCTCTCTCTGTCCCATCATGCTGCAGCCTTTTGCTCCCAGCTTCTCAGTGAGTTTCCCTCTGTCCCATCATGCTGCAGCAGACTCTGGCTGGCCTCCCAACTTTATGGCCCCAGTAATTACCTGTGGAAAGAAGGGGAAGGGGGTGATTTGGTCATTTGCACTGGCAATCTCTTCCTAGTTCTAGAAGGCAGGGCTTTCAAAGAACCTGCCATTTTCTTCAGTGTGTCCTGTGAGTGATTGCAAGGTGTTGAGCCAGCAGTAGACGTGGAAGGCAAAAGGGTTGAGTACACTTGCAGCTCTGTTACAAAAGATGCCATTCTGGCGGTTTTTCTGCTCAATCGCCTAAGCTCTCCATGTACATTTCACTCCCTTCCTTGCAGGAATCTGGCACTTGGAGGAAGCCTGCTTCTGCTGCTTGCAGAGTCTCGGTCTGAGGGGAAGTCCATGTTTGCTGGAGTCCCCACCATGGATGAAACCTCACCACGGCAGTACATGCAGCTCGGCGGCCGGTTGCTCCTGGTTCTCATGTTCATGACGCTGTTGCATTTTGAACTGGGCGCCTTCACTGTGAGTGTCCTCTCTGTTGATCGTCTGTCCAACAACGGGCGTGTTTTACCTCAAAAACGAGCATGGGCACCAACTTGGGCAAGCTCATATTAAGCTTGTCGTAGGATAGCAGGGATAAGAAATGGACCAGGCTCTTGACATTTGGTACAGCTTCCTGCTCTGTAAAGCAAGGCTGCTATTTCATGTGGATTTTAGCGTAGTCTGGTGGTTGCTGAAGGAGAAAATCTGCTAAAGTTCAGTCTACCCACATTTCATACCTATTGTGGAGTCTTCTGCTAAAAATAGTTTTGATCTGTTGCCACTACCCAAAATCTTTCTGAGGGTTTTATTGTCATCAGAAATCAATTAAGCAAAAACAAAGCAGCTGCACTTCAAAGCAGCTTTATTGAAGGGATCTCTCGTAGGCGTTTGCACAAAGCATGTGGTAACTCCGTTTAGGGGAAACCCATTAATAAATTATAGGTAAATGTTATGAAAATGATCACCTGTAATTTATTACTAGGTTTCCTCTTTTAATGTGTGTTCTACCAAAAATAACCCACGCAGACACACATTTTGGCATTGGAACAGACGTCCACATTTTAGGACTCTTTTTCATGGTCAGAACATGGGTTTTAGGACACCCGGGCAATGCCTGTTGGAATCTCAGACGCCTGAGGGAGGATGCGATTTGAATGCTCAGAGACATTGCATAAGATGTTGCCTGTTCAAAGCAGTAGCAGAACTCTGAGATAAGTCTTGGCAGGTAGACATACACATTTGTGTGATGTATATAAAATTGACTCGAACGCGAGTCATATGTTGCGGTCTACACTCAGGTATATATTTAAGGATCCTCCTACCTAATCTCAGATGAATTTTATGGTGGAGGAACTCTTGTCACCGAGAAAGGAATTGCACTGATTTGCTGTATCCATGTCTCTGTTTCACTCCCAGATCTTCCAGGACATCTTTGGCATGGTGCTCATCATTTTGGTAGCGATTGGGTTTAAAACCAAGCTGGCCGCTCTGACGCTAGTCATCTGGCTTTTCATCATCAACCTGATCCAGAATGCCTTCTGGAACATCCCCACCTACAGGCCCCTTCACGACTTCCTCAAATATGACTTTTTCCAGACCATGTCTGTCATAGGTGGCCTGCTGCTGGTCGTAGCCTTGGGACCTGGGGGAGTTTCCATGGATGAACACAAGAAGAAGTGGTGAAGATGGACTGTGAACAGGGGCTTGGGGGTGGGATTGGGCAGGGTGGGATGAGGACAAATTACTGCTTTTACAAACCTGTGTAGAATTTTATTCTCCTCTCAGTGATCCTCTCGAGGTTAATCATGGTTCACGGTTGCCTTATCAGGGTGTGAGAGCCTTTGCTTTCTATCCTGTTTGAGACATGTAAATTAAAGTTGAATTATACACACACACACACACACACATGTATGTATGAATGTATGACTTACTTCCACACTTACCATTTGAGACCCCTTGGAGCACTGGGACTTTTTATCTTCTGGCACAAGAGGCCAGGATAAATGCAATGGCACAACAAGAAGGAAGTCGTCTTAAAGGGCTGCCTGTCCCATCTGAAAGAGGCAGGCC
This sequence comes from Phrynocephalus versicolor, assembly GCA_023846285.1. Taxonomy (NCBI): domain Eukaryota; kingdom Metazoa; phylum Chordata; class Lepidosauria; order Squamata; family Agamidae; genus Phrynocephalus; species Phrynocephalus versicolor. The sequence goes on along the minus strand of JAHTLZ010000155.1, from coordinate 1,152,266 downwards.
AACTTTCATCCTTAACTCTTGTACTGGAGATGAGGTATACCTTCCTGAAGGCGCTTTGCCTTCTACCTAGGAAATGGATTTTTATTACATCATTACTGTACTTTGTACTTAAATTGAAACATATTCAGGTCTTTATTTTTTCCTTTCCTTCACAGAAGAAAATTGTGCTACACCCCTGCCTCCTTTCCATTTTTTTTTAAAAATTACCTCTTCATTTTGGACTGTGTAGTGATATATTCTCATATATTCTTTGCTGCTTGCAAAATCAGAACCTAGTTCTGAAGTTCTGCCAATCCGTGCCAGGTTCTTCAGAGGGAGCCGCCGCCAGGGCAACAGAAGACAAATCCATTGTCAAGTCATTAGCAGGTGTTAGAGCAGGCCCATTTAATAAAACGGTCTCCTGGAGTTTTACACAGCATTTGTAGAAGGGGAAGCCATTTTGCCAAAGAGCCTTCATGGGTAGTCTGATTTTCAGTGGAATTTTACATAGCATTTGTGGGAGGTGAAACACTACTGAGGGGGAAAGTGTTTTGATTAATATTGTGTGGGGTGAGGTGGAGTCCTTCTGCAGTCAGGATTGGGGGAGAAAGCAACCTAGAGAATTTTGGCTCAGTTTAGAAACTGGCTGAAATCCTGCTCCATTAAGCTCTGCTGTGTTAGGCTGGTGTCATCAGCTGCCTTGATTATTTTGGAACTAAAACATTTCCAATACACACACACACACACACACCAAAAAAGTCTGAAGGTCCCCACAGAATCCCCATTGTCATGGAGATTCAGTGGGGACCCATTGAAGGCTACAGTACCTGGTGGAGTCTTGAACTTAGAAATTACCACCACAAGTCATCTCCTGCACAATTCAGATTATTTTGTGGGAAGCTTTGGGGTCAGAATTTTTTCATTTCCAAAATGTTGCTGCAAGCGATGACCTCACCAGCCTTGGGATGAAGTTTACATGAACAGGATTTCAGCTGCTGTGTTTTTCGTTTATACAGTACTCGTAAAGTAGTGACATGACAGGTGAGCACTCAAAAGCTTAGGGGCCGCACCCTTTGCTTTCTTCGACAATATTAAAATTTGAAACTGGATCATTTATTGTGCTTGGAAATGAATCCCTTTTGGTTGATAAAAATACTAGGGGCAGCCATTTTGCCAGATATTCTTCATGGGTAATCTGGAATCTAAAAATGATTTTTAAAAACAAAAAACCTTTTTGACAGCACAGGTGGAGACTAGGTAGAAGAACCCATATAACTGGTGTTTTCCAGGGTAGCCTGCTTAAACTGGACAGTTTTCCTCTCCTGGGCTTATCATTGCTTTCAGATTTTTTCAAGTTAACTAGCTACCAACAAGCCACTCCTTTTGTTCTCAATGTATTCGCTTCATGTCTAAAAATCACTGGAGTAGGAATTCCCCCTCCACCCAAGAAGAGTGTTCCCCCCCAAGGTATTTACTTGGCTGTGAGGAAGTTGTTTATTTTAAATTACTGGTGACACTGATTTGCTTGTATTTTGAATAATTTCAGCCCCTGTGAAAGCCTCTGTCAATGTAAAGGGGGTTTATCCAGTAATTGATGCCAGGATCACAGTTCTACCTGCTGGGAAACCTTGCTCTTTGGTTGCAGAGAGAACAGCTGGGTTGGGGAAAGAGCTCCCTCCTTGACAAACCCAGAAGCTGCCAATCTGATTAATTTCCCTGGTCTGTTTCTCCTTGCCAGCCTCTTTCCTCTTACCAGGCCTCCGCCAGTCCCCTGCAATTTCTCTATCCCCTTCTGTATGTGCCTGCGTTGCTGTGCACATTTGGCAGGCTGCAAGGAAACCATGCAATCTGATCATTTTCATTGAAGAGGATGTACACACTGACATCCCCCCCCCCCAAAAAAAACCCCTCAGGACTACAGTACGACATGCCTTGAAACAGACTTAAAAACTCCTGATCCATCTCCCGATTCTTTTTCAAAGCATGACTGTGCCCTTACTAGTTTGCAAGAGAGAATGTTTGATGCTTGCTGTTGTCAGAAGAAAGGAGGTTTCAATGACCATTGCAAATATGTGCAGGATTTAATGGGAAACACTGGCTTCATTCATACCTTAAGCCAGAGGAAAGCTCTTCTGCAGACCTCGAAAGCAATCAGGTGAATTTATGGTAAAATTAAATTGGGAGTTCATTCATTTATAATTAGTAACACAATAATGTGTTTTAAGTGTCCGAAAAGTCAGCTAAAATTACTAAAATGCACCCTAAATTATGCCTCAGAAGTAATGAATTAAAACTGATTGGGCCATAATTACTCATCTTCTTAGATAGTTTTTTTTGGGGGGGGGTAACTAAAATAACTGAATTGTTTTTAATTAGGGGCAATACATTAATTTTAACTAATCAAAACAAAGGGCCCAGCATTTGTACACCCTACTCAAGCTGTACCTGTAGTACTTGTCTCTGCCATACAAACTTCAAAAGTAGAGCAGCCTCTGTACCCCCTTTCCCATATCCATTTGTCTTTCTTTTCTTCAGTACAGGATAATATACATTCAGAGTTCTGTAATAAATGGGAATCAGTAAGTTATACTCCTGTATCTTTAAGTTAAATAGAAAGGCCAAAAATCAGTATATGAACCCTTTTATAAAAATTGCATGATTTCTTCTCACATTGTACCATTCAGAAATGTAGGTTTTCTCCAAGAAAACAACTAGATCAGAAAGCAAGGTACAGGAGTACTGTCATTATTATTTTAGTTGAGGGTATAATTACTCCAATTTGGTATGACCCAATAGATTCTTCTAAACCTGGCTGATTGAATTTTTACCTTAGCTGTGCATATGACGTATTGTGCTCTCTTCAGACTGGACCCAAAGATCTAGCAAGAGAACCGTTAAACTCGGCCCTTGCTGATTTGCTGGTGGGATCGTTTTTCCTAGTCTGTATCTAAGGCACTTACTTTTAAAAAGGGGTTTTCTGGGTAGAGGAGAGGACTCAGAAATAGTTTACTATTCACTTCTAGGGGGCATCCTGGGAGTGTACAGCTTGCTCAAGGCAACCCAGGGTGGCCCTTCTGGGATGCACAGTGGGGGATTAAACTCCCTGTCTTGAGCAAAAGCAAAGCAAAGTGTTCTGCTTATATACCGCCCCATACCACTTCACAAGGTCTCTGGGTGGTTTACAATTTTAATTACAGTAATGCAGGCTACACATTTGCCCCCCCCCCCCCAGCAAGCAGGATACTCATTTTACCAACCTTGGAAGGATGGAAGGCTGAGTCAACCATGAGCCTGCTACCTGGGATTGAACCCCAGGTCATGAGCACTGCTTTAGCTGTAGTGCAGCTGTTTAACCACTGGAAGAGATTTAACCATTGGAAGAGCCTTTTTAATGGCCAGAGGCTACTCAGTATATGTATGGTCTCCTCAGTTTATTACTCTTCTTCATTATTAATACAAGGCTGTGAAGCTTGGTGCAGAGGGTAAGAGGGTAGTGCGCCAGGAGATGAACCAACACCGGCTTCCGCCACTCACCCAAAGCCTGTGAAATAAGAAAAACACAAATAATTTTTGTGGGGTTGGTTCAGTGGTTTGGTTGGGAGTTCAGTTTCCCCACTATACAGTGGAACCTTGACTTACATGCTGCTTGACTTGCATCATATTTGACTTGCATCAAGAAGGGGCCTGTTTGACTTGAGTCGCAGGCTTTGACTTACATCTCGGAGCCCCGGCATAAGGCACAGGAATCGGGTGGCAGCCAGGACCCAGCATCGCGGCTGCTGTCTCCAAACTGCTCCTGCCTTCTTTCTCTCCTCCGGCAGCGGCAGCGGCGGCTTCGGCGAGGCCAGCTCCGAGCACCTGGAGCTGATCCTCGGCCTCACTGAAGCCGCCATTGCCACCAGAGGAGAAGGGCCAGGAGCTCGGGGCTGGCCTCGCTGGTTAGACAGTCGGCCCAGTCTTGTAAAAAACCTGGCTGCAGAAGTCTGGTCCACAATGGAAGCATTTTAGTTGGGGAGCTGTACAGTTGTGGGACTCTAATGGTAAGCATAGAATTGTTCAGAACTTGGAACGTCAGGTTAAAAATCAGTAAAACTTAAATGTTAGACATTGTTGCTATGAACATTAAAAAGTGGAGGCATATAACTTGTGGACTATAATTCCACTGCCGCCTCCTCTCTTTGAAGAGACATTTCATTTACATCCCCAGAAGGAATCTCCTATCCCAGTCAAATTTGTGTTAAATTGCTGTTTTCGGGGGTCTTTTTCATCATCTGGAACGGATTAATCCACTTTCCCATTACTTTCTATGGGAAAAGTTCATTTGACTTAAGTCATGTTTGACTTAAGTCTAGACCTCTGGAACGGATTAATGACGTAAGTCAAGGTTCCACTGTACAGTACCTCCATTGAGTAGAGGCAGCCTTGGTGACCTCGGGCAAGCTGCACAGTCCCACGCCACCCCTAGAAGAAGGGAATGGCAAACCACTTCTGAGTATTCTTTACCTAGAAAACCTGAAGAGGGTCACTGTGAACCAAAATAACTTGGTGGCACCTACTTATGATTCATCTCCGAAGGAAAGTTGCCTATAGAATTCTCCTAGGGTGCTTCTACACTAAAAATATAAATGGTGTGTAGGTGTGTGTGTGTTTGTTGTGGCTTTCCACAAATACACCTGGACACTGCTGTTCAGTTAAGCTGCTGAGTGTACTTTTTAAAAAAAAATTGTACACATTTCCCTTTCTCAAACTAGAGTTCCAGCAAAACAAGAGGAGAGGAAATAGCTGTTACATTTCATCAGCTCAAGTGGATTAATAACAGATTTTTTTAAAAAAGAGAAAACATGTTTCTTAATGTGTTTTTTTCCAAAGAATATAGAAGGGATGGAGAAACATAGGTTGCAAAGGTAAGAAGATGTCAGAACACGCAGAACGTCTGACTCAGGAGGATTACACAATAAATACCTACTCAGGCCTCAGTGTATCATTTTCCCAACGTCACATGCTTTTGCCTCTGGGATTCCTGTCAACATCATGACTGGCTCCTTTTTTAATATCCTAAAAAAGGGTCACTGCTTCCCCAACAGAAAGTTCAAGTTAAGTTAAGGACATACAGTATCCCTTTGATTGCTGAACCTATTCTGACATTGGTGTGCATGTGAAAAATTACATGAACTCAGAACTGATTCAAATAGCATTATTATTTCAGATGTACACGTCTAACCATCCAGTGAATGCTTGTACCTGTGAAAGTGCACCATTCTTTGTGAATGCTTACCAAGAGCTGGAGCTTAAAGCAGAAGTACAGTGGTGCCTTGTATAAAGGAATTAATTTGTTCCAAATGAAATGTTAAGCAAATTTTCCTTTATAAAAATTTCCCATAGGAATGCATTGAAAACAGTAATCCCCAATCACAACCCTTTTTATGTTGTACAGATTCGCCCCATAGATGATTCTGTTAAGCAAATTTCCCCTATCTCCAGAATTGTTTATGTTGTACAGATTTTATGTTATACAAACCGTTTGTTATACGAGGGTCCACTGTAATTTGAAAGCAGTTGTTAAGTGCCAGGATTTCTCTTTTGACATTATCTCATAACATTTGAATCCATTAAGTGGCATAAGGTACTTGAATACTTCCTGATATGTCTTCTACACACAGAAAAAGAGTACATATAAAACTGCTTATCTTTGTTGTGCTAGCTTATAATTATTATATGTCGACAAAGCCACTGTCGGCACGCAGGACATGACCAAACCAACACAGTCAGGCTTTGCACATCTTATTGGCGATAGGTGCAAGGCCATATTTTGCTCTGATGTCATCATTGTGCACATGACCCTTTTGTGTGAGGCCAGAGGTCCATCGCAGCATCTTTGTCTCCATGACACCAAGGCGACCGTTCAGTTTCTTTAATTGCTGGCCGGCACTCTGCACCAGAGAGTGCAACAGGTCATACAATGGTGAGATAGATCTTTGATTTTGATTTGATTTCTGACCGAGGGATTGTCCAAACAGCCCGAAATCCTTTGAGAATACAATGCCATGTTAAATTGAAGATCCCCATAGACAGAATCTGGGTCTGTCCCTTCATACAACTGCATGTGTGTCCCTCTCTGTGAACAAAGAATAAACCATATGGTCCTTTCCTCTCTTACAGCTATTTTAACAATTTAATTTTGGCTCTAATTTTGCCTGTATAATAGTGACACCTGATAAACAGCAAGCGCATGGCAAGCCCCGTTTATTAAAATAGTGTCCGCAGCACAGAATGGGAAGATGATAATTGCAGTTTCTAGAAAAGAGAAACTCAGAGGGGAAAATACCCAAAGAAATAAGTAAGAGGCAAAAAAAATCTGTTCTGGTTTAGGAAGCAGGTAAGAGATAATGTTTTGAAAGAAGGATTTTACGTAGCTGTGGTAAAAAAAATCTGGCAGTACTAGAAAGTTACTTTTTTGGACTACAACTGCGACTCCCCTAGTCAACATGGCCATTAGGATTCTAGGACTTGCTTGCCAAATAGTAATGTTTCTATGGTCTTTATATTTCAGGTTGCATATATAGTACTATACAGTAAATCAGGACTCAGGATACCTAGGTTTAACCTTGGGAGTGTGAGACTGTTAAAACCACTCCTGAAATACCTTTTACCTTGAAAACCATATCAAGGTCATGAGTCATGACATGTCAGTTCTGACTTGCCAGCACAATGTCTGCTATTTCCTGCTTGGGATTCTCATTTTTGCACCACTGCAGAGCCACATCTTGCAAGAACCATGACTTTTTGTTGTAGTCTCTGGGCATAGATGGAGCCTATGATGGGACTATAGATTGGGGAGCCTTGTGTAAAAATCATTTCGATTCATAAGCATCCATCCCTTGGGTCGGTTGTTTTTCTGCTACAGAACATGTGTTGGAAAACCCCATGATGCCTGTATCAATCACAGATCCCATCAGATCTTAGATCCCATCGTGCCCACAGAATACAATACTGAGGTTGTGGTTGTTTTGAGAGGATTTCATCAAAAAGATCATATGAAATCACGTGGAACGTGCAGAGCCGTGTGCTGGAGGATCCGTGTTCATTTTTGCAGGCATAGCGGGATCTAAGATGTGACGGCAGTTTGGGGAGGATCCCACCTAAAAATCCGCAGGCCACCTCAAGAGTCAAGACACTTATTTGGCAGTGGCCATGACCACGCACTGCCCTGTCAGGGGGACTCGTGGGGACCGCCCTGCTCCTTTCTCCCCTGCCCCCAAACTGGCCCAATAGCCAGCCTAAAACAAACAAACAAACAAACAAACGATCCCTGTAGATAGGAAAGCTTGCTTGCTTCTAGTATTAGTAAAGGTAAAGGTTTTCCCCTGCACATGCGTGCTGGTCGTGTCCGACTCTAGGGCCGGGGCTCATCTCCGTATTCAAGACGAAGAGCCAGTGTTGTGCAAGACGGCATGGCTGCAAGGAAACAGTTTTACCTTCCCGCTTTTTATGGCGGTACAGTACCTATTCTATCTACTTGCATTTTACATGCTTTCGAACTGCTAGGTTGGCAGGAGCTGGGGTTAACAGCGGGAGCTAGCTCCGCCGCGTGGCACCCGGGATTCGAACCGCTGACTTTGTAGCCGACAGTTTATTGAATTGGTTCCTCTTAAAAATATATAAAAAAACCCCAACAAACACACACCCCAACAAAACGGCATTCCCCCCCAGCTCTGCTGAGGCATTTCGTTGGAGCCTCCTCCGACGTGACCGGGGATCGGCGCCCTTCTGAGGCTCCCTCGTCTCGTCCTCCTCCTTCGGTCCCCTTCGGGACACACAAGCCCCGCCCCTAAAACCATACACGGACCGCCTCCCCGAGCCACCGGGCGGAAGCGGGGCGTCCAGGCCTTCTGACGGGCGTCACAGGTGAGGGCAAACGCCGCCAGCAAGATTCGGCCTTCCCACACTCCTCCGGCGCGGGTTGATGACGCAACGCCGAAGAGGCGGGGCGAGGAGGAGGCGGAGGCGGAAGGCAGCGGCGTCGGGTTGCGTGTGAGGTCAGTGAGAGTTGGGGGTAGGTTGACGCTTCCCGAAGCCTTGTCCCCGTTGGAACGGTCACCCCCCCTTCCCGCGCTCGCCGGCCTTTTCTCGGTTGCCATGAGAACCGGTTGTATCTGCCCAGCCCCCGCCCGCCCGCCCGCCTCCTCAGCCATTCTCCCAACCTGGGCCAAATGGAGGTGCCATCATTCCCTAAAGGCGGGGTTTGGCCGGCTGAGCCCCATAGATCTGGGGTTTGTGATGGTGGTGGGGAGGATCCATCAGGAAGCTTCCCACCCCACCCCACCCCGGCCCCTGTTGCTTCAGGAATGGGTAACGTGCATGTCTACGCAGGCTTGCAGTCTCTGGCCATGCCCAGGAAATGAAATCCTGTTCTTTATAGAAGGGTAACTGGCACCGAGAGTAGGGCAGCGGAATCAGTGGGGACCTGGGGAGTCAGCTCGCCTGCAAGTCCCTGTGATTCAAATGGGCCTACTCAAGTTGTGAGTAGGAATCATAGAAGTCATAGAATTATAGAATCAGAGTTGGAACAGACCTCATGGGCCATCTAGTCCAACCCCCTGCCATGCAGGAACCCCCCATCACAATATTTCCGACAGATGGCCATCCAGCCTCTGCTTAAAAACCTCCAAAGAAGGAGACTCAACCACCCTCCACGGCAGCATATTCCACTGCCGAATAGCTCTAACTGTCATGAAGTTCTTCCTAATGTTCAAATGGAATCTCTTTTCCTGTAGTTTGAAACCATTGCCCCGAGTTCTAGTCTCTGAAGCCATGGAAAACAAACCTGTTCCCTCTTCAATATGACATCCTTTCAAATATTTAAACATAGCTATCATATCCCCTCTCAGTCTTCTTTTAGAGAGGCTAAACATTCCCATTTATGTGAGTTGCTTAGCTAAGCAACACGGATTCAGCCCCTGGAAGCTGCCTAGCTGCCCTGAGCACATCCGATCTCGCCTGATCTCGGAAGCTAAGCAGGGTCGGCCCTGGTTAGTACTTGGATGGGAGACCACCAGGGAATACCAGGTGCTGTCGGCACCTGGAGTAGGAACTAGCAAGCCACCCCAGGATTCCTGCCAAGAAAACTCCATGGACCTGGGGTCACGAAGAGTCCATCACAACTGTAACAGTGCAACACACACACACTTGGTAGAGGTGGTAGTATTGCTTGGCATTTGTATAGGACATTAACATTATCAGAAGTTGTCTGTGGAGATTCTCAGTTACCCACATGAGGTTATTTGTTTTGCTACTCATCCATGTAGATTCTTCAGTCTGAGAAAAGTTGGTGGGAGGCTTCCAATTTATATGAAAGGTAAATAAAAAGGATAGAGGCTCTTACAATTGCTTTTAAATGAAACACAAAAATTTCTTGAGATAAGTCTGTGGAGATTCTCAGTCATCCAGGTGAGGTTATCGAGGAGTCTAGTCATGCCAGCTGGACTTCTTTTCTTGTGGGACTGAAATGTTTCACTACTCATCCAAGCAGTGTTTTCAGTCTGACAGATGAAGCTGCCTAGATGAGTACTGAAACGTTTCAGTCCCTGAAGAAAAGAAGCCCAGTTGGCATGACTTGACACCCAGATTATGTGGAGTTGTTCAAATGCATTCTGTTGTTACAAAAAATTGAAAGTAGGCTGGTAGTAACAGCTCTCTATTGCCTGGTTGTGGGGTGGGAAGTTAGAAAAGTTTCTCTTTTAGCAATGAAGATGTTGTGGCGAAAGTTAACTCAGGCCTCACATTCTTGGGAACCACCCCTCATCTGTCGTCTCTGCCCCCAAATGAGGTTACAAAGAAGGAATCTTCAAGTTTGTGTGATCATAATTGGTATGGCGCTTGGGTATCAGTTTGACTTGACTGGTAAGATACCAATATAGCACATTGGGTCTGTATGGGAGAGTAGAGGGTGTGGAGATGTGTGGGTGAGAAGCAAACTCCATAGCAGGAATGACTAGCACTCTACTTTGTGGTGATGTTTGCTGGCCTCTAATTTGGAGGTTGTGGCCCTTTGGCTGTTGTTAGACTGCACTTCCCAGAATCATTTGCCATTGGCTGCTTGGACTGGTAAGACTTATGTAACAGCAGTATCAAGATAGCCATTTATTCCTCATTCCAGTAGGAATCAGTGGTGTACCTCTTGCCATCTTCTGAGGGCCGTCTGTGGGAACTATCCCTAAGATGTTGCAGCTGATTATTGGGGATGAAGTCTTTATCAGTGAGGGAATTCCAGTTACAGAATGCTCTTTCTAGAACAGCTTGCATCACATCTCCCTTATATTCTTTTCAGTGTCAGACAGAAGTTGTATTTTTCCAGGCAGTTTAAGAGGTAAAATGTAAAAATCTTTAAATCTTTTTTAAAAATTCAGATTTCTGTTTGTTAAGACTTATTATATTCTAGTGTTACTATGAAAGGTGTTTTTGGTGTACTACTACTACTACTACTACTACTACTATTGCATGTTAAAATCCATTCAGAGTACATCATGTCTCAGTGCAGCTTGTGAACATAACTGACAAAGAAAAAGTGCACAAATGCAGTTCCTGTACTTACAGTTAACTTCAGTGTTGGTTGGGGAGTGAAGACAATTTTCCCTAAGCTTGTCCCCTTCACCAGTGTTGGATTACATTTGTGTTGTCTGAACCGGCATGACCATTGGCACTGAGCTGGAAAAAAACTGAATTAAACAAAGGTTTTCTTAGGAGAAGGGATAGGTTCAGAGGAGGCCTTGAACCAAGAAGTTATCTTGCTGGAAATCTAGCTATTAGCAGTGAGAACTGAGTGGGAACCTTCACTTGTAGAGGCCTCTCGACCAGGAGTGGACAACTGTGACTCTCCAATGGTTTTTGGCCTAAGCTCTCAGCAGCCCTGGCTAGCATAGAGCCTTTTCACATGACCCCTAAGATCTGCTGGCCACTTAAATTCGGACCAGAGATCTTAGGGGTTTGTCGCTGTTCCTGCGTTCCCACCCCCTCCACACTCCTGGCAGCTGGCTGCTTGAGGGGAGGGAGAAAAAAAGGAAGAAAAGAATGCCACTCACCTCCGTTCTGCTGTCCCAGCACTGCATTCAGATCTCTTAAAGGGGCGGGGGGCAAAAAAAGAACAAACAGAAGCAAGGAGAGCCCGTCAGTCACTACGTTATATCCGCATCAGGAATTTTCACCTCCGGAGAGCAGGTACCTGAAAAGTGCGCTGGGACGCGCTTAGGTGGGCATGGTCTCACTTAATTATCTGTAAACTCCGGAGCTGGTGGGGAAACAATTTTAAGCTCCGGAGCTGGGAGCCATTTGCAGCAGAGTTTAGGGGTCGTGTACAAATACCCATAGTGAAGGGCAAGAGATGAAGGGAGCTTTAGTCAAATATCAGCGGGACCACACTTCCCCCTGCTTGTGCTCTAAATAGCAGAGGCAAACAACAAGGTGGATTGCCAGCTTCACTCCCTGCTTTTAGAGGTGTGTGCCCAGCACCGAAGGCGAGAGAATGCTGAATTAGATGAGTCATTGTTCAGATCCATCTGGGTTCTTCTTATCCTCTTCTGACAAATCTTATAACCTCTAATGTTCCTCTAGAAATTGGATTGCAGTAAAGTAACTCTGGACCAACAGTTTGCATCTCCTAAAAAAGAGAGAGAATCCAGCCTTGCCTTTTAGGGTGTACGTGGGATGGATGTGGTTAGCCAGTGGAGATAGAAAAGCATGTCAGTTATTATTAGAGGCAAACTGCTACTTGCAAAGACAGTTCTCACATCAGAAGCAGATTCTGCATTTGATTGAGAATGATTGGCTGTTTGGCCATTCTAGCAGTCAATGATTGTTTTCCCTT
>JAHTLZ010000155.1:1115066-1130607 GCA_023846285.1 Phrynocephalus versicolor | reverse complement strand
ATGTATGTATGTATGTATGTATGTATGTATGTATGTATGTATGTATGAAAATGCAGTTTCCCCCGCACATGCGTGCTAGATGTGTCTGATTCCAGGGGCGGTGCTCATCTCTGTATTCAAGCCGAAGAGCCAGTGTTGTGCAAGTCAGGTATGCCTAGTCTTCCTGCCAAGGGCGCGGTCTCGCCCCTTCCCCGCCCTCTTTCCAGTTCCGGCGCGGTCCCTTCCGTGCGTCACCACCGGGCGAGCAGAAGGCGCGGGAGGCGGCGGGACTACAGCCGGCATCATGGCTCAAGGGAGGCGGAAATTCCAGGCCCGGAAGCCGGCCTCGGCGGGCAAGAAGGCGGCCGGGGCTGCCGCCGCCCGGGGACCTCGGAAGGGAGGTGGGTCGGGCCGATGGGAAGCCAAGCCCGGGCGCCGAGCCACGTGTCCGGTGTGCGGGCTTGGAAGAGGCGTTCGGATCCGTGGAACCTGGGGGAAAAAAAGCTCCCGTAGCTTCACGCGGGATCCGAAGGAAGTGGGGTTGCCCACTTTTCATGTCAACTCGTAATTGCGATTTTATTTTGCCTTGCGCGTTGTCCCCGGCGCAACGAAGCGGAGATCGGGGGGGGGGGTCCGTGTTTCGGGCAAGTAGTAGGGCGTGTGAATGGTCGAGACTGGAAGCGAGGGGAATCCCCCCCCCCGTTTGGTTCGCCGTGATGGTGGCTGGGACCCCCCTGGTTCATTCTCAGCCTGGTGTTCATGGAGAGGATTGCCGAGAGATTATTTGGTGTCATCGGGGAAAATCAAGATTGCATTTAGCTTCTGGGAAGAATGCGTAAAGGAAATAAATATATTTTTTTACGGAGGGGCATCCGAGGTCGAGAGGGAGAGAAATGTTTTCCCAGCACAGCACCAGTTTTGTTTTTGTTTTTTAAAGCGGAGAGTCGAATTGGTGGGAGGGGGACTGAAGCCAGGTTTGTGGGGTGCAGTCTTCATGGTCGTTAGGAAACAGCTTCATAAAGGTCCACTGCGGAAACTCATTTCAAATTAAATACCCCCACTTCGGATTATTTAATTAATGGGTATTTTTATTCGTGCCACCGGTTTAGTAAAACAGAATTCTACTTCATATTGCCTGTTTCTGGGTGGGCAATGGTGATAATACGGTAAGGGATTTCTTCTGTTTTATATGCCCATATGTCCCGCATAACTACTTAAGGGGAGATTTAGCTGGTCTCTGATTTATATCCCCTTACGGCCTGTATAACTTTATGGGAGATTTTAGTGACATGGAGAAACAGTGAATTTGTTTTATGCTGGGTTCCTCTTGCAGGTCGTGTCATTGCTCCCAAGAAGGCTCGTGTGATCCAGCAGCAGAAACTGAAAAAGGTAAGCACTCCCTTAATTCACCCTGCCAAAAATGATACCTTTTGAGGAATCAGATGCACACACACCTTTTTGTAGCACCTCATCTTTGTCCCGTTGGAAGACATGTTTTTAGACCATGTGCTACTACTAGTCGGTTGTCTAGTTTAGAACTCAGCGTGTTGCTTGAATCACAGCACTGGAGTTTTGGTGCATTGTGTTGACCATGTTTTATGTTATTGTAAAGTGCTCTGAGATTGTATTTGATGGAAAAGATGAATAGAAATACCCTAAGTGGGGATTGGGGGGGGTGGACCTGAGGCCTACCCATATGGGTTGCACTAGGGCTCCCATCACTCTTGGCCTGCTTATCCCATTCTGAAAGCTTCTTGGGCCTGTAGTCCAACACCAGCTAGTTGACCACACATCCCTCATTGTTGCCCTAAACCAGCCATTCTCAGTGTGAGCCATATGCCTCCCCCTCCTGCCTCCCCCGGCATATTTCAAGGGCTCCACAAACCGGAAACAATCCTACACATGCCACCTTATAAGGTTCGTTATGCGATTTATACAATCCTGATTCAGCCTGCGTTTCTTTCATACTGTGTTTGTGGCCCTGGCAAAAAAAAAAACAACAACAACCCAACAACTCAGTTTAAGAATGGCTTCTTTAAAACAAATAAAATGTGAAATCTACCTTCCCCAGGGGTTTGTGGGGGACTTTCCATCAGAGCGAGCCATTGTACATTTTAAAAATCAAGACAACTGGGTGCACACCCAGTTTTGTTATTGTCTTATGAACACTTTTACGGACTCAGACTCTCTCCGCAGAATTTGGAAGTGGGCATCCGGAAGAAGATTGAGCACGAGGTGCTGATGAAGGCCAGCTCTAAACTACCCAAGAAGCTGAGTGTGCTGAAGCCCCCCAAATTGGAAGCTACGAAAGAGTTGGGCCACTCCAGCAAGCCTTAACACCCTGGACTGGACGATGGCAAGCCGCCCCATCCTCTGTCTTGGGTGATGGTATCCGCGGCACCCGCCTTCTCCAGTGGGACCAGTTTCAGTGGAGCACTTGTAATGGCGGACAGTCACCATTTCTTTTCCCACTGGAAACCTCATGAAGAGAACTTCTGTGTTCAGCCTTACCTAATTGCACTGTGGGTACAAGTTCCACCGCTGCGTATGTATGTTCAAGAGGAAATGCACCGGAGCAAGTAGGTGCTGGAATAAAGGCCTGCTGCTGTTTCAGCTGCTAAACCAGGTTCAGGAATTCTGACCCAGAAGTCAGGATCTGTAAGGTGGTGGGGAAATCTGGGTTGTGCTTCTGGCTGAGGTCTCCATGTTAAATTACCCTGATGTATGCCCAAGGGCCTGCGCGCGCGCGAGAGAGAGAGAGTGGGCCTAGGGTGTCCCTCCAGGTTTCGCAGGGATGCATTTCCTAGGTTTTCTTACCAGTGGGCATATACTGACCAGGGCTGATGAAAAGAGCCGTCTGGCAGCACCAAGAGCACTGCAGTTTGTTCACCCCAGCCAATAAACATAGAATTCAAGGTAGATATGATGCGCATCATTTTATTTTTTTAAAAGCTGTGCTTAGACTGGACCCATTAAAATCAGAAGGACCTCCTAGTCCAGTGATGGCGAACCTATGGCATGGGTGCCAAAGGTGGCACTCGGAGCCCTTTCTGTGGGCACCCAACATTGCCCCCTTCATAGCCGCCTGTATACAGGTTAAATTACTGTATTGGCACTTTGCAAAAAAAATTAGTGGGTTTTGAATTGCAGTTTGGGCACTCGGTCTCTAAAAGGTTCGCCATCACTGTCCTAGTCCATAGTTTTGTGGCCTGTCCGCCTAAGCTTTGGTACAGCTCTGATCCAAAGTAGAGACAGCAGTACGGCTTTCAAAATCCCCACTGTTCCTGGAAAAGTCACCTGAGTGCATCATTTGTACAGTTCTCCAGAACTAAAGGATGTCCCTGGTCTGTCTGCTGCCTTCTGTTCCGTATGATACTCTCATTAAGATTTTAGTGCTTGTTGTATCCTTCTCTCTCTCTTATGAAGCTTCAATTAAAAAACCAGCAGATTGTAGAAGATCCCCGTGGCTTACTTCCAGTATCAGCGTGTATTCCCGTGCACTTTGGCCACCAGCAGCAGATGCCGGCAAATAATCTCAATTAGAGGTCTGTTTGGGGGTCAGCAATTCTCAATCTAAACCTCTTTTTATTTTTATTTTTTTAAAATCCTTTATGTTTCCTTAGGGCTAAATGGTGCCTTTGTGCCATGTTTTAATACATCGTCCACAAAGTGTATTCTTGATTATGCACTCACATTTCAGCAGTTCTTTTGGTTATAATGCTCAAAGATAAAGATAAAGGTTCCCCCCCCCACATGTGTGCTAGTCGTGTCTGACCCTAGGGGCGGTGCTCATCTTCGTATTCAAGCCTAGGAACCAGTGTTGTACAAGTCCATGGCCACGTGGCTGGCATGGCTGCAAGGAAACTCTGTTTTACCTTCCCGCTTTTTATGGCGGTACCTATTTACCTACTTGCATTTTACTTGCTTTTGAACTGCTAGGTTGGCAGGAGCTCGGGGGAACAGCGGGAGCTCACTCTGCTGCGTGGCACCCGGGATTTGAACCGCTGAGCTGCCGACTTTGTCCAATGAGCCACCACACCCCTGGTGTCCTACTACACATTAAAACAAGTGAAATATTTACTTGAATAGTTTGGCATTGCCCTGAAGTGTCAGCCAAGGGTCTTCCTTGTGGCTGTCCCACAGTCATCCACCAGCTTACTCTCAGAAGCAGGAGGCTGGAATCTAGCACTATGGATGTCCCCCGTTTCTACTAAATGCCCCTGTTGCTCTACCCCTGTTAACTTTCCCCAACCAACTGACATCCCTATTCCAAAACATTGAATTCTGTCTAGCTCTAGCCATCATGGCTGGTGGTAAAAAAAAATGAGAACGTTGGTCTCCATCATTTGCGGAGTGGCATCTTAAAGAAGGCTGTAATCCTTGAACCAGAAATATGGATGGACATCATCCCTGCAGCTCCACTCTGACCATGGAATGCTCTCGACGCTTGTGATGGCAGAAAACATGAAGGGGTGGACCAGGGACTAGGACGCAAAGCTGCTCTTTCTCAGGTGCCAATGGAAGAACATGAGCGGCAGCTTTGCTCTGGGACTGCTCTGAGAGCAGCCTCTCCATGTTAAAATTGCATCACCCCCTATGTCTACTTCGCAGGAAACATTGAGGACTGAACCAGAGCAGCATAAAAAAAGACAAAAGGCAGGCTTGTGTTTGGATGTCACATTGACGAAAGACGTTGGGTTCCCTTAGAGTTGTGCGAGAAAGGTTCATGAGCGTCCCCTTAAACCGGGCACCATTTGATGGTGGACATTATTCTTTTGAATTGTAAGCCTTTGTTGGTGGCAAATGGCAAGATGTTTGCCACTAATCGCCAGGAGGGGTCGCTGTTGGAGACATCATGCTGCCTTTGGAGGAGGGTTGCTCAGATAAGGGAAAGGCAAGCGGATCCTTTTCCAGTAGCAGAGCGGTCATAGGGTAGAAGGAGAGAAACCACCAACAGTGCAGGAACCAACCCTTGGTGACTGTTCCATGAATCTGGATAAAAGGCAAACCCTGGGTTCTCCCCTTCTGTTTCCCTAAAACCTGACCTCCCATTGGCACCGAGAGGAAGGAAATTGGCACCCTTTGGTTGAGGAAGGTGAGGGAAGGAATGAGTTTGGTATCAAAATAATGGGATGGCTTGCCAGTTCCTACTCCAGGCGCCCACAGCACCTGGTATTCCCTGGTGGTCTCCCATGCAAGTACTAACCAGGGCTGACCCTGCTTAGCTTCCAAAATCAGGCGAGATCGGATGTGCTTAGGGGCATCTAGGCAGCTCCAGTGCCTCTTACATCATGCCTAAGAAATAAGACCCATTCAGTGAGATTTTAGTGCCAGGTCAATGGGAATATATTAGCAAGCCTCATGTCCCGTTTATCCCAAATTGGGAAGCTCTTTCCAGTGGCCATCTAAGACTGTGTCCAAATCAAGTGCGTTCCAACAATTTCCTGTTCAAACACTTGCCATTTTCCTTAGTTTTCCAATAACGTGTTAGAGAAAGAAGCATCTCCCCCCATGCAGACTTGACATACCTCTGACTGGGTGAATGAACTGGTGCTGTGTCATGAAGGCTGGTCACAGACAGAGCAGTGACCATCCGAGTCACATAGAATGGTCCATGTAACCCTCCAGCAGATGGTGAAGACCTCCGGAAGGACCCAGCCCAACAGAGAAAAGAAGGCAAAACAACCCACAAAGATACATGAAAAGTGAGCGCCATGCGACTGGCCAGTGGTGTTTGGAGGAGATGCCTAAAAAGAACAACACGTCTGCCTTCATAGCCAGCTTGGTAAGAAGAACAGAAGTGCAGACAAATCTCTGGAGAAGACAATGAGACTTACTGCTCGAATGTGGTTTAAGTTGCCATCAGAGCTTGGAAGTGGCATCATTTGGAGCACAATTCCCATACTCCATAGCCAGCACAGCCACTGAGGATTCTAGAAGTTGTCATCTAATCCATTTGAAGTTTTAATCAAAAGTTAGAAACAGTGCTTTCAGAACTGTGACCCCCATAATAGCTAATCTAATATATAAATTGAATAACAAATAAAACAATAATAATCAGCCTGCTTCACTGAGGATTATGGGAACTGTAACTGAAAGAACTCATTTTTTTCAAAGTTCTGCTCTTGGATTTGACAGTACCAGACCCTTGTTAGGATAATCCCCCTTGGGACAGATTGGGGCAAAGAAACTACGGACTGTCCTTAAATATCTGGAGGTCTTTGAGGAAAAGGAGTACATCTCTCTCTCAGTCTCCCAAGCACCTTAAATTAGAAACGGGCTAAAACTCAGTAGGAAGTTACAATAAGAGTAGGTCCATTTAATTAGTGAATATTTTGTGGGTCAACTGTTCTGTGAATTTTCAGTGGCTCAATGGGGCTATGCAACTTACTAATGGATTTCAGCCAAAGAGTCTGAAATTCCTCCCACCTTCTGAAAAAAACCATTATTTGAACATCACCAGGGTGGTTGCACAAAGCAGTATCTGCTTGCAGAGAGAGATTCCTCGTGAGTGAATGGATTTCTTTGAAGGAAGACTTTCCATATAAGTAGAACCAATATCTGAGGAGGTTTCGTTTCTATGAAGTCCTTACTTTCCCCACTAAAAACAGATTGGAAGTATTTATCATTGACTGGGTTATGCCCTTGCTAACTTTTTTTTAAAGCTTTGAAAAGTATTCACTCAACTGTTCTTATGTTTTGTCAAATCACTTTTGAAGTGTATGATGACCTTCTAAATTAATGACCTCCAGAAGATCCTCTCATTAACATTCTTCCCTAGGCTTGCAAAGTAAAGACTATGGGTTACTAATGTGTCATCTTCTTCTTTCACGACTGGCTTCAGCTTTCCCTAGCATTGGTTTTCCCAGCCAAGAGTTGTCTTCCGGAGGCTTTGCTCCAGTGTAACATACAAAATACAGACTAATTTTCTTTTGAAAATCCCAGAGGTGTACACCTTTGGCCAATGTGTATTTGCAATGAGATCTCTAGTGGCTGTTGCTTTTCTGAATACAGTTTGAACATGGGGCATTCCTTGCTCTATTATTTATTTATTTATTTATTAGATTTATATACCACTCCATCTAGCAACGAAGCCACTTTGGGCAGTTTACGAAATGCGGCAAAATATAAAACATAAGCAGAGTCTCCAGACTGACGAAACTGTTTGGGATGAGCAGCGAAACGTTTCAGTCTCTCAAGAAAAAGAAGTCCTGTTGCTACGACTCAACTTCCAGACATAAGCAGAGTACAATTTATAAACAGCCCCACATAATAAAACAGGATAGACATAACTAAACCAGCAGTGAAAATAATGACATCGAAGACAAGGAACAAAGGTAAACTGAGGGCGGAACACAGCAGGTAGAAATACGAACAGATCAGGGAGAAGTGATTAATAAGGGAAAGCCTTTCTATATAGACAAGTCTTCAGATGTTTTTTGAAGGTCGACAGCGTTGGGGCCAGACAAATCTCAGGATGAAGCTGGTTCCATAGGGTGAGGGTCTGCCACCGAGAAAGCCCGGTTCCTTGTTACAGACCTGCGGGCTTCCTTTAGGGACAGCACCCTCAAAGGCGCTGTCTGGAAGAATCGAGTGATACGGGCAGTATTCTGTGGCAGGAGCTGTTCTGACCAATAGTGAGGTCCCAAACCGTTTAGGGCTTTGTATGTCAACATTAAACCCTTGGAGTCCATTTTGCCCAGTTTCAACCTCAGTCTATTCGCTCTCATCCACCCCAGCACAGCATCCAAGCAGCGATCCAGGCACGAAACGGCATCCACTGCAGATGGGAAAAAAGGAGATATAGAGTTGCGTGTCATGAGTGTACTGAGGACACGAAACCCCCCATACCTCCTGACAACCTCCCCCAGTGGCCTTATCTAGATGATAAAGAGCATGGGGGAGATGACCAATCCCTGTGGCACCCCACAATTGAGGGATCAAGGGGTGGAGACCATCTCCAGCTGTACTTTCCCTGGGGGCAATCCTTCAGGAAGGAATGGAACCACTGTAAAGCAGTGCCTCCAACCCCCAGCTCAGAGAGCTTCCCCAGGAGGATACGGTGGTCAATGGTATCGAAAGCCATTGAGAAGTTATGGAGAACCAACAAGGATTATTTGCCTGTTATCCTCTCTCAAAAGACCGTAATGCAGTGTGACCAATGCCAGTTCCGCAACATGGCACAGCCTGAACCCCAACAGTAATGGATTGAGGGCATCAGTTTCATCCAGAAGCCCCTGCAGCTGGTCCCTCTTCACTACCTTGCTAATGAATGGGACACTGGCGGCGGGCCTATAATTATAAATAATAAAAATCTCTGCTGCAAAATTTTGAGTTATCACTTTGCTCGCCTGGGAAATTAATAGAACGGTCTTCATCATTTTCTCCCTCAATTAATTATTGTCCCAATGTGTACAAGAAAATAATTATGTTCTTTGTTAGATTTGTATCCGCCTTCTTTCTAAAGAGGATCAAACATGCAAATGAGATGACAGGCTGTGATAGGCTGTAGCGCCTCAGTCGGACTGGGTATCCTATTGTATAAGTTAGATCTTGGAGCATGGTTGCTAATCTGGGCTGCAGCGTTGAGAACCCCCCCCCCCCGCCCCAACCCCGGGAGCTCTAATCTAAACAAAGGTGATGTTTCCAAACTGTCGTTTGAATGCCTCTGCTCTGTTATGTAAAATCCTCCCTGCTGTTTAATCAAGCAGCGTATCTTCTGAAGTTCACTGTTTGACAACAAAGAGACTTGGGTTGCCTTCAGAAATAAAACAGTTTATCTTAAGGCTTATACTCGGTGAACTAGGGATGGCGTCAACCTTGCCCAGTGTGGTGTCCTCCAGATGCTTTGAGCCACAGTTCCTGCCCCCCCAGTTTTTTATGGCCACTGCATGGACGGAGTTGTAGGGGGATAATTCCAGAGGGCATGGGCTGGCATCTCTGCACAGATTGGGAGCAAGTTGTGAAGTGGAGGGAAATGAGTACAGACAGTGTCAATGGTGTTGTTTAAGTGTCAATGTATGCAAAAGAAGCACAGCCCCATTCACAAAGCAGTTCTGAAGGTAATGCAAACATCCTGGCATTGCTAAGCTAATTTCCACCCATTGTGGGATATCAGGACAGGAGGGGACCTCTTGATGTTTTGTCATTCAGGAGTCCTTCCCCTTTTGGAGATCTTTTGCTCCAACCTGGCCACTTCAAAGTCAAGGATAGAGTATTCTGGAAGGCTGACATGTCCTGTGTAAAATGCCAAAGGTTACTGACAGCATATATCCTCAATGAAAGACAAACAGATTATGAATCCCTTATGGCAATGGTTCCCAACGTTCAGTCCCCGGATGTTCTTGAACTCACACTCCCAGAAGCCTTCATCACTACCTGTGCTGGCCAGGATTTCTGGGAGCTGTACTCCAAGAATATCTGGGGACATGAGGTTGAAAAGTATTGCATCATGGTGTGTCTGATAGTATAAGGTCTAGTATTCCAAATGTATGTTGTTATATTATCCTTCTAAAGGAGTGGACTGTGTAAAGATAGCATATATAGTATCCTTTCATTATGCATCTGCACCCCTCAATATTCCAGATTTGAGCATGTTAGGGCTGCCAAACTCTTTTCTGACAGGCAGACGAAGCTCTCTCCATTTCCACATCAGGATAAGCTAAATTTTGTAGCTACTACTAAAGTGCAAGAAAAGGACTTAGGAAAAAAACAGGTTCTAACTGGAGAAATAAAAGAAATAAGAAATGACGTGCCTTGCAATGCTAGATTTGTGTTTGTTTAGATGTTACATATACATTTACCTCTGGAGGCAAACATTTATTAATTTTTTGTATGTATAATATTTTTACCCCACATTTGTCTTTGGAAAAGGACCCAAGGTGGCTTACAATAATGAGAGACGATATACAGCCCAGAATATTTAAGACATATTCGTGTTAAGAACAGGGAATTAGAAGAGGCAGCATACCACATTAAAAGGTAATCGTTGTGAGTTTTTCGGGCTGTTTGGCCATGTTTTGGAAGTTTTTCTTCTTGACATTTAGCCAGATTCTGTGGCCGGCATCTTCCATGGGGCCTGAGTATCTGGCAGAGTGGATCTCCCAAAGGTCAGCGTTGACCTGGCCCACGAGAGCATCCTTGACGTCTTCAATCTGCGTGGCCACCTCCCAGGAGGCTCGTAGCGCTTTTACCCATAATTAGGCCTTCTTGGTAGCTGGTGCCACTGAGTGGAATAAACTTTCATGTGAAATCTGCCAAATTGAGTCCCTCTTAGCCTTTAAAAAGCATTAGAGACCTGGCTTTTTAAGGAGGCATACAGCGATCAGTAATTTGTTGTGTTGTGTTTTCTCTGTTTATTGTTTTCTTTCCCCCTTTTAGATTTTTTTCTTTTTGTCCCTTGCCAAATTTTTGTATGTATTGTGTGTTTATTTGCTTATTTTACTTGCTTACTGCACTGTTCTATTTAATTTGCTTTGTTGCTTATTTCTTATTTGCATTTATGTAAACCGCCCAGAGTCCCTTCTGGGAAATCGGTGCGGTATAAAAATTCAATAAATAAATAAATAAATAAATAAAATAGGTAAGTCCATCATTCCAGGAAAGCTTGCCTGAAGAGGAAGGTCATTGCCTGTTTCCGGAAAGGCAGCAGGCTGTCTTACTTTGAGGACATCACAGGAAGGCAGGATTCTCTGGAAAAGATGATCACGAAAAGGAAGATAGAAGGTGGTGGTGGGGAAGAGGCCAAATATGAGATGGATTGACTCAGCCAAGGAAGCCATAGGGCTGAGTTTACATGAGTTGAGCTATTGAGGGCAGGCCATTTCGGAGATTGCTCATTCATAAGGTCACCATCAATCAAGGGTGACCTAATGGCACACGGCAACAATTCATTCACTGACAGTGGTGCCCAAGCTTGCATGACTTAGATATCAGTGCTCCTTTCTCATCCCCAAATACTTTGTCCCTGCCCTGCTGCTGGTTCACTCCTCACATCATCTTTCTATCTCACGGTCCAGGTTGTGCTTCTTCAGTCTTTTCCCCTGCAGTCTTTCTTTCATTACCTTTATCCAATCAGCAGGACTTGGGGTCACTTTTTTCCTCCTTCACTCTCTCATGTTTTGAAGAATACAGTATCTTCAGGGAGATACCATGGGGAAGAGCATAGACACCCCCCTGAAAAAATTGATGATGTCTCTCAGCTTCCTCTCTGATGGTTAGGGAAATCTGCCACCAAGTGACTGAAGATGGTACTGCAAGATATAGACGTATTTTAATTGTCTAATAACTGATAAATAAAAAGCAAAGTGTTCTGCTTATACACTGCCCCATACCACTTCAAGTAGTTTCTGGGCGGTTTACAGTTTTTAATTACAGTATGCAGGCTACACATTGACCCCCCAGCAAGCTCGGTACTAATTTTACCAACCTCGGAAGGATGGAAGGCTGAGTGAACCTTGAGCCTGCTACCTGGGATTGAACCCCAGGTCGTGAGCACAATTTTACCTGCAGTACAGGCATTTAACCACTGCGCCACACCCTAAATAACTCTGAGAAGTACACCATTAGGGCCTCCTTGGTTATGCTTGCCAAATTTCGACCTGGTGACAGCTAACAACAGCATGAAAACAACAGAAAGCATCAATATCAGAAGCAACAATTTGAAAATACATGAAACATTTGGAAAAATAAACCACTATTACATGGACATCTGAGAAATATGGATGGAAGGCATGATAATAATTCAACAGGGGCATGAGTAAAATGGGGAACCATTAAAGAAGAATCTGAAGGCTTGATTTTGGCTGCACAAGAGCAAGCATTCCAAAGCAATGTGATGAAAGCTAAGATTCAAGGAATTGGTGCCAACAGCAAATGTCGACTCTGCCGAGAAAAAGATGGGACTGTGTCACACCTCATCTGCAAAATGTCCTAAAACCGCACAAGCAGATTACAAAATTAGACACGACAGAGTGACAAAATGAGTGTATTGGGCGTTATGCAAAAACTTATACCTGTACTATATACCATGCCAGCTTCTAAAAAGCCATCAGGTGGAGAAGGTGCCAGAAAATGACAAAGTCAAGATCTTGGGAGATTTCCGGATCTAGAAGGGACAGACACCTTGAAGATTACACACCAGACATAGTAGCAATCAAACGAAGAAATGCCTGGATCATTGACATTGTAGTTCTGGGGATGCCAGAGTTGAAAATAAAGCACTGGAAAAGCTAACAAAGTACAGACATCTGACAATTAAAATGTCTAGCTCGTAGATGAAACACATTTCAGTGGTCCTCATTGTCACTGGGGTTTTGGAAACATTATCAAGAAATTCCACATAGTATTATAACCAGTTGCAGATTCCAGAAATGACATCAAAAGAGCTACAAAAGCAGTATTAGGAACACCATATACTGTATACTACTGTACATTGATTTTAACAGGTACTTGTATTTCTTTTTTGTTAAAACATGTTTCTGTTATTTATTTTACAGAATATTTAGCACCCCCACTACCAAATGGTTATGTAATAGTAAATGCTATAACTTTGACTGACTATTGTTGTTATTCACAGTCCTGACATTATGGTGGACATATACACACTTAATTACTGTACTTGTATTATTATTTATAAATGTTTTTGTTTTTGGCTTTGGCTTCCAGAGCAGCATACACAGTAAAACATGAAGAATAAATACAATATGTTAATGACAACAATAGTTAGAGATCCTACCTGAGCAGTTATAATGCCCGTCTGAATGAGAACATTTCCAACTCATTACTAGTGGCGTGATTTAACTATATAATAAGTAAAAAAAAAAGCGAGCCAACCTTTTGGATCAGCTTTGAATCAAGACTGGTAGTTAGCAGTGGTGTAATGAAGCTCTGCATACATCATCCTAATTATCATTTACAGTACATTATTGCATTTCCTACAAACAGCAGTTTCTGAACAATCTTGTGGATTTCTGGTTGTCTAGATAAGTACTTCTCGATCTTCTAAACCAGCGGTTCTCAACCTGTGGGTCCCCAGATGTTCCTGGACTGCAACTCCCAGAATTCTTCATCACTAGCTGAACTGGTCAGGATTTCTGGGAGTTGCAGTCCAGGAGCATCTGGGGACCCAGAGGTTGAGAACCACTGGTCTAAACAGTATCACTCCTGACATGGAACACTGTGGGCGGAACATCCCGAAGCAAGGGGTGGCAGCTGGCTTATCTCAACCCTGAGGGCAGATAGCTAGACAGGATGCTTATGCCTCATAAACTAAGGCCAGATGTGGCAGTGCTTTAAACTGCAAGGACAATTTTTTTGAAAGCCACTGGTTCCCTGTCTGGATTTAGGTGGAACCTCCAAGTCCAAACAAATAAGCCATCCATGTGGCATTTGTGCCTCAATGCATTTGAGTGTCTCCTTTCTTCCCATCCAATCCGTGACCAATATGTAACATGTTCTGGGGCTTCCACAGCTTAACTTGGATTGGATTTTTGGAAAGAGAATCTGGCCTGGCTGCCGTCTTTATACCAAATGGCATCATATTAGAGATCTTTCAGTGACCTAACTCAGGGGCTTCATGTACAACAGGCATGTCCAAACTTCAGCCCTCCTGATGTTTTGGACCACAACTCCCAGAATTCCAAGCCTATCTTGCCAATGACAAGCCTATCTTGCCAATGACAAAGGACTGTGGTCCAAAACATCTGAAGGGCCGAAGTTTGGACATGCCCGATATTGTAGATGATCAATGAAATAAATGAAGATTGCTCTTTGCTGCTGAAAGGAATACCCGTGTTGCTCCACAAATTGCAGTGTGGATTGACTGATGATGATAATGATCATGAATAATGGCATTCCTCTGCTGCATTTGATGCCATTTTTGACAACACCAAACCAAACAATTCAGAAGACGTTTCATATGATTTTTTTTTTAAAATAGCCCAAATGAAAAATCTTGAAAACAAAACAGGAACATTACAAGAAGCAATGTTGTTATCTGCTGCCATGCTGGAACCAAATTATAGCAACCTTTATAAGCCTTTACCTTGAAAGTGAGATATTTAAGGAGTGGTTTTTATCAGTTCCAGACCCTCCAGTGAGTTTTCATGACTGAGCAGGGATTCCAACCCAGGGGTCCTGAGAATTATGCAGTTACTCTGTCTGCTACACATTACTGCCCATCTAGATAAAGCAATAGAAAACACTTTAAATTTAATTCTCAAAAGTACGGTAGAAAAACCACATTTTATCTGCTTTTGATGGGGAGTCAAGGAAAAAGACAGAGACCCTTCCCTAGGACTGTAGGGAAGTATATAAGAGTTGATTGCTAAGATAAGATAAGATATATAAACTTTACTGTCATTATACTTCTGTACAATGAAATTAAGTGCACATCATAAAGCACATAAAACACTTCCCTCAAATTCCCATTCTTCACATCCTATTCACCATTGCACAAACCCCTATTGACACATTTATATTGCACCTTACAAAAGAATTCAAAATGGTTGCTGTTCTGGGATAAAGCTATTTTTCAATCTATTTGTCCTTGTTTTTTTTATTCTATATACCATCTTCCAGATGGTAATAACTGAAAAGAGGGATGTCCTGGATATGATGGATCTTTAAGAATGTTTTGAGCTTTCTTAAGGTGGCGGGAGCTGTAGAGTTTTGGTTTTGCTCTTTTTGCTCTTGGTTTTGTTATGCTTCCGAGAATCCAGTTGGAAATGTATGTATATTTTGCCAAAGGAAAGACCAGTTTCAGCTGCCAAAGGGGTATGTGTGTATGTCACACAGCCCTTGGGGAAGCCTTATAACATACAATGGACTAGAACACATGGAACGTCCACAAATATCTAACACAACTTAATGCATCTCGGGCCAATGGTCTTTTTCTTTCTTGTGGATTTTGGTATGCAGTATACAGTATTTCTTTAAAGCATGCACTTGGCATGCATTTATTCCACCCACCCAAGCATATTTCCATTCATTTTTCAAATACTATTTTGACATCACTTTTTTTTGGGGGGGGGAGCAGAGTAGACATGTAATTCTTTTGAGAAAACATCCATGAAACTTACAGTACCTTGAGGAGTGCCAGTTTTGGAATCTCGGTGATGGTAGTCTAATTGAACAGACCACAAAGCTCTGACAAATTAAAGGTCTTATGTTTAAGGTGGCTCAACAACTTTCTTATGTCTAGTTCTTTCATAACTACTTATTTCTAGCTGTGAACATGTTGCCTTTGCCAAACAGAACTGCACGTTTCAGGGAGATAGGAATTTCCGAGGCACGGTTTATGCTCATCCCATTGGCAATCTTAGGGTATGAAAGATATGTCTTCATAGGAAAAAGCAAGGCCAAGTACATCTCAGTAAAAGGCGGGGGGGGGGGGAGCCAGTATCTCCTAGCCTAGCAATTCTATTTTCTTTCTTGCGAGGCTGCAGGAAAACCCCTCTGAGATTACAAGAATTTCCAAGCAAACACCTAGGATTTTGCCATGTGAGCGAAGAGCCGTGTGTGTGTGTGTGTGTGTGTGTGTGTGTGTGTGTGTGTGTGTGTG
>JAHTLZ010000155.1:1099765-1114048 GCA_023846285.1 Phrynocephalus versicolor | reverse complement strand
CCCCCCCACTCCAGTGCCTGACATCTCTTCTTCTGGCGCTGTCCCCTTTCTTCCTGGGTTGTGGTGTCAGACTTCTTTTCTTCCCCCTCCATTAGCTGCCAAGGAGAGCTGGCTTGCTATTCACACCAGAGGGTTTTTTTTAATGCTTTGTGGTCTTGCAGCATCCTTTTCCCAGGGGTCAAGTTCTGGTTGTCTGGGATGACAATTTCCTCTTCACCAGGGGCTCCCACTGAATAGGTATTGGCTCTGTGGTGGACTTATGCAGACGACCCTTTGAGTCCATGGGCCGTCATGGGAATGCCTGCCCTTGGAGAACGTGAGGGACAGCTCCTGATACCCCGTGTCTTTGATCTGGTCTTTCATACCTTTACAACCATGCTTATTAAATCCATTGAGAGATTTGCAGCGTCTCCTGACTTTTGGCTCCGTTGTATATTCAGTTGTATGGGACATCCCTTTTCTATTGATTGCCCACTTCTTTACCACCACTACCTCCACCCTTCTTTTAGCCTTTCCTTCCTGCATCTGATGCTCTCTTTTGCCAGCTGATGCCTTTATTCTGCTTGGTCTGGTGGAGGTGAGTATGTCAGGGTGTTTCATCTGGGCTTGCTCTGGAGACAAAAGGATGAGAGGCCTCTGGAGTGGCAAATCCTTGTAACTAGGCAGACCTGGAGTAGGAGAGCGATGTAGGGCTAGTCTGGGCAAAGCCCAGGAAAAGCTGCCATGATTGTGCTATGTTTGTGGAGCCAGGTGGAGAGGAGGCTACACTTGCCGCATGTGTTTTTCCCTCCCTCCCCTGCTCTTCCCCCCACCATGTCAGAAGTCTATTAAAGGCTTGCTCACTGATGGTTCTTGGAGGTCAGTTTCCCTCAGATGGAGAATTCCTTGTAAGCAGCTGCCCTTGCACACAGAGAGGCAACTGGGCTTAATTTCAGTCTCGGGCCGGGGAACAAGTCAGACAGGAGTCACTTCTTGTCATAGGCATCAATGAGTGAAACTTCTAAGTCAGAGCAACCACACTCATGAAACCAGAGGAAGTACTCAGGAGCCCTGGGCTTGGAAGCAAACCCCAGACCCTTTAAAATGAAAAAGTGTTTGGTTAAGAATAGGACTGAACAAAATAGGACTGAAGAAAACAAAGAAACAAAGAAGACTTCTGCACTTTAAAAGAACCTCTTCATGGCCCTGAATTTTACTTGTCTGATCACCTCTGCTGCATGGATGCTTCTTGTACATGAGTAAGAGTGAAGGCAGAATATCTATGCAGCGGTTTTATTCCTTCTCCTTCATCTTCAGGTTGGTTTTTTTTACGAGAGTGAATTTGTAGGGGGAGCCCTCCAGAAGAGTTGAGTTAAAACTTGCCTCCTACTCCCCGTGTGTTGGCTAAAAGGGTCGGCGCTGTCCGGACAATGACTTTGACTTGTACAAGCAGGGTTCTATCCATGGCCCTTAAATCTTCCTTTGCCTTGGCTATGCCTCTCCAAGTTGATAGCCAGCAATAAAAGAAGATGACCCAGTGAAGTGGATTTGAATCAGTGGAGGCAGCACAGCCGTAAATCAGAAGTGCACATAACAACAACAGAAGTGATCACGGTGGCTCTACTTCAGAGTACACGTGTGGGTTTTGTTGGACCAAATGCTGCTCCAGAATTTATTTTGTGGGCCTCTGTTCTGGAACGTGTTTGCACGAAGGGGCATTCAGGCACAGGAGCCCAGGATTTTTAAGAATGGAGCTATCCTATGACAAGCTGTTTGGTCCTCTTGTCTCCGTCTTGAGCACTGGCTTGTTAAACTTTGTCCATTCTTCATTCTTTTCCCCTCCCTTTGGTGTAGCTTGAGATAAGCATTGGTGCCAAAACGTGCTTCTCCCTTGAAGCAACTCTTGGGACTGATGGTGTTTCTATAAACTAGACCTTTCCTTGAATTGTTTCCTGCTGAAAGCCACGTTGATTTGAAATACCAATGAGGCAGTGTGGAGGCAGCCTTCAAGGTGACACCGTTGAATCAGATTGGTGAGTTTTGGTGCAGTTAAGGACAGCAAAGTATGAGCTGGGTAGATCTCATCCGTGAGTTGAAATCCCTTGGGAGGTTCATACATACACACCCGGCTGAGATGAATAGGCACTGTGGTTATGCAGTTTCCAATTGATTTCAATGTAGTTTGTGTAAGAGATTTTCCAGTAGATTGTGCCTCTATGTTAGCTAGTGGGTACAGTTTTGCCATTGTTTCTGTCCCTTGAACTATTATTGTTTAAGAACTTTAAGAATAACCTGGCATAGCACATCTTTTGCCATGTTTGAATGTTTGGGACCTGCTTTGAAGAAGAGTGTTGGCACTCAAAAGCTTGCAATGTTTTTTATTTTTATTAGTGGCCTATAAAGGTATAGCTCATTTTTGCATTTGTATTTTGTGATGGCCACGTGGCTCAACCCCCTCTTTTGCTTTGATATTATTGTTTAATGTGTGATATCAGCAGTGTAGGTCTGCCTTGGGCTCCCTATTCAGAGGGCTCAAGACTGAAGCCAGAAGAAGGAGGGGAGGATTTGTCAAGGAACAGTGAGCGCAGGAGAGAGAGAGTGCAGATGATACTTAGGGATTGGAAGAAGGCTCCCTAGGTTGGCACTTGGCAGAAGTCGGGGGTGGGGAGACACTTTTCTCTTGATATGCTGGAAGAGGCTGTTGTGAAAAAACAGAGAGTGCAAGCAGAGGTGCTAGCAGGCAGAGCGAAATGTTCTTTTTTAAAAGTTCTGACTTAGGATCCAGATGCTGACAAAGATGGAACCATAGCAAAGGCTCTTGAGAGACAGCTGATGTGAGCGTAGCTATGAAACTGTTGTGGGGAATTAATTTGGTAAAGGTGCGTGAGGTGACTGCAGAGGAAGCAATTTCTGTATTCAACATAGTTAGCCAGGGATGAATGCTAAAAGGGAGTGACATAAGGAAGCTGGATCTATATGTCTTGTCAGTCTTGTATTAAATTTAATTCTATGTTAAATAAACCATTCAATCTTTATATATTTGATATGGAAAGGGCATGGCCAAAATTCAGCCCTCCAGATGTTTTGGACCACAACTCCCACAGTCCTTTGTCATTGGCAATCTAAGCTTAGAATTCTGAGAGTTGTGGTCCAAAACATCAGGAGGGCCGAAGTTTGGACATGCCTCAGCAGATTTTTTCCAGGTTATTTTGGATGTTTAACCTGGTCAGGTGAAGTGGGGGTGAAAAACATGGAAGACTGTAGAACTTAGGGATGTGAAGTCCCGTCAGTTTTAATGCATCCTCAAAGTCTTTCACGGCTGGGATCTGATAGCTGTTGTGAGTTTTTTCGGGCTGTTTTTCTTCCAGAACATGGCCAACAGCCCAAAAAACTCGCAATAGGTACCTGTCAATTTTGTTCTCAGAATTCCATTAACATTATCATTTCATCCATTTTCCATAATTGGTTGGGAAACGTAATTCTTTTTGCGGAGCAATTGGTCCGTATTTTGATACAGTAGCACCTCTACTTATGAGCAGCTCAATTTAAGAGCAATTCAACTTAAGAACAAAAAACTGTTGCCGTTTTAACTGCTGCCTTACAAATTTTAGATGTGGTCTGCTCTACTTACTTTTTATTTTTTATTTTTGGAAAGGATTACACTCATAAGTAGAGGTACCACCGTACATAAAGGTAAAAGGTAAAGGTCTCCCCCCCACATATGTGTGCTAGTCATGTCCAACTCTAGGGGCGGTGCTCATCTCCGTATTTAAGCCAAAGAGCCAGTGTTGTGCAAGTCTGTGGCTATGTGGCCGGCATGGCTGCAAGGAAACACTGTTTTACCTTCCTGTTTTTTATGGCAGTACCTATTTGTCTACTGACATTTACATGCTTTCAAACTGCTAGGTTGACAGGAGCTGGGGTTAGCAGCGGGAGCTCACTCCGCTGCAAGGCACCCGGGATTTGAACTGCTGAGCTGCCAACCTTGTAGCCGACAGTTTTCAGTGCTCTAGCCCGCTGAGCCACTGTACATATACAGTACAGTACGTCTGAACAAATTCATGTTTAAAAACTTTCCTTCTTTCTTGGAGCATGCTAAAAAAGAGATAGACCAATCTAGCTAGCCAACAGACTGACAAGGCGTCTAACATTTTTATGAGTTTAACTTCCATGTAAAAAACTTTTTTTAAAAAAAACTTTAATACCCTTTAATGCACTTTTTAAAAGTTAAAGCTTTCTGCATCTATACCTGTCACACCATCTTCAGGATTACAGAAACAGCAAATGCAGACTAACTGCATGTTAAATATAACATAATTTCCAGGTGGACCAGTTTGTCCAATCACCTTACATTTGACCTCATGAGATTAGGGAATTTAAGGCTGATGAGGGAGCCTTTAGAGATACATTTGAAGAGGATGTGGTGAAGTGGGAGGATGGGCAAAAACTTAGTGGTTGCCTGTAATTAACCTCACGAGGTCTTGTAGATCTTTTCAGTCTGTTGACTGGCCTTGGTTTACCTGTTTTTAAATTCAGTTTTGTGCATTTGGGGTGTAATTTTCCAACATATCCATTTTAATGATACATGTTTAGTCAAACATATGTGTGCCTAATTTGGCAAAGAAGAAGAGGAAAAAGTGACACTTGGAGTATCCCCAATAATGGAAAACCAAAAGATCAATGCAAGCATTTGTTAACAGTCTCATATGGCACCAATTGGATACATTATATATTCCATTCCTAGTTCTCCTGAGCGATAGGAGTAGGCTATGGTTAGACTTATGATAAAGATTTGGGCCTAAAAGATCTATTTGCTTGCTTGCTTTTTTATATGGAGGGGTGGGCAGCGGAAAAGACTGGCGCAGGAATAGAAGAAACTTGTTATGCAGTGATGCTGCTGCTTGTATTAACACCAGTTAGCTAGTGAACTACTTTCAGTTCCTGCTAAATGGCAGCATATGACCCCTAGGTCCTGTTTTCTCGCTAGTGTTGGAACATCACCCAAACTAAGCTTGACTGGGAGGAAAGATCTGGTAATGGGCCTTTAGAATCCTCTTTGATCCTCTGTTGTCCTTCTTTGAATGTTAGGACTTTGTGTGGCTACCGTTTATGCTGAGGAGGAGGAAATTATTTTGCTTGTGGGTTTGGTAGTGGCAAGCGTGTGGGAGTCTGACACCAGAAATAGCATGGAAGGCTAGTTGGTTGCATCGTTTGCATGGGAAAACTGGTGTCTAGATTGGGAGAAGTCAGATGTGTCATGATTTCATTTGATAGATCCGGTTGCAATGATGATGAATCCCTATCCCTTGTTTGTTGAATTGATAGAGATGTCATGGATGCTTCTTAATTGGGAAGAAACGGGCCTTTGAGCTCTTTCCTGTCCCCTCTTCACGCATGGTGCTCTCCAGGTGTTTTGGACTAGAAAGCTCCATCATCTTCCAGGCAGCCAGCAGGGCTGTGGGAAGGCACCTGAGTGAGGGAGCCTAGTGTCAGCTGTGAGGCAAGGATAAATTCAACTTGGCCGGGGTTGATGTTGCTCATTTGAGTTGTAAGGTAAGGCATGCAACATAAGTGAAAGTATTCCCTGATTTGTGGGGGGGGGGAGCTAAAATGTAGGCAGCATCAAGGCAGAGGACTTAGGAGGAGGAGAGAACCCATCTGCTAGTAGTAGATTGGGATAGAAGGGCTTGAGGAAATAAGCAGAGCTTCCCATACTCAAAAAAAAAAAAAAAAGGAGAGAGAATGTGTGTGACTTGTTAAAGATATCTCAAGTGAACTTGCCATTCTTACACCTCTCCATTTTGACTCAATCTGGAGGGGAAAAGAGAGGACAGTGCCATTACAGGTAGTTCTTCCTTACCTGGAGAGGCAGCAGCGGGGAAAATGCATAGGCCTCAGCTTGGACCCCAAGAAATCTATCCATGGAGTAGATAATGTGAAGATGGAGAGAAAGGGACACGAGAGAAGGAGGTGGAAATGGAGCATTGGAGAGAAAGCTTTGGCATGTCCCAAACTTCAGCCCTCCAGATGTTTTGGACCGCAACTCCCACAGTCCTTTGCCATTGGCAATCTAAGCTTAGAATTCTGGGAGTTGTGGTCCAAAACATCAGGAGGGCTCAAGTTTGGACATGCCTTAGGCCCAGCAAGGCCTGAAGAACAATTCCTGTTGATTGTTGGTAGAAAGGAAGTGAAATAGCAATGGTGCCACCCTACAGAGGATACTGGCAGGTCTCCAGGGAAGCTGGCTGAAGAAATTGGTTAGAAATCCAGGGATGAGGAAGGGGTGTAGGCCCAAAAGGAATAATATGAGAGGGCCAGGCTTGTACAAGGAGAGGCCAAGTGAGTAAAATTTGGAGGCTGAGGGCCAGAGCCAAAGAGACATAGTATTTCCAGGCCCATTTCCTAAAACAGTGCTAAGCTGAACAGCTGACGTAGAGAATGAATAGGAAAACTTGGTACATCTTTTCCTTTTAATATAGCACTAATGGGAAAAGTGCCACCTCACAGAAATGTCTGTTGTAGGAAATAGAGTGTGCGTCCCCCCCCCCCCCACACACACACACATATACACATGCTGGAAAGTAAAGGCGGGACAGCCACTTACTTAACTCTGCGAGGGTTGCACCCTGGTATTACGAACAGGCAAAGAGAAAAACATGTTTGTTACATGTTGATGCTGGTAATCCTCTGTCCTTCTGTCAGTACAGTGTATGCATTCCCATCTCTGCTCCTGATCAGTTACCCTTCTCTCTCCCTTCTTTCAGGTCTCTTTGCACCCTCAGCCCCCAACCATCCTGAATTCAGACATGCCACTGTGCATGTCTGAATTCAGGTTATGGGGAGGGAAAACATAGGAAAAACAAACTGTGGATGTTTTCTTATCCTTCCCTTACTTTGGACAGGGTTGAGACATTCCCCGGGAAATATGGAAACCCTTTCTCCTTACCGTTTTGAGGGCTGGCTGGGCTGTAATCTAATAAAAAAAATCAGGGAAATAATTCAGAAATTGGAAGGGGAGATTGATTTCACACGTCTGGAATCGCATCCTGCATGATTGGTGGCTGGCAAGATGAATCTGTGATTGGAGAGAAAGGAAGAGTGTGTCTCCAGATGGCTCGCCTTGGAGAGTGTGTGAAACTACCTGGATTTGTTTCTGTGTGCTTCCCCACGCCCACCCCCCAGTGGTGTCAGTAGCAAGTCTTACGCTCTCTGTAAGGCATGGGTGGGACTGCCCCAGCGGAGGATAACGAGAGAGTGAGGAGCCTTTTCCCGAACCAGGACACACCATGCCTCCTCTCTTCTTCCACAGATAATGACTACATGCCTCTTCGTTTACAGTAGATGACGCTTGGAGGTCGTCCATGTAGATAGTTATTTGCGTTCCTTTTCCGGTCCTGCTGCGGTTCTGTGGCTTTGAGCATGCCTGTTTCCGGCCATGTCCTTCCCCCTCTTGCAAAAAAAAATGCAGAGTAACATTTAGGAATCCAATTTTACTACTCAGCTCTGTTTTGTTTGTACTACAGCTTGCTGAAAGGAGTGGAGAAGGATAAAATCCCAGGTACTGTACCTGGTCATTCACATGCTTACCATGATCCTGATCTCTAAGAACTTGATGTCATACTCCAGGCAGATATTTTATTCCTTGCCAATGGGCTGGTTATTTTGAGGTTACTGTAGTAGAACAAGAGTGCACCAACTGTGGCCTCCGAGGCTTTAATTGCAACCTTGCATGGGCACCCACTGCCACCGCTTTCAGTCAGTTTCATTCTGATTGCTTTTTTCTTCCACTTGTACCAGCATGAGCTGCCCCCAGTTCTGAGTCACATGCAACCCTTGGGTCTGAAACGTTGTACTGTCTACGCTGACTATTGTGGCTTGGGGACAGAATGCTTGTCTACTTGTGGACTGAAGTGTGTGCCCTGGGATTTTGTTATAAGATGGGTTGGAAGGAACACGAGGGGCCAAGATAGCTGTCGTTGAAGCAATGCATCTCTTTTTGTTTATATCTGCCTTGGCCGTTCCTCAGAGAATATCCAAGGCAGCTTGAATGTTCTGCATTTACATCAATAAAAGTGAGACTTAGAATGCAAAATAAAAACAGCAGCAGAAAGAACAACAAAGTCAGTCACATCAAACTCTTGGAAGGCAAAGGAAATTAAAAATCCACCACATTGAGCTTGGTATTTGAAAAGTAAAGATTTGGGATTGAGGTGCCACCTCTGTAAAGATCAGACCCTGCCTCGATGATGGCTTTGAAGATGGAGGTACCTGGAGCAACACCTTGGAGGAGGACATGAAGAAATGGGGCATTTCCTGAAAGGGGGCCACGGTCCTCCAGAGGCTTGTTTCAAAGCTGTTCATGGTTCAGTAATTCTCAGTCTCTCTCCTCTTTGTCCCCCTTCTTCCCTTCCAGGTGGAGGAGCGTTTCTCTCGTGTCCCAGAGCCTGTACAGAAGCGCATCGTGTTCTGGTCCTTCCCGCGAAGTGAGCGGGAGATATGTATGTACTCGTCCCTTGGCTATCATCCCCCAGAGGGGGAACGAGACTCCCGGGTGCCCTTCAACCGGGGCTTGCATTTGCTACAGTCAGGAGCTGTGGATCGTGTCCTGCAAGTGGGTAAGTGCCTATTATTGGCTTCAGAGGCTTTGCCTTTGAATGAGTTCTCTACCTTGGCTTTCATATGTGGCACAGCTAAGGCAGCAACACACACACACACACACACACACACACACACACACACACAGAGAGAGAGAGAGAGAGATTTTGTGCAGTTGAAAGAGCAGAAGAAATAATGTAATCTGCTCTGGAAGAGTGTTTTGGCAGATTGTGTAGGTATGTGTACATACCAGTGACCATGCACCATGCACCACTGAGCCTGGGTCGTTTTATTTCTAAACAAATCACAAAGTTCCTACTTTATTTGTCATGAGGTCAGACTGGAGGAACTAGGTTGTTTTTAGTTTTGCTAGTTGAAAGCAGCAAATGCCCACAATTACATTCCATTACCAGTATAGGCCAGTACTAGAAATGCAGACACGTACCCCCACCCCCCTGAGTTTTGTGGCCAAAATATCCCCACATATTTCTTATTCTCTTTAGTATAGTGTAACTGGGATGTGCTTGAAGTATATTACAATAAAATTACAGACATGAATTGTAACAATCCTAGAGATGTAAAATTTCTGGAAACTTTGGGAGGGGGAACAGGTTTTTTTTCCCCAATTTATTTTTTCCAAAGTTCTTCCCCATGGCTTCAAAATCTCCAGAACATTTTTACATATCCAAACAACTTGCTCAACAAAACAGATAAGATGCAGATATTGCAGCAAAATAAGAAAATAAGAAAATAATTTAAACTAAAAGCTAAAAGCTTGGCAAAATAGTAGTATTTATTGACAATCTAAAAGCCAGTCAGGCGGACTCCAAACTTATCTACCTAGAATTTGGGATAATGGTATCCAGAAAGCTCTATCTCAACCCCACATTAGTTTCACCTCTGTGGGAGATGGGATGCATAACAGGGTATTACAGACTCAGGGATGAGTCATGTAGATTATATTCAGTTATTTAAATATCCTGGCCCCACCATTTAGGGCTTTGTAGGTAGGAGCAAGCACCATGGATTTGATGTGGAAATATAGTGGTACCTTGTATAAAGGAATTAATTCGTTCCAAATGAAATTCTGTTAAGCAAATTTTCCTTTATACAAATTTCCCGTAGGAATACATTTGTAATCCCTAATTGTGACCATTTTTATGTTGTAGTATGGATTTGCCCCATAGGCAATTCTGTTAAGCAAAATTCCCCTGTCTCCGGAAATTTTTATGTTGTACAGGTTTTATGTTATACAGACCGTTTGTTATACAAGGATCCATTGTAAACTGTAGGCCATTGAAGGTGCTACCTCGTCTCTAAAAGCCACAATAAGTGAACAGTCTGGCTGCCATGTGATATGCTAACAAGATGATCGAGGTGTTGGCCATCATTAATGGCGTTCCCCAAGAAAGGATTAAGGTGGTGTAGTATGGAAGGCTTCTTCATGCACCTGTGACCATGGCTGCCACTTGACAGGCGAGGGACAGCACTGGCTCTGAAAGCCGCCTCAGACTGTTCGCCCGATCCTTCAAGCGGAATACAGCCACCTCCAAGGGAGGCTGTACTCTCGGGCCCAGGTTTGCATGCCTCCTGATCAGCATGACCGCTGCCTTCTGCTGACTGAACAAACATGGGCGTGACCACTCACATACAGTCTCCCACTATGGCCAAGCAACCGTTCTGAGACTTCCAGCAACCCCGTTGGTGTCAGTCAGGATAGTAATATAGAGCTGCTGTGACGCATCGTTTGGGGCATATGGACTGCATTAGCTGGCGCACAGGGTTCAGAAATGTTGAGGCCGTTTTGGGATCTGTGGAGGAATGGGTTGAATGCAGCAAGGGATGGGGGAAGTGACACAGCTGTTGGCTAGCCTTTAAATAAGTGGAGGGAGTGTCTAAAATGGTGGACTTCCAGCCTTACTCACCCTAGAGCCTATGAAGTAACACTTGCCCAAAATCACTAGCAGGTAGGAATTGGTCCATATTCTAGCGGCACAAAGAATTTCCAGGTAATACTCATAGTTAAATTACATCTACTTCCATGGGATAATGAAGAGGCCTTTCTCAGCAATCATGAGGAGTTGTGTAGTTGTCAACTCCACTGGGGGCTCAAGTTTGTGGGGAAAATAAGAGACTCTTAAAGCTCCTTACTGAAGCTGAAATCTTATGGGTAGTGTTATGGAAATTGGGGGGAAATGGTTTGTCAATTTTAAAATGCTAAGTATTTTAATTCATGGATTAATTTGCCAAGCTGTTTTAATTCTATAAAATTTAAAATACTGTATCACCTTGCTGGGACATTTGTAAGAAGTGAACAAGAAGTGTTGAAATGACACTAATCAATGTTTAAATAATTAGCAGAGTGTTGACAGTTGTTAAAAATGGAATCCATGAGGGTTGAAAAGGTTAACAAATTGGGGTGAGAAATTATTCTTTAACAAATTATTTCAAACTTCTGCTCCAACCAGCTGGAGCTCTACTGTCTGCCTGTTGCCAGACTTCTGTGTACAACCATGGATTTTGGACGTTATAGAAAAAGGAATGAGTTTCTTGGGTTGTCAGATACTGTCCTAGATAGATTGTGTTCTTAAGCAGAAGATATACAGCTGCCTAGATGCCCTAAGTACGTCCGATCTTGTCTGATTTCGGAAGCTAAGCAGGTTCAGCCCTGGTTATTATTTGGATGGGAGACTTACCAGGGAATACCAGGTGCTGTAGGCATCTGGAGTAGGAACTGGCAAACCACTCCAGTATTCCTGCCAAGAAAACTCCATAGACATGGGGTCATGAAGAGTCGGTCACGACTGTAACAATGGAACACAGAGACACATATATACTTTAATTGTACACTCAGCCTGTAGGAGACAAGACACTAATTCTGTTTATGTGTCTTTGTAATAAAACCCTTCTGTACTTCACGATTGGCTAGGAGTATTTGTTCACAGTTGCTGCTGGATTAATAGGTTACGAACTGGGTTAGAAGTGTTCATTAGTTCAATTGACTAGTTGCCCAGATCAATCTATGGTAAAGGAGAGACTTCCATTTTCTAATTCTTACAGGAATCAGTTTAAATTGTTAATTCGTGGTGCTTGGACATCATGAGATTGCATTTCACCATAAGAATTTGCTTGTGCACCTCTCTCAGCTACCCTCATAGATGTCAATAAGCATACTCTATGGGAGAGGCCCCAGATGAGTGGGAAATACGGAGCACTTCTGCACTCAAGGAATGAGGAGTTGATCGTCTTCTCTTTCCTGGCATCAGCCCAGTTGAGTGGGCAAGAGCAGTTAGAGTCTGCCTCCTGCCATATGCATTGAAGAAATGCACCAGTAATTTGCCAGCTGCAATCGATTTTGCAGCCAACCATTCTAAAGTAATCCCACCCCCGTTTGGGGGGAAAATGCCATGTTATATACACACACACACATCTAGATGAGCACTAATTCCTTATTTTCACAAGCAAATTGGGGGGGGGGAACCCTCAGTGCAGTCCTATACACAGCTTACCAAAAATGAATACAGCATGCAATTCTCTGTGTACCACAGAGTTGAATGGAGAATACTTATTGTACAAGATTGCAGCATCAAGATTATTATTTTTAAATTGCACATTGTGAATACAAAATAAATGTTGATCAACAGTGACAGCCTTCTGAAGCGTGGTAGGGACTGTATCATGTGGCCAATGTTGAATATTTATGCATCGTTCTGCACAACCCTGAGTTGCTTTCAGAATCATTTCTAGGCTGCTAGTGAGGCTGAAGGGTCTTGTCCACTGAACCACCATACTGTAGGACTCTTCCTGTATCAGTGGTGGCGAACCTTTAGCCCTCCAGATGTTTTGGACCACAACTCCCAGAATTCCGAGCCTGGAATGTCAGTGACAAAGGACTGTGGGAGCTGTGATACAAAGCATCTGGAGTGCTAAAAGTCCATAATCACTGGCCTATATGCAGATGGGGGAAAATGTGGAAGGGATCTTTCCTGGCTAGTTTGCTGTATAGAATTTCAATGTGCCACTGTCAAGAGCCAGCGTAGGGATGATGGGATTTGCACTCCTAAACAGATAGAGGGCACCCATTGAAGAGGGCTGTTCTAGGGGGAATAAAGAAGTTAGCTGAGATGCAAAAACCTTTTGGTTGCTTATGCTGGTTTCTGGCTCCTCCTGTGTCAGCTGAGCTGGTTTTTTACCTTGCAGTGTCTGTACTGCCCAAAATGTATCTGAATTATTTATTCTCCTTTAAAGACAGGGCCTGCCCTGCATGTATTGCTTTGGTGATATTAGTCTGCTGGAGTACTTAGATACG
The DNA here is from genome assembly GCA_023846285.1 of Phrynocephalus versicolor. Classification (NCBI taxonomy): domain Eukaryota; kingdom Metazoa; phylum Chordata; class Lepidosauria; order Squamata; family Agamidae; genus Phrynocephalus; species Phrynocephalus versicolor. Next base: position 1,101,165 of record JAHTLZ010000155.1, on the reverse strand, counting down.
CCTGTTTCCCCCCCCCCCTTTTCCTTTCCTTTCCTTTTTTTTTTTTTTTGAAGAGCTGCTGTCTGAGATCCTGTGTATTATAACAAAGTTATGGAAGAGTTGTTTGGAATGTGATGCCAAAACTCTTTGACCTTTGAAAAATAGTGACTTTTTACGTTGTGTTTGAGTTTAGCTGTTATGTCAAATTATGGATGCCATGCTGACCAATGTTTGACGTCTGATATTCCCTGTGCGTACTTTAACGAAATAATCCTTGTGGCTGTTCTAGATAGTGAAAACAGAAAAAAGTGATGACTGGGGTTAGGTTTGATTTTGGGTCTTTTGCTATAAAACATGTTAAAACAGCTGCATTTTTACATGGGTTATGACAGTTACACGACAGAACCTCTTATTGGCCTTTGCCAATCTCTGATTGTGATCTTGTCTAGTTAAAAACGGTGCATTTTTTTCTTGCTCATATACAACCAAGCAGGATGCTGCTGTTGTGCTGTATCTTCTAACTGTGCACACATGTGATGTACAACTCACAATAACCTCCAAAAGGGTTGTTTTGCCACATGGCAGCTCCTAATCTCAGATTACTGCCCCCTGATTATGGATTTACATTCTCTCTGCCACTTCTTCTTTTGATAGTAAAAAAGCCAAGCATTGCGATTCAGTATCCTGCCTGCAACTTTGCATCTATCTGTTAAAGCGTGTTGTATCATCAGGCTGGCCAGGGCCGTCTTGTCTGGTAAAGCTCCTGCAAGGGTTATTATTAAACAAAAAGAGCACTTAGGTGCAGAGCTGACAAGCTAAGAGTATCAGGTGTGTGGCAGGAAATCCCCAGTTTAACACATCCCTCTTCGGCTGCCATGAAGTTCCTTGGTGGCCTTCCTTAAGCCAACGGCTGGTCTCTGGGGCTCTGCTTGTCATTCTCTGCCCCCATTGGATGAAAGGATGAGACCGGTCTGCTCTACAGAGTGGCTGTAAGAATTATTACCTGTTACGTATAGATTGGTGGCTCAATGGACTAAGGCATCAGAAAACTGTCGGCTGCAAAGTCAGCAGCTCGGCGGTTCGAATCCCGGGTGTCATGCAGCAGAGCGAGCTCCCGCTGTTAACCCCAGCTCCTGCCAACTTAGCAGTTTGAAAGCATGTAAATGCAAGTAGATAAATAGGTACTGCCATAGAAAGCGGGAAGGTAAAAGAGTGTTTCCTTGCAGCTGTGCCAACTACATGACCATGGACTTGCACAACACTGGCTCTTCGGCTTGAATACGAAGATGAGCACCACCCCTAGAGTGGGACACGACTAGCACACATGTGCGGGGGAAACCTTTACCTTTTTATAGATTAGTTTATTTATTTATTTATTTATTTATTTATTTATTTATTTATTTATTTATTTATTTATTTAT
>JAHTLZ010000155.1:1089743-1099755 GCA_023846285.1 Phrynocephalus versicolor | reverse complement strand
TATTTATTTATTTATTTATTTATTTATTTATTTATTTATTTATTTATAAGCTTATATACCGCACCAATTTCCCCAAGGGAACTCTGGGTGGTTTACAGACAGGGCAACACAAACCATTAAAACCATCACAATTCAACTCTGTGGACTGTTGGTTGGATAATAATTAGCGTCAAAACTGAAAAGCTGCAAATTGACGGTCTCACACCCATATGCCCTCTGATCTCAACGGCCTTTCTTCCGCTCATTGCTTTTAGATATTTACTTGGAAGTAAGTCTCACTGCGTCGATGGGGTTTACTGTAAACATGTTTAGAATGGCAGGCTTCATTTCAGATATGTTTAAGGAATGCTTATTTTTACTGGCTCAGTAGGTAAAGTAACGTGACCAGGGTGGTTTTTTAATTTAAATCAGATTTTTTAATTTAAATCATTTTTTAAAATTTAAATACTTTTTTGAGGAAAAATCTCTCAAAAATTGTGTTCTAGTTAAGATACACTATAGTCCAAAGGTTATTCATCATGAAATTAGTTTTTAAATATGTAGTATAAGGCTGTATTAATCCATTCACAATGTTATGATTTTCCAGAGGTTCCTGATTATTTGGGGCAATTTTTCTATCCAGAAGATACAGTATTCTCAAAGATGCCTTCATTTGGTTGTAAATACTATTACGGTTAAAACAACTCCAACAAAAATGAGTCACTATGTAGAAAATCATGATCTAAATTGAGCCTTATTGACTATTGATTTAAATCAAATTCACCTTGAACGTAACAGTGCATTCTTCTCTTTGAAGGCAAATCTGTAGTATCTGAACAGCAAACTCTGGTGCTCTAGTTAGGATGATGGGTTTCATTCTGTTCAAGCATACATGCTCCTTCCCACCCTGTGCTTTGAGCTGGTTGTAGCCACATAGTAGATGAGAGCTCTCAATTTATGTGGAGTGGGGGAAGGCAAAGTCACTGTATGGTAGCTATTTTATTGTACTCTGTCACTCCCGCCGCTGGCCCACAAGGGCTCCTTCAGTGCTTCATCGCCAACTCTAGCGGGGAAAGGAACCTGAACATTTCTCAAACTAGATGAAGGATCCAAGGACAAAAATAATGTGCATCATAACTTGAATTGTGCTCAGGAGTATACCTACATCAGAGTGAAATGTGGATGGCACAAAGGCAATAGCGAGGGTGAGTGGCCAAGTTGTTTCTGATTTACAGCGATCCTGTGAACTAGCGGGGATACCCAGTGTGGTGTATTTATTTATTTATTTATTTTTGCATTTATATCCCGCTTATCTTCAAACGAACTCTAAGCGGCTTACAAGGGCTATGTTAGCCACACAAGTACAAGGATAAACAAATATAATTACAACAATAAATTTAAGAACAGTAAAACCTAGTGGCACCTCATCAACTAGAGCGTATGATGGCGGAGAAGAGAAAAAAAAAAGGAAAAAAAACTAAGAATAAGAATCGCCAAAGGCCTCTTGGAAAAGGTAGGTTTTTAAAGCCTTCCGGAAGGCCAGCAGGGACTCTGCAGAGCGCACTTCGGTAGGGATGGAATTCCAAAGGCTAGGGGCTGCCACCGAGAATGCCCGGGTCCGAGTACTTGTCTTCCGGGCTTCTCGGACGGTGGCGACCCGCAGCAAGTGCGCTCGCGCCTGCCGAACGGAACGGGCCGAGGTGGATCGCTGAGCGATACGCTCTGCCAGGTAGTCCGGTCCCAAGCTATGGAGGGTTTTATAAACTAAAACCAGGACCTTGAATCTAATCCGGGCTGCAACGGGCAACCAATGCAGGCGGGCCAGGACTGGTGTGATGTGTTCATGACGACGCACACCAGCCACCAGCCTGGTCGCCGCATTCTGTACCCGCTGCAGACGCCGGAGAAGAGTCAAGGGCAACCCCATGTAGAGGGCGTTACAGTAGTCCAGCCTCGAGATCACCAGTGCTTGGACCACTGTTCTCAGAGAGTTCGCGTCCAGGTACGGGCGGATCTGGGCGATCCGACGGAGATGGTAATAGGCGGACCTGGTCACCGACGCCACCTGGGACTCCATGGTGTAGTGGATGGAGAAAAGGATTAGGACTCAGGAGAGGCCCTGGTTCAAATCCCCTCTCTGCCAGGGAAACTCACTGGGGGTGTCACTTAGGGTCACTATAAGTTCTTACTTGAAGGCACATAACAATGACCTTCAATAGGCCCTATTCTTGGCAGCCTTGGTCAGAGCCTAAAAGCCATGGATTTCTCTATAGAGCCAAACCATCTCATCTTCTATCTTATTTTTCTCCCCATCTTTGAAATTTTTTTCCTGACACCTTTCTTTGCTGTCTAGCTTTCTTATCCATACATAGTTAAAAAGGAATATTGTAGTACAGGTCATCTTGGTGTTGTCTCCTGTGACATATTCTTATCCTCTAGGGTCTAGTTCCTTTATAGCTGATTTCTTTGCCTGAAGTCTCCATTGTATTTCATTATTGAATAGAGAGATTGAGAAGCTTAAACAATTTTGACTTCTTAGCAGTGAAGTAATTTTTGTGTGATCATTATTTCTGCCTTCTTAATGTTGAACTGGAATCTTGCTTTTGCTCTTTCCTCTTTCACCTTCAATAGTTGTGATTGTAAGTCATTGCTATTTTCTGCTAGAAGAGTGGAGTCATATGCATATCCTATTGAGATTTTTTCACCAACTTTTTCATTCCTTCTTCATCTGAATTTAGTCCAGCTATCCATGTTCTGGATATGTGTTGTGTTGTGTGTTGTGTTGTGTTGTGTTGTGTCGTTACAGTCGTGACCGACTCTACGTGATTTCATGTTCATGGAGTTTTCTTGGCAGGAGTACTGGAGTGGCTTGCCAGTTCCTACTCCAGGCACCTACAGCACCTGGTATTCCCTGGTGGTCGCCCATCCTGCTTAGCTTCCGAAATCAAGCGACATCGGATGTGCTTAGGGCAGGCCTGCCCAAAGTCCAGCCCAGGGGCCAAATCCGGCCCTTCAGGCCATTCTGAGTGGCCCGCAGGTGGCTGGCCTGCCCCTCCCTCTCCCTCCTTCACCCACACATTCCCCTGCAGTGGCCACAGGCTCCCTGTGCTTCCTTTGCTCCCCACCTCCCTTCCTCCCTCCCTCCCTCCCTTGGTCCCCACTCCCTCCCTCAGTCCCTCCCTTGTTCCCCACCTTTCTTCCCTCCTCTCTTGGTTTCCACCTCCCTCCCTCCCTCCCTTGGTCCCCGCCTTCCTTCCTGCGGGTGGGGTTGCAAGGGGTCAGTGGGTGGGGCTTATGGGTCAGTGGGTGGGGCTTGCAGTGGGGTGGCAGGGTCAGGGAGCAACCGGCCCCTGACACATTCTCAGCCACCAAATCTGGCCCTCCTTACAAAAAGGTTGGGCACCCCTGCCTTAGGGCATCTAGGCAGCTGTTCTGGATATTCCGTAGATTAAATAGATTGGGAGATAAGATATGCTTTTGTAAGAAAGCACTGTTTCTCTGTGTCCTATCATAATAATAGCTTCTTGTCCAGAGTCTAGGTTATGTAGGCAGAAAACTAAATGTTGTGACACATCCATTTCTTTTAGAAATTTCATGTTCCCCATTGAGGGTTTACTGCAACCTATAAAGGACAAAACTGTTGTTTATATGTTGTCTTCAAATAAGCCTTTTGTGGGTGTATTTTTCTATATAATTCTGCAGTATATTGTTTCCATATTTTCCATATTTTATTTTCAAGAAATACAGTAGTTTCCTATTAATCTTGCAGCGTTCATTATCTTTGAATTTCCTCTTGACCTCTTGAATGTTTTGGAAGAGATTTCTTGTTCTTCCCCTTTTTTTTTGGGGGGGGGGCTGCTTACTGCTGTATCTTTTCTCACTGACAGTTACAAAAGTTATTTTTGTCTGCATGTGCAAGTTGTTGATAAAATATTTTATGCTATATATGCTTAAATTATTTAGGAACATGATCCAAATTATATTTTGGCCTAGGAGTGTTTTATTTTTTTTAAACTTTATTCTAATTGTTGACATTAGCAGTTAATGGTCTGTACCATGTTGGTGATGAAGACTCAGTATTGAAAATTCTGTGCAGTGTTTCAGTCACAAACTGTGCTCCGAAAGCGTATCCTAGCATTGAAGAAAGCAATGAAATGATGAAGAATTTTGCAGATTTCTTTTTTACTCTGAAATCAAAGAGACCACAAAACGTTTTGAGAAATCTGCAAATGAAAGAATTGTTCATTGTCCATGATGGTAAAGTGAAATCTCCATGTTCAGAAACTAGATGTTGTATCTGAATGCCACATATTGGTACATTATAGCTAGACATGCACCTTCCCCTCTTAGCCTCCATAACTGTCTGGCTGCCCATTTTATAAAATGTGGTACACGAAGCAGACTTCCTATTTTTAGGAAACAGCTCTGCTGTGTCTGCTCATTCATTAAAAGCTACTGTGCTTGCTTGCTTCATTCCAATGTATTCCAAGTTACTTTTGCTCAAACAGTACAAGAGGTCTGTTATCTCCCCAATAGCATTGGTTTTGAATGGCGGCCTCTGGCACATTTAATTGAGAGTGGTTGAGGAGGGGGACATGCCCGAGTGAGTAATTGGCAAGACTGGCCCGAACATGAGTTGGCAGCTTGAGTTGAGCAGAGAAGGGTGCATACAAAGGAAAGATGGCTTTATGATTCAATCCAGCAACTGTCCCTAGAGATCTCTCTGCCAGTCCTTATGTCCTTCAGGACTGGAGTGTTTTTTAAAAAATGCGACCGTACAAGCTTTGTGGCATGTGATGATGAGACGTAACTGTTAGCTTCCTCTTGGATCACCCTGTACATGCTGGGGAAAAAGTGAGACATCACTTATTGTGTTTAACAGGGCCAGGGTATGTAACTCAGGGTCAAGGCAGAGCCAAGGAAACTTGGGTCTTTGGATATTTTGTCCTGTCACTTGCATCAATTTCACCCAGCAGGACCATTGGTTAAAGATCTGTGAAACTACTTGAGTGAAAGCATCTGGACAGCCCAAGTTCCCCCACCCTGGGAACAAAAGATTAGAGCAGGACAGTGGAACTGTTTAGCTCTTCATTCTGTCTTGGATTGTGAAATGTCGTCCACACCCTATTCAGATTGGGGGGCGGGGGGGGCGGAACTATCCATTAGCCTCCAACACGGGGCAAATCAGGTCGCCTCCCACCATCAGTGCAGAGCAGATGTGTTTTATGAACTATTGTGTGAATGGAGTTTCAGACCATTCAGGCCAGAGACCAGAACTGCGTACTGTATGCCCAGAAGGCAGAAACATCTCAGGGTTTGAATCTAATTGGCAACAAATCCTTTACCCCAGTAGGTAAGCAGTTCCCCAAACGGAGCAGTCATCTTTACAGAAGTTCCTCCTGTTTTAATCCCCAGTGACTGAGAGGCTATACTTGGGCTGTCTGGGCTTTTAGCCATATGTACTGTGGGATGTAAAGGGAACTGGAGTAGACGTGTCAAGAAAATGAATTTTATGGCCATAATCCTTGTGGTCTATGATTTTCTTTTTTGTAGGCAGCCACCCACTCACCCACCCCACCCTTGGTCCAAAAATACTGTGCTAAATTTCCTGTAGTTATTGGTAGACCGCATATTTAATGAATAGACCTGAAATCAGATTATGTACCTTGGTAGTGTAACCCATTGGGGCCTAGCCTGGTCCTGTTTTTGCCTCTTTTGGGTCTCAGAGAGTTGAAGGAGATCTGCAAAGTAGTGAAATAATTTGCAGAGGTATTTATTTAGTTATATACCACCCATTTAGCTACAAGGGCAGTTTACAACAATAACCAGAAAACAAATAGAAACAATGATCAATTTAAAAATAAGCAATTAGTTGAAGAGGCAGTACTAGGAAAAACTAGCACATAAGGTGCACCAACAGGAGATTTGTCCCAAACTCTAGGAAAACCTGCTTGAATAACCATGTTTTTAACATTTGCTTAAATGCTCCCATTGAGGGAGCCGGCTCTGTTTCAGAGGGTGCTGTTAAAGTGTTCCAGAGGCAAAGTATTACAATAGAGGGACCAAGCAAACAGTGTACAGTATAATGTATATAACTTGCATTATATGAATCTTACTTTTCAGGCCCTTATATAAGGGAAACATTTGTTTCCTAGTACTGTACTTTGAGGTCTTGTCTTTGATATATATCTTATACAAGCGTACCTTGGTTTATTAATGCCTCTGTTAACGTAATGTTCAATTTACGAATAAAAATCCATTCACAATAATGCCTCGTTTTACGATTTTTTTCTTCAATACCTTGATGTACAAATTTTTTCGAAGCAAATTTCCCCAGGATGTATTGTGCCCCTGTGCATTTTGGTTTATGAATTTTTTGCAATACAAAACATCCCAGAGAACGCATTGAATTCGTAAACTGAGGTACCACTGCACAGCGACATTATCTGTATATAAACTGTTACTAAACTATTCAAGAACCAGACAATGAGCTATTGGGATGGGTGTGCTAGTGTAAAAACATCACCTGCTTCTCTTTGTTTCCAGTTGTCGGGAGCATTTGGAGTACAGTGGAACCTTGACTTACGTCATTAATCCGTTCCAGAGGTCTAGACATAAGTCAAAAATGACTTAAACGAACTTTTCCCATAGAAAGTAATGGGAAAGTGGATTAATCCGTTCCAGATGATGAAAAAGACCCCCGAAAACAGCAATTTAACACAAATTTGACTGGGATAGGAGATTCCTTCCGGGGATGTAAATGAAATGTCTCTTCAAAGAGAGGAGGAGGCAGTGGAATTATAGTCCACAAGTTATACGCCTCCACTTTTTAATGTTCATAGCAACAATGTCTAACATTTAAGTTTTACTGATTTTTAACCTGACGTTCCAAGTTCTGAACAACTCTATGCTTACCATTAGAGTCCCACAACTGTACAGCTCCCTCACTAAAATGCTTCCATTGTGGACCAGAATTCTGCAGCCAGATTTTTTACAAGACTGAGCCGACTGTCTAACCAGTGAGGCCAGCCCTGAGCTCCCGGCCCTTCTTTTCCTCTGGCAGCAGCAGCGGATTCAGTGAGGCCGAGGACCAGCTCCGGAAGAGAGGAAGAAGGCAGGAGCAGTTTGGAGGCGGCAGCCGTGATGCTGGGTCGTGGATGCCGCCCGATTCTGGTGCCTTGTGCCGGGGCTGCGAGATGTAAGTCAAAGCCTGCGACTCAAGTCAAACAGGCTCCTTCTTGCTGCAAGTCAAATATGCTGTAAGTCAAGCAGTATGTAAGTCAAGGTTCCACTGTACTTTACTTCTTCATTTTCCCATTTTAATTCTATGTTAATTAGCTTGAGAGTCAGTACAATGACCTTTTCAAGTAATTCATGTAAGAATGACCCTTGCACCATTTTTCACAGAAAGGCCATTTAATTTTAACAACGTGTATACACAACCCCATTGAAAACAACACTGACATCTCCAGCTCACTAACAGAGAGGTCATCATCAATGCTTTGTGGAGTTTGTTATGTTGCAATTTCTGAAACTGATTATAACCTGTATCTTAGAGAAAGTATTTAGTGAGACATAAGCTAAATGTGCCTGTTCTTTACAGAAATTATTCTGGGTTGTTGATTTACTACTAAACTCAGAATGAGCTGTCTAGATGCCCTAAGCACATCCAATCTCGCTTGATTTCGGAAGCTAAGCAGGGTCGGCCCTGGTTAGTACTTGGATGGGCGACCACCAGGGAATGCCAGGTGCTGTAGGCGCCTGGAGTAGGAACTGGCAAGCCACTCCAGTACTCCTGCCAAGAAAACTCCATGGACATGGAGTCACAAAGAGTCGGTCACGACTATAACGACACAACGCACACACACACACACACACAAACTCAGAATGAAAATGGAGCAAGGTATTCTGAATGTTGCCACTGATACAAAAGAAGGAAAGCAGGTGATGTTTTTGCTCAAGCAGTGCTCTCTGTGTGATGGTGTTGCACAGGTTGCTTAAAATAAGCTAAACGGGGAAGAAAGATAATTATACTCCCCTGTTACAACTAGTTGCCTGTCAGTTTCCAGGCACAATTTAAAGTGCTGGTTTTAACTTATAAAGACTGGAGTTCACGCTGTCTCAGGGGCTCATCTCCCCCCCATGAGCTTTTCCAGGCTTTAGGATCTTCAGGTAAGACCTTTCTTTCTGTCCCACCACCTATACAGCTGTTTGTGTGGATGCAGGAAAAAGCATCATCTGTTGCTGTTCCAGGCTCTGGAATTCCCTCTCTTGGAAATCCAAGCAGGCCCCCATCTTTGCTGTTGTTCTGCAGTCCGGCGAAGGCCTTTATTTTAACACTGTTAGCTGCCTTGGATGCTGCCTAGACACCCTAAGCACATCCGATCTCACCTGATTTCAGAAGCTAAGCAGGGTCGGCCCTGGTTAGTACTTGGATGGGAGACCACCAGGGAATACCAGGTGCTTTAGGCATCTGGAGTAGGAACTGGCAAGCCACTCCAGTATTCCTGCCAAGAAAACTCCATGGACATGGGGTCACGGAGAGTTGGTCATGACTGTAATGACACAACACACACAGCTGCCTTGGATCCTTTTAAGAGAAAGGCAGCATATAAATATTTTAAATCAACAATTGCTGTGCTAAACTATGCCTTTTTGTTTTAAACCATTTGCTTATCTTATGCATAAGAAATAGGAGGCATCTCAAGAGCAAAGTGTTTTGACATTTCCACTCGTGGAATAAGTGTTTGTGCTCTGAGAATCTTTCTAGTAGTAGGGAAAATAATTTTTGAAAATTCCACATTTGGCAATTAAATTACAGGACTAGGACTCTGGCAGCTTGGGTTCCGATTCTCGCTTGCCAGTGGAAACTTACTGCGGGAGTGGAATTGGTAAAAGCCCTCCTTAAATATCTCATTTTCTTAGAGAGCAATCTTAGGGTTCCCCTATCTTGGTTCTGACATGATGGCACATAACACAATTAACAGAGCTTGAAGTCTGGAGGGTGGTTTGTTCTATTTTCTATTTAAAACTTGTATTGTATCTTTTTTTCCTACTTTTCCTGAAAGAATAGTAATCCTAGTTTTTCTCCCCTTCCCATTTTCTTCTTATAGCTACTCAGAGATAGATTTGGGTGAAAGATAGTGAAAGAGCCAAGATAAACGTTACGACTGCATAAAGCTTCTTTCTTTCTTCTTTGTAACTGCAGTCCTCCAAAGATTGTTGATCCTGCAACACTCTGGGGTCTCTCATCATTGTCTATGCTTGCTAGGGCTGCTGGGAGTCACTGTCCAAAGACATCTGGATGGACACAAATGCCCACCTCAGTTGTCAACACCGCACTGGCCTCTGTCCCTTCCAGTCTTCCAGCAGTGGACACTCAGAACTGGGTTGAGCTGTAGGTTGTCTCAAGCGCAAGGGAGCCCAGCAGGCCTCTTCCGCTCCCTTAGCCCAAATCTGTAGTGACTGGTTATGCATAAAGGAAAGGATGGGAGGAGAATTTTCCACACAGGCCGTTCCTGCAGGCTTGCCTGCTACTGCACCACTGTGCTTTAAATGCAGTATAAGCAAAGGTGCTTTTCACTCAGGGGATCAAGACATGGTTGGCTTATAGCACACCCAAGTGAGGACTGACACACTGGAAACGTCTCGGCATACAAGAACAATGCAAGGCTAAAAGGTGTGCAGGGAAAAGGTGACGCTAGGAATGCTAGAAGCGTGTTTTTCTCAGTGGAAAAACTCTTTTCTGTGATCAAACATTCACCTGCTATCTAAAGTAGTATGATTGCTAGATAAAATGCTATTTTTATTTTAAATGTGTAATGTCATATTCTGCAATTTAGTTGTTCAGCTAATTGCTGATTATGTTTTATTAGTTTAATTTGAATTTATTGTACAGCTTTGTTTTAATTGTCTTGGTTGTTGTAAACTGCCCAGAGTGACTATGCTACCAGGGGGACAGTATAGAAAATAAGTAAGTAAGTAAGTAAGTAAGTAAGTAAGTAAGTAAGTAAGTAAGTAAGTAAGTAAGTAA
>JAHTLZ010000155.1:1065860-1089733 GCA_023846285.1 Phrynocephalus versicolor | reverse complement strand
TAAGTAAGTAAGTAAGTAAGTAAGTAAGTAAGTAAGTAAGTAAGTAAATGGTGATGCTGTCTGATTAACTTTTAAAACAGGAACTGGGCTTCCAGAAGGTTCAAACCAGGGGCACGAAGCATGTCACCCTTCAGATGTTGTTGGACTACAACTCCCATCATTCCTCACCATTGGCACTGCTTGCTAGGCCTGCTAAGAGATGGCAGTTGGATAGGCAGGGTAAAAATACTCTAAAATAAATAAAGAAATAAACTTCTAGAAAGCCACACGTTCCCAGTCTTGGTTCAGCCCATTAAAAAAACACACACCAAAGGGTTCTACTTATACTCTATACCTCCCCATAGTGCTTAAAGCACTCTCTGGGCAGTTTGCAATTTAATTATGCAGATAGTTGTGAGTTTTTCGGGCCGTTTGGCCGTGTTCTGGAAGTTTCGCCAGTCTCTGTGGCTGGCATTTTCAGAGGGCAGGGAACTAGGAGTTCTTTCTGTGCTCTGGGTCTCACTCACTTTATAACTCAGAGCACAGAGAGAACTCCTAGTTCCCTGAACTCCTTGCCTTCTGAAGTTGCCAGCCAGAGTCTGGCGAAACGTCAGGAAGAAAAACTTTCCAAAACACGGCAAAACAGCCCGAAAAATTCTCAACAACTATCAGATCCCGGCTGTGAAAGCCTTTGAGAATGCATTAATTATGCAGGTTATATGCGAGCTGGGTACACATTTTATCAACCTTGGAAGGATAGAAGGCTGAGACAACCACATGATGGCTCCCTGGGATTGAACCTCTGGTTGTGAGCACAGTTTTAGCTGCAGTATAGCCATTTAACCACTACACCATGAGGCTCCTAAGTGCCCTATGCATGGAACCCAAGCCATATCACCAAGAACTACCGAGACTCTTATAAAGCATCAGTTATATACAGAGGAAACAAGAACACACAATATTGGACTATCAGCCTAACCTGAAATTGTTAGGAGACACAATGCAGCAATTGCTATATGATAAATCAGTGGTTACATAAATCCTGTAGATTCAAATTGTGCTACTTTGTTTGGGACAAATGCTTATACTTGGTCTAAAGAAAATATTGGAGTCCTATTCATCCTTTTCTGCAAGCAAATATCACATTGAAAGAAATCATCATCACGTTAATTGTAGAACTGCATGGGTCATCAAGCACGGCCCCTGCCAAAGAGACACAAAGAAATATCAAACTCCCACACTCTGTCTCTGCATATATAGGGCTAAACGAGGAAGTTGGGGAGATGGTTGGAGTTATATTCTCCCCCCCCCCAATTTCTAAAGGGCCATGGCTTATTCTACCAGTTTAAGGTCCCCCCTTTTTCCCCTGAGGTAGATCTGAGCTGAGATTTGACATGTGGCCAACGTGATTTAAGGCCTCCAGTCAGAAGCACAGGCATTTCTATGAAGTAATTTGTTTAATTTGGTGAGTCATACGGAGGTAAAAATGAGATCTCCCCTGCAAGATATCAGTTACCACTTTGTTAGGAATTATTTACAGAAGGGTTTCCTAGACTAATGAGTCAAAGGATAGGAGCTTAATGATTGACTTTGTTAGATTTGATATTGCTAAACAGAAAGAGAGAGGCAAGGATTTGGAAGAGTCGGGACTTAGGGTATTTGTACACGACCCCTAAACTCCGCCGCAAATGGCTGCCGGCTCCGGAGCTTACAATTGTTTCCCCAACAGCTCCGGAGTTTGCAGGAAATTAAGTGCGACCACACCCACCTAAGCGCGTCCCAGCGCACTTTTCATGTACCTGCTCTCGGAGGGTGAAAATCCCCAGATCCGGATGTAATCTGGTGAGTGCTGGGCTCTCCTCGCTTCTGTTTTTTTTTTTTTTTTGCCTCCCACCCCTTTAAGAGAAGGAATCAGGACGACGGGGCGGCTTTGGAGGTGAGCCTGCATTTTTTCCTCTCTTTTTTTCTCCCTCCCCTCACGCAAGCAGGAGCAAGGAAGTGCGGAGGGGTGGGGACGCAGGAAGAGCAACGAACCCCCAAGATCTCTGGTCCGAATTTAAGTGGCCAGCGGATCTTAGGGGTCGTGTGAAAAGGCCCTTAGTCTAATCAGACTAATCACTGGGAGGTGAGAGTCATCTAATTTTTGCTGATCAAATCATTGCACATTTTATATTCCTCCTAAGCTCAAAGACTTTTCTGTACTCTGAGCAGCTCGTGACAACTAAGGAGGAAAGAGACAGGGGTACTGTAGTAAGGTTCTCTTTAGGCAGGCTCTGGGGTTTTGGCATCATGGTCGGCCGGCCTGGCACTAGCTTTTATCTCCTGGGTTCCTCTGCTATTTGAGTCCACGGCTGTGAGCATTAAGAGTCCTGGTAACCCCCCAAATGGGAGGCAGGGGTTAACTTTGATCCACCAAATATTGTTGAACAGAAACTCCTCAAGTCTTCCGCTGCTGACTTAGCCTGAGGGGTTAAAGCTGGGTGTGGGTGTGGAATAGTATCAAGAGGACCATGGTTGTCCACCCCTGCTAGAAAAATTGTAGTTGACTGATGAGTTGCAATGGTGAGCTTGACTAAAGCTAGGATCTGTGCAGAATGGCCCAATATCAGTTCAATGAATACGTCCTCCGTGGTTATAGTGCCTCGGTGATGGAAAACATGCACAGAGGAAGCACCTTCAAAATTTGTTATATTTTAGATTTTTTTTTAGTCACACAACCCTTTTTACTTTTGGATTCTTAGGTTTCCGCCCTTCTTGAAAATAAGATAGTGGCCTCCTCTTTGCAGTTCTTCCTCCTGGAAAACAGTGTTCTAGATCTTGCTGGCAATGGTGACAAATGCTTCCCTACTTTCTGATGCCACGCAAAAGCACTCCACCTCCTCCAGCCAAGAATGACATTATCCTACTTTGCAACTCCATCACTGTAGTACCTCTCAGTCAACTTGTGACTGAGCGAGATCTGCCCAGTTCTCTCCTCATATATTATTTTCAGCTGACGAGTTCTTGGCTAACAATATAAAATGTTTGTTGTTTCACGGGGCTGATTTTAGCTCATTGCTCTTTAGGATTTTGTTTCGCTTCTGTGGCTCCATTCATCCAGTCCACCTTTCCCATCCTGTTTCTGTAGAAATAAGGGGTTTTCGCTTTCTGCCATGTGTACATTTTATCAGTATATTCCTAGATGATGATGATGATGATGATGATGATGATGATGATGATGATGATGATGATGATGATGAATAAAGTGGGTCTGACGGCAATGGGGTCCTCTGCTTTTTCATCAAGTTGCTCCCAGCATAGGTTAGTATATAGGGACACAACCAAGGCTCCTCAATGTAGATTATAATAGGGACACAGCTTTTAGCTTTTTTGGTGGGGGAAAACTCCTTCCAAATCCCCTGCCATTGGTCTCAGTGACTAGGACAATGATGGCGAACCTATGGCACGGGTGCCAAAGGTGGCACTTGGAGCACTTTCTGTGGGCACCCAACATCGCCCCTTCATAGCCACCTGTATACAGTTAAATTACTGTATTGGCACTTTGCAAAAAAAAATAGTGGATTTTGAATTGCAGTTTGGGCACTTGGTCTCAAAAAGGTTCGCCATCACTGGACTAGGATGTTAAGGGAGTTGAAGTCTACAACCTCCAGAGGATGAAAAGCTCCCATCTTAACAGCACAAAAGAATGTCAAGTGACAAGGGGAAGTCTTTGATATACAAAAGAGTGAAAAACTTGCTATGAATGAAAATAAATCTATTATGGACTTTTCTCAGGATATAGGATGCTCAAAGGATTTATCTTTCAGTAGAGAAGAATATACAAACCTATCCTGTGCATGTTTACTCAAATGTAAAGCCCACTACATTCATTAAGACCAAATCAATATGCTCAAAAAACTTCCAGATGAGTTGAATTATTTCAAGATTCCTATAATGTGGTCATGATGAATGGTCAAGCTACTAAATATTTTTCTAAACTCTAAACAGACCAGGTATACTTACTCGGATCTATAAATCAGTTGTGTGGGGTTGGGAGGGATTATGGTCGTTTATCTCAATGTGATGCCCTAAGCACATCCAATCTTGCCTGATTTCGGAAGCTTAAGCAGGGTCGGCCCTGGTTAGTACTTGGATGGGAGACCACCAGGGAATACCAGGTGTTGTAGGCTCCTGGAGTAGGAACTGGCAAACCACTCCAGTACTCCTGCCAAGAAAACTCCATGGATATGGAGTCACGAAGAGTCGGTCACTACTGTAACAACACAACACACACACACATAACAAAAACTTGTGTTTTTGCTTCAGTTCAGGTTCTTTAAGCGGGGCATCATTTTTGTGTCTTTTGTGCATTGGTCCTTTCATTTAGTACAAAAGGAAGTGCCGTTTTTGGGTTATTTCATTTTGTTTTCCCCTCTTCATGTTCTTTCTGGCACTCATTTAAAAGGCTTAAAGAAGTACAGTGGTACCTTGTATAAAGGAATTACTGTAATTTGTTCCAAATGCAATTATGTTAAGCAAATTTTCCTTTATACAAATTTCCCATAGAAATGCATTGAAAACAGAGTGATCCCATTTTTATGTTGTACAGATTTGCCCCATAGGCGACTATGATAAGCAAATTTCCCATATCTCCGAAATTCTTTATGCTGTACAAATTTTATGTTATACAAACTGTTTGTTATACAAGGGTCCACTGTAAGGAAACATACTCCAAAAGGCAGAGGTGGGACAACAGATAATCAGTCTTCTCCAGACTAGAACAACGAGCCACCACCACCAAACAAAACTGGCCTTAACACCAAAATATACACTTTTTAGTATGTACAGAAAATTAACTGACTGCTTAAAAGATTAATCAGACAGGACATAAGAAGCAGCCTGTATACAAATAAGGAGAGCTAAAGCAAAATGAAACACACCAGCAGCTCACTCTCAACAAGAAAAGCATAAATACAAAATGCACATGTGAAGCATTTTCCAAACACCTAGAATATGGGGAGATTTTTCTCCCACTTGCCATTCAATAACTCCTTTTCTTTAAGGCCAACAGAAGTGCAAATAATTCCGGAAAACAGGATGAAAGAGTTGGAAAAACCCAGTGGAAAATAATAATAATAAAAAACCCAAGAAGGCATGGAAAAATGGAAAGGATCCATTATTTAAGACAGACTAAACAACACAGGCTGGCAGCTACTGCCAATCAGCATAACATGAATGGCACCAGGAGCTTGCACACTGGAAAGAAATGAAATAAAGAAAGAACAGTGCACAGAACTCTTGCCTAGTTCTAATCTAACTGGTCCCTTCCACAAGCTCAAAATGTCTATCTCCCTCCCCTGCATATTCTGCTTGGATTTTGAAACAGCCTTCGAGATGCAGTTTAATTGAATGTTTCTTGGCTAATTTGACATAAAAAGGTGAAGGAAAGGGTAGGTAGACCAAATAGAAGCACAGATAGCAGAGAGCTTTTCCGTCACTCTCTTTCAGTAACATGAAGAATCCATGCTTAAGAGGCTTAGTGGTTTACTATATTGTTCCTGTGAGTCGGCAGTATTAGTCTGGTGCCCTGCAGGCCTTTTGAACTACAGTCCGTAGTCTATAATCCCTGAACACTGACCATGCCTTAAGGAATTTAAGTTAATGGGAAATAGAACCCATAACACCCTGAGGATACCACTTTCTCTGTCTCTGCTGTAGTACATTATAGGTTTTGTTGTACCCCAATGTTACAGTTTCGTAGGATAAAGAAGGATGTGGATCTTAGAGATTTACTGGAAAAATGCATTTGCTTATTAATCACTGGAATATGAATGTTTCATGATTATGTACATCCTTATAATTTTCTCATGGATAGTTTATTTCATTGGTGGTGCAGATGTAGGAATTTAAGTTCTCAAAATCTAAAAACGTGCACATGGAAAGCTGTTACAGTGTTACAACTAGGTAGGATAACGAAGGATGTGGATCTTTAGATATTTACTGGAAAAATGCATGTTCTTATTAATCACTGGAATATGAATGTTTCTTGGCTCTCTAGATTGAGAGCAAAGTCCAAGGTACAGGTGAAGTGTTTGCGGGATCTCCTCTTCGCTGATGATGCCGCCATTACTGCTTACTCTGCTGAAGATCTCCAACAACTCATGGACCATTTTAGTAAAGCTTGCAAAGATTTTGGGCTAGAAATCAGCCTGAAAAAAACACAAATAATGGGCCAGAATGTAGACTCTCCTCCTCGCATTACAATTTCTGCAAAAGAACTGGAAGTTGACCATGACTTTGTGTATCTTGGCTCAACTATCTCAGATACACTCTCACTAGAGTATGAGCTGAATAAATGTATAGGTAAAGCAGCAACTATGTTTTCCAGACTAACAAAGACAGTATGGCTCAATAAGAAGCTGACAGAACATACAAAGATACAGGTCTATAAAACTTGCGTACTGAGCAGACTTTTGTATTGCAGCGAGTCTTGGACCATCCATGCTTGACAGGAAAGAAAGCTTAATACCTTCCACATGCACTGTCTTAGGCGAATAGTCAACATTACCTGGCACGACAAAGTTTCAAATAGCATAGTCCTGGATCGAGCTGGAATCCCTAGCATGTACACTTTATTGAAACAGCGACGCCTACGCTGGCTTGGACACGTTGTGAGAATGGATGACGGTCGGATCCCAAAAGATCTTCTATATGGAGAACTAATGAAGGGAAAGCGCCCCAGAGGGAGACCACAGCTGCGGTATAAGGATATCTGTAAGAGGGACCTGAAGGCCTTGGGAATGGACCTCAACAGTTGGGAAACCCTGACCTCCGATCGCACTGTCTGGAGGCAAGAGATACAGCATGGTCTACATAAATTTGAAGAGGCGTTTGTCCAACAGGCAGAGGAAAAGAGGCAGGCATGGAAAGAACGAAACTCGAGGACCAGGCAAGAAACAGAATACATCTGCCCCCAGTGCGGTAGAGACTGCCATTCCCGAATTGGTTTATTTAGTCACACTTGGTTATTTTTTTTTAGGATCTCTACTCCGGGCATGATACCATAGTCTTTCGAGACTGAAGGATGCCAATGAATGAATGTTTCGTGATTATGTACATCCTTATAATTTTCTCATGGATAGTTTATTTCATTGGTGGTGCTGATGTAGGAATTTAAGTTCTCAAAATCTAAAAACATGCACATGGAAGACTGTGACATGTAGGTGGGAGAGACCCAGATGCAGATGTCCTATTGAAATCTAAATAGCTCAGTGCATGATCTCAAGCCCAGTCACTGGCTATGTAACCTAATGAAAACACCCAAGGGTCTGTCATGCCCTTCAGGACTGACTAGTCAGGGAGATAAGAGGCACTAAATCAGAAGGCATGTTCTCATGGTTCTAGCTGGGCACTCTGGTTGGCCATCAGGTTGGATGAGAAGGGCAGGAGGCTTTTCTTTTTCAAACATAGAACAACATGGTAAGCCGGTCAAGTGGAACGGTCCAAGTCGACCTGAACCAGCTCCATGTCAACAAGATGGCACTTGACTGCTGAAACAAGGAGTGCTTTTTTGCTCGATCAAGCAAAGCCTATGGATGCGTTCCTTCACTTGTCTGTCTACAAAAGATGGACAGGGAAGCACCTAGCCTCTCCTCCTCCACCACTGCTTTTTCAACATGGCGAGTCGTGCATCTTCTGAGGAAAGGTTTCTGTCTGTGTGTAGGCTGTCCATCTTCAAGGGATCTAGCTTGCATAGGGGAGTGTACACATGAGGAAGTTAATCATTACTGATTAACATAGAACATGGAACTGTCATTCATAATACTATAGCTGGCAACAATCAACTTGTCTTAATCTCTCAAAAGCCAATGGCAATCATTCCATCTTGTAGAAAAGAGATTTAGATGTTAATTCACCTTCCTGTTTAAGTTTTTTTTTAAACTCGGTTACGACTTCCTTTGTGTCTGTCAGACTGTTTAACATTTTGATTGAATAATCCTGATTTTCTTGCCTTATGAGACAGAGAAAAACATGTCTTTATCTAATAACTTTTTAATGTATACATTTCTGTCTCAGTCATGTGCCCTTTTACAAGTTAGGGTCATAAATGAGGCTTGTTCATAGCTTACGAATTCTGTGTGGATTGGGAGGAGCAATGTTTAGATTTCACAGTAAATGTTCTCGCATTCTAATTAGTTTGCCTTCTTGACCTGGTCTGGGGTGGGGCGGGTGTGTGTGAATTACATGTATCCTCTTGACTGTTTTTTGTGCTAATGGAGCTGTCCACCCTATTTTTAAATTTTATTGTAACATGGAAAATTGTGTTCTAGAATGTGTGGTTTTCCTCTGAAACCAAGACTTACAGCCTTGCACCGTGTTCTCATTTTTTAAAACTAGGGAGTTGGGGGGGGGAGCTTTTTAATTCCTGAGAGTGGAGATCTGGCCATTTCTGGATTCAGCCTTCTGAGTCATTGCGCCCTTTTGGTGCAATCCGGGAGTAGAAAACTGCTCCCCAAATTCTCTCAAGTTGCTCATCTGGCTCTGATGGGAGACGCCAGGGAGGTGCCAAGGGGCTGCATGCACTAACATGTCATTTATCCATGGTAAGTGAGAAATTGCAGGCATCCTTAACATGACTTTCAGTATGCAGTCTTTTAAATGTAGCTGTTCAATCAGTTTGCATGTGTACGTCACAAAATTTGCTGTTTTGTTTGGATACGTCTGGAACTACCAAACCAGTGCATCCCTCAATTTGAGGTTTCCTAAATGTCTTGTTCTTGAATACCATACCAAAGGATGCATTCCACAGTCACCCCCGCCATTTCGCGGTTCAGGTACTGCGGTCCCACTACATCGCAGGATTGCAGTACCTGCACCATGGGGGGGCGGCGGTGGGGGGGTGATTGGGTCACTCCCCACCACCACCCGCCCCCTCTGAGAAGCCTCGGGGGGTGCGTAGGAGGGCGGCAGGGGGCGATCGGGTTGCTCCGCGCCGTCCCCCGGGTCCCTCCAAGAAGTCTCGGGGCTGTGCGGGGAGTGCCGGGGGGGGCGCAATCTCAATTGAAATGCATTGAGTCAATGGATTTCAATGGAGAAATTTTCCCCATTGGAAAGCATTGAGCCAATGTTTTCCAATGGGGAAAATTTTCTCCATTGAAATGCATTGGCAATGCATTTCAATGGAGACGGCCTGGACAAGAAGTCTCGGGCGGCGGGGGCGGGCGGTGGTGGGAGGTCAGATACCCCTGCTGCCACCGGTGTGCGCCGCCCCAAGACTTCTCGGACAGGCGAGCGATTGCCCCCCGCCCCCCACCCGCTTCCGCATATCGCGGATTTTCATGGGTCGCAGGTGGGGTGGGTCCGTAACCCCCACGATCGGCGGGGGGTTACTGTAGTGAATGTAGAGTGGTATTTTTGTATTGCAAGGGAGTGCATTACATTATACCTGAGCTGTTTCTTTATAGAAGTAGGGTGACATTGTGAATTCAGGATCCGTTCCCCCCCCCCCCCCCTTGCTACGTTATATCTTGGAAAAGTTAACTGTGGGATTCTGGCTGTTGCAACTGGAAAAGTTGACCAAACTCTACCTATGGTTAGGATTGTCCCAGGCTGCTTTTGTCTCAGTTTTCCCTCTGGGAGGGCTGTTTTTCTCCGTTTTCCTTTTCCTATTTACAGCAACAGTTGCCTACGTCATCATGAGAGTGAAATCAGATTATTGGGTGTATTGACTCTGAATTTGGCAGCTAGAGTGACTCACCTGCTGGTCCGTATTGCCGGGCTGACAGTACTAGCAGGGTACCCGTTCTCTGGTGCAATTGGCAGTGACGTAGCAGGGGTTGCAGGTGTGGCCTGGAGCCCAACCGGTTTTGTGAGGAGGGATGCTTGCCTTCCTCATGTGTGACTCACCTGCTTGGTCAATGCAGCTGAAGAGTCCCTCCCATGATACCATGCTGAAGTATCTCCCTCTGTTTTTCTTGAGCGGAAAATCTTCTCTTTGACCGTGGGTGGGATTTCATTTCCTTCAAGCAGGTCAGTGTGTCAGTGGTGCTCTAAATCTTGACTCTAAGCAGGGTGGATTTGATTTAAATCTCGATTCAAATCACTAGCCAGCAAGTACCTTGCTGAGGAAGACAGGGCTGGCCACAATGGTCCATGTCTGAAGCATGTGGGGTCTAGAGTACTGTATCCTGATCTGTGTAGGATGGCCCTTGAAGAGTGTTCAGCTAAGTATATAACATGGCTATCATCAGATTGTTCCTTGACCAAGTAATACCAGCCATGAAAAAATCTTCATCATCTTCCTGCTTGCTTTGAAGTCAAAGTTGTGGTGCTGAGTCTTACCAAAAAAGCCCTGAATGGATTCCAGCTGGCAGGTGTAAGAAGAAATGCCCTCTCACCATAGGAACCCACATGGAACTTGTGTTTATTGTCTGGAACTGGAGAGAGGTGACACTTTGTGGGAACTTCATATAGGGTTTTCTGTGTAGAGGTACAGTGGACCCTCGTATAACAAATGGTTTGTATAACAAAAAATCTGTACAACATTAAAAATTCCGGAGATAGGGGAAGTTTGCTTAACATACTCACCTATGGGGCAAATCTGTACAACATAATTAGGGATTACTTTCTTTTCAATGTATCCCTATAGGAAATTTGTATAAAGGAAAATATGTTTACCATAATTTCATTTGGAACAAATTAATTCCTTTATACAATGTACCACTGTACTGTAATTCTGTGGCTCCCTTCCCAGTGGGACTAAGTAGGCCTTCTCATTATTGGTCCAAAGACTGCTGGTAAAAACTAGAGAGTCCTGCCAGGCATCTAGCGATTAAGCCTGCTCTCTGTGTGGACAAACAGTTCTGAAACATAAACAAACGTTGAGCAGAATAAAGGTTAATGAGTCGGATTCCTGACCTGCCACTCCGTCAGTTCTCGTCACTTGTGTCGAGGCCCTGTGTTTATGGTTCAACAAGAAACGGCTCTGTAGATGCCCTTGTCGGCAGGCAGGAACACCAGGTTGCCTTTTGTGGCCCCATCTCAGCCCAGGGTTCATGCATTTATGCCTCTCTCCCGCCTTCTCTCTGCACAGCTCAAGGGAATTTACATGGCCTTCCTCCTCCCCATTTTATGCTCCTAGTATCTTGTGAGGCAGGTCTGGCAGAAATAGAGTAGACAGTCCCAAGTCACCCAGGCCTCATGGTTCTGTGACCGTTTGAACTGGGCTCTTTCAAATCCCAGCCTAACCCTTATTCAGGTGTTCCGCTTCACACCTTGGGACTCGACTCAAAGCCATTGCTTAGAATCCGACTTATGCTTGCCCTCCTTTGTAACAGAAACATGGCCATGTGTGGGCTTTTTGACCTAGGTCTTTTTTTTTGTTTGTTTTGTTTTGGCAGCAGGTAAGATGGTGGCCATTTTGTGCCCTCACCGGCTTTTCCTCCCTTCTCCTTTCCCCAAACCCACAGGCTTCCATCTGAGTGGGATTGTGACAGAGCCCGCCGGCCCCAGCGAGCCCGAGCACAGTTACCACGTCTCCATCAGCTTTGACCGCTGCAAGATCACGTCGGTGAGCTGCGCTTGCGACAACCGGGACATCTTCTACTGTGCCCACGTGGTGGCTTTGTCTCTCCACCGCATCCGCCACGCCCGGCGAGTGGAGCTCCGGCTGCCCATCTCTGAAACCCTTTCCCAAATGAACCGGGACCAGCTCCAGAAATTTGTGCAGTACCTGATCAGCGCCCATCACACGGAGGTGCTGCCAACGGCTCAGAGGCTCGCTGACGAGATCCTGTTCCTTGGTTCCGAGATAAACCGAGTGCACGGTATGAGCCTCTACGTGAACCTGTTCAGGGAGCAGAGCTTGAAAAAAAAAATCCTTACCATTTTGGATGGCAGAGAAACCAGAAATAGAAATACAAATACTGCCCCTTATAAGACTTAACTCATTTTTAATTCTTCATATAAGCCTTTGTGTGTTTGGGCACATCGCTTCAGATGGATGGCGTGCCCATGTCTCTGGGTAGAATCCAAACCTATTTTAAATTTTGGACTAGGATTCCCAGAATCCACAACATCTTTGCTGAAAGATTTTGGGAGCTGTAATCCAAAAAGCTTAGCTTGCCTGGGTTCTTCTTGGAAGGGACGGCTCCAGGTCCAGGGTTAACATAAGAACATAAGAAGAGCCATGCTTGATCAGGCCAAAGGCCCATCGAGTCTAGCTTCCTGTATCTCACAGGGGGCCCACCAAATGCATCTGGGAGTGCAGGAGACTAGATATCTGTCTCCTGATGCCACTCCCCTGCATCTGGCCCTTTAAGTACCCTGGTTTTAAGCCTCGAGATGACACATCTCCATCATGGTTTGTAACCTGTGATGGACTTCTCCTCCAGGAATCTCTACAATCTGCATTGTGTGTCCTGTTGCTCCATTTCAACCAGAGGAATGGAGGCAGCCGTGGGGTGAGAGTTGCCTGTTAAAAGGATTCCCTTGTGGATTTCTGAGCTCAGGCTAGAAGTCAGCCCCCCCCCCAGGGTGACCCCCCCACAGCAGTAAATGGGAAAAATGAAGGCATTTAAAACAGGTAGCATGAGTGGCGTGGAGTGACATTTGCTGCCTGGAATGAAAGAGAGCAGGACACACACATCACATCTGCAGAAGCCAGCTGGAGCAGCTGCTGGATCTCACTTCTGAGCCCTGATGGGACACCCTCCTTCCTCTGACCTGAGGGCAGCAAGCTAGCTTCAGTTCTGCAGACAGACATTGCCTGGAGCGCAACACTCTGTTGTCCACCTCCCTCTGCCCAATGGCAGGGGCAGCCCGGAGCCATATGAAATTGACCTAATGGTGCGGCGTGAATCGTTCCAGTCCAGCGTGCATAGTAAACAAATTCCAAGATCATCAGTTAACCTGGATCCTGGTAGTGATTAGATATAAGCCTCAGTCTTCCAATGGGTTTGCAGTATTCTTGCTCTTCCCTCTCTGATTTGAAGTTTGGTTCACGGGCTTATCGTTGCAGTTCTTAAAATGCCACAGTCACAGATGCATGTATTATGTGTTGCTTGGCCATCCACAGTTGCAGCCTTATTCCTGAACATCATGAGCTTTGTTCTCACAAGCCATTCTTTAAGAAGATAATGGTCTGGTATTTCTCTCAGTAGTGAGGTTGGGCAAATAACCACTCGACTTTCTCTTTTCCTCCCCTCCCGCCCCTAAAGTGAAAGTTGAGGACACTGTGGTCCTACCGAAGTTCTGAACCCCAGCTTCTTGCAAGCCCCAGTCAGAACTGCCAGAATTGGTGATGGATGGAAAGAGTTCCAGTTCACACATCCCTCACTCCTGCAGTGTTTTTTTTTTAAACCTAATTGGGCCAAGGGGTGGCTTTCTGGACTGGAGAAGATATCCTAGTAAACATCTGCTGAAATACAAGTATGCTCTAGGTCAGTGGTGGCGAACCTTTGGCACTCCAGGTGTTTTGGACCACAACTCTCAGAATCCCAAGCCTGGATTGCCATTGACAAAGGACTGTGGGAGTTGTGGTCCGAAACATCTGGAGTGCCGAAGGTTCGCCACCACTGCTCTAGGTCAGTCAGCATAACCATACATTGCTTGAATGCTTATTTCATTTCATTTCATTTCATTTCATTCATTCCATTTATATACCACCCCTCCATTAGTGTTAGCATCAGCCTAGGCAGTTTATTACAAAGTTAACAATGACAAATCCTTAATAAACCCCAATAACTAACTAAACAACAAAAGATTCAAAGAAAAAAAATAGAGCAATACAATAATTAAACCATAGTTATGAATGAATATAACCCTATTTTTTTTAAAAAAAGTCTAAGATGGATGGAAACACTTGTTGTGCCTAGGTGCCCCTGACCCCACAGCCGGTGCTGGAATTGAAGATGCAAACTGCTGGCATCTGGACGAGGAACAGATCCAAGAACAAGTGAAGCAGTTGCTCTCCAACGGAGGTTACTATGGAGCAAGCAAGCAATTGCAGTCCATGTTCAACAAGGTAAAGGCTGTGGTTGGCCTGGCAGAGGTGTCCCCCTGCCCCTTCCGCTCTCTGTCCTCTGAAGGCTTCTGGTCCCTCTGCCCCCTTCCCTGGCCAGGAGAAGAAGCCCCATTATTTTGCTTGGAGAAAAAGCTGGGTTGGACAGTCAGGATTGAGCTACATCTTGGGCAGTGCTGGCTGAAAGACCTTTCGTCCTCTTCCTTTCTTGTACAGGGGAGTGAGATGAGGGTGGCTGAGCCTGCTTTCTCACTGAACTGGGAGGTGGACCAGCTCCCATCAAGGACCCAATGACATCAGTGGTGTGGCTGCAGCCTCTGATGTAATCCAGCTTCTCTCCCCCCCCCCCCAAACTCTCTCTCTCTCACACACACTTTCACTCTCACTCACTCACTCACACTCAAGGTTCCTGACCTCTACTTTATCTACCCTTTCAGGCACCAGGCACTCTTGATTGTGGGTGTTATCCAAGGCACCGCCCCTATTGTAGTGTCAGGGAGCATCCATAGACCCGGCCATTGTACCAGCCCTGATGCCTCCCTTTGTTATTTATTTATTTATTTATTTATTTTCAAATTTATATACCGCACCTATTTCCCAACCGGGAACTCAGGGCGGTTTACACACACAATTAAACAGCAATCACAGCAACATCCAGGACGGCGAACCATAGTTGGCAGGGACAGAGGAGGGAAGGAGAGGGGGGGGAAATTGTCCCTAGCAGTTTCCGAAGGCGTTGTTCCTTAAGCTTGTCTGTCTTCTTGCCGGGGAGGGGGTGTACATCAGGGAGAGAGCATTGCTGGTACGCAGGGATTGGTAGCACAGTGTTTCCTCCCTGTGGTTAAGGCGTAATCGCTTTAGAGATAGAAACCTGTTCAGGCTACTGATCACCAATGTTCTTATACAAGGACATGGCCCTTGAAGAAGAAGAAGAAAGTCAAAGCGCCAGGGCTAGGGTCCACTTCTAAGCAACCTGCTAAGGCATCGAAGAGCATCTCCAGTTGCTGATACTTGGGGATGTGGGCGGAGGCAGGCAAACTAGAGCAGAGGCAGGGGTGGTGGCTACATGATATCTGAGCAAAAGCAGCCTACTGCAATAGGCTGTTAGGGCACTTGGACACTGGCTTGTAGTGTAGTTTGACTAGGGATTGGGTCTCTGTTCATAAGTGGACAGGGGGCTTTGAGATAAGATGATTTAAGGCCTACTTCATGTCCCATGGGATTACATATTTGGGATAGGAAAAATGTGCAGTTTCTATACTGCCCCATACCGTTTAAAACAATCTTTGGACAGTTTATAATTTAAAATTTAATTATTCAGGCTACAAAGTGACACCCCCCCCCCATGATTTACCAATCACAGAGGGATGGAAGGCTGAGTCAGCCTTGAGCCAGCTATCTGAATCCATCAGAATCAAACTCAGGTCGTGAGCAGAGTCTTTACTGCAGTACTGCAGTTTAACCAATGCACCACAAGGCTCCTCAAGAAAAAAAAAGGATTTCTTTCTAAAGCCATGGATGTTCTCCTCTTCGTCCGTGACGTCTCTCCTTCCTCAGGTGCGGGAAATGCTGCGAATGCGTGACTCCAATGGGGCACGAATGCTCATCCTGATGACAGAGCAGTTCCTGCAGGATCCGCGCCTGGCACTCTGGCGGCAGCAAGGGGCCGGCATGACTGACAAGTGCCGGCAGCTTTGGGACGAACTGGGTGAGTGTTTCTTCATATGTCAGCAAGAGGTCTGCCCAGGGCTGTATGCTTCACATCAGAATTCTAGAAGAGAATTCAACTCACAATTTCTCTCTCTCTCTCTCTCTCTCTGGGGCTTTGCATATTTTTTTAAATTAATGGTTATATTACAATGGAATGATCAGTCGGCAGTTGTTGCACACTTTAGGGGGGACTTCAGCAAACAAGTAGAACAGAGCAACAACCAGTAGTGCCACAAGCAGCTTAACTCTGCTGGCTGAAATGAATGCCCACTTCGGCCGCTACCTTGTGGAAATATTTTTTGTAGTTGTGTGGAAGCCAACGAGAACGGCTCCACAGAGGTGCTTGATAGCCTAGTTCTGTGCCAGGAGAGCTGATCTTGGATAATGTGCAATCCAGGTTGGCTCTTCTGGCAGCTGATGGCGAGAGCTGTGGGTCCCAGACATTTGGCAGGCACCAGACTAGGGAGGGCTGCTCTAGATAAGCAGGATGGGCATCCCAGCTCTCCATCACGTGATAGTTAAGGAGTGTCCTTTCAGTTGTTAAACCACAGTGGATAGCCGTCCTCTTTGCTCAAGTTTAAAAACAACCTGGCTATTGTTTTGTGTGTGTGTGTGTGTGTGTGTGTGTGTGTGTGCCATAAACCCCAAATCTGTCTTCCTATGACTTGGTGTGGAAGGAATGGAAATGACAAGTTTGAGCAGCCCTCCATTGAGACGACTAAGTAGGAACAGGAGCAAGCTCTTTTTATTGTAATAGCTTGATCTGAAACCAGGCCAACAGGGCTTAACTAAGAACTCAGATATCTCTGTGTTCCGCCAAACAGCTCCATTCACAGGAAACAGTCCCCTGCAGTACTTACGGCTGGGCAGAGCGGAGCCCAACCTCCAAAAACCAGCTTAAGCACACCCTTGAGGTTTGCCAACAAAAGTGCCACAGCAAAGGTGTTGAAGGCAGAGCAGCCTGGGCATCTTCTGTAGCTACTCCTGGGGGGTTGTCACCTGCAGCTGTGGGCCCACGTGTGTGGCACTCCTCATGGAAGGTATGCCCAAAGTCTGGCCAGCAGAGATGGGGTCTTGCATGTTGCAACATGCCCCTGATTGCAATTCCAGTCCTACTGGCAACCTGACCCGGACGTGCTTGTCCAAGTCACACTGTGGAGTCCCTGTGGGCCTTCCCACACTGTCGCCACCCCCAACCCCTGAGCTGCTGTGCTGTTTCTGCACATGCACCAGGCTGTCATTTGGCCAGCACAGGCACAGAGGCAGCAGACCGACTTTCATTCCCAGAGCCAGCCGGCAGCCTCTACTCACACATGCTCAATCTGGGCTCAGCCTTGGGACTTTGGTCCCGAAGACTTGCCCACATCCCTGCTTATGTAGACCCAGGAGGACTCGCTCGGTTGGCAGGGAGGAGGTGGAGGCTGGCAGGGAGGAGTGGCTTGCTGGCAAGAGAGATGATGCCCACAGTCACCTGGTGGTCAGGCCCTTCGCCCCTATGCTGGTGGCACACCCTGCGCTGGCTTTGCAGCTGTATCACTCCATCCCAGCACACTCGGGCTGCCTCTTCCTCTGCCAGAAATTTTGAAGCTCGTAAAAAAAACCATTTTTCCCCTGAGCTTTGAAATTTGTGGAAAAACAGGGGAAAAACATTTTTCCATTTCCCCCTGGAAAAAAAAGAAAAAATTCAGAAAAATTGAAAAGAAAAATGCTATATTAGCACACCTCCCTCTTTACAGCTTGAAAGCCATTCTGTTATTTTGGAACATAAAATATGACCATGGACAATTTGACTTGGCATGAAAATTATCACAACTAGCATATTAAAATATAGTGTATCCAAATAATTATTACAAACAGAATTTACTTTTAAAATAATATTTATTTGTAATTGTAAGTAACAAATGGAGTAACAATCTCCTGAACTGTTTTCTAGTTTATGTGGAACAAAACAACAAAAAAACAAACCCTCTACAAAACAATGTTTAAAAATCCAGAATTAACGATTACTGTACTGTATTCATAGTTCCTCTGCACAGTATTACATAAAAACAAAATAAAAGCCTCATTCTCATAAAAAGAATTGAAGAAGGAAGAAATGTATTAGAAGGGAGTGGGACTTAGGTTTCAATGGTATTTTTTTAGAAATGATTTGGAAAATATTTGAACGCCCTGTCTTAAAATATTTTATTCATCATGTTAAAATAAAACATTCCATAATCATTTTTCTTTTTTCTCCCCCGCCCCCAATTTTTCCATTTTTTGGGGGGGGGGGGCCCAAAAAGGGTTTAGGACAGAAAAAGAAAAAACCCCCCCCCCCCCAATTTCCCCCCCCCCCGGGCCTTCCCATCCCTAGTCAGGACTGAGAACTCTCCCTAATGGCCAGTGTTGGAATGCCTGCAGCAGATCGCCTTCCCACCTGTCAAGGAATGTATGAGGAGCTAACCTCAGCAGCATTGCAGCAATGTCAAGGATTAGAGGCAAAAATATGACAGACTCCGTTGCTGGTTTTCTCTTGCAGTCTATTTACAAAATATATACAGGTTCCATTGGTTTCCAGACTTACATCCAGTAGCATACATAATCCAGCTACTCTTCCTTATCACAGCCCACACATCAGGCTTACTGGCCAAACAGCCCTGGCTAAACAGCAAGAACATATTGCAATACATAAGATATATATAGCATTTCTTTCCAATCAATTTGTTACTTTCACATCACACGTCTTAAGTGCTTCTCTCATCCACGCTTCTGAGCTAGGCTTCCACTGTCCTTGGACACTCGCCTTCCTGTCAAGGCCACTTTACCGAGCTTGCTTCAGTCCACAGCTGGACTCTATATCTCTAATGGCAAGTTGAAAAACTCACTCACAAGAATATTCTTGACACCACCCAGGCGTGGAGTGCCCAGCAGCAGCCCCCCTGTTCCTCGCTCCCCTCCTTTAATCCCCAGCCTTCCACCTCACCCGTTTGGCTTCTACGGTGTTGTCCGCGGCACCAACTGAGTCCGCAGGTTGAACGGCAGGTTGGAAACCTTGCCCTTCCTCTTGGGGAGGTGGAAATCGCTCCGGGAGAGGAAGCGAGACCACCAGTCGCACAAGAAGCCCTTTCAGAAGGATGCTGCACCCAGGACTCATCTTCCTAAACTGCAAAACAGACCTTCCTTCCATGCAGTCCCTTTGCAGTCTTCAAATGGCCTCTTATTCCCAAGCCCTGTTGGGACAATGAGCTTTTGAGCTGGACAAGGAATCGCTGGAGGCCAGGCGTTCCCCGTTCCTGATTGACAGCTCTGCTCCTTCAGCAAAGCTCTGCCTCATCTAAAAGCCTGTGTCTTGCTCGCTTCCCACCTCCTTGCCTCGACTCTGAGCCCTCTCACTCCTGCTGCAACTTCTTCGATCGACAGTCTGATACTCCGCATTTTATTGTATCCCTATGCTCTGTGTCTCCCGTGCTGCCACTCTTTGAGTAGGATGCTTGCCGCTCCCATTCATGCTGGGGCCACTCCCAGGCTTAGTAAAAGTTAAAGGTCCCCCCCCCCACACACACACACGTGCTAGTCATGTCCGACTCTAGGGGCGGTGCTCATCTTCGTATTCAAGCTGAAGAGACAGTGTTGTGCAAGTCCATGGGTACGTGACTGGCATAACTGCAAGGAAACACTGTTTCACCTTCCCGCTTTTTACAGCGGTACCTATTTATCTACTTGCATTTACGTGCTTTCGAACTGCTACGTTGGCAGGAGCTGGGGTTAACAGTGGGAGCTCAAGCCACGGCGTGGCACCTGGGATTCGAACTGCTGAGCTGCTGACTTTGTAGCCAACAGTTTTCAGTGCTCTAGCCCGCTGAGCCACCACACCCCTCCCAGCCCTGGATTTGCCAATTCAGCTGTCGACCTGACTCCCGAGTGGTGGCCAGGTGCTCTTTGTCTGTTTCTTCCTGTACACCTGCTGGTTGCTGGACATTACCTGGCTATTGCCTGTGTGTTCTCTCTCTCTCTCTTGTCCAGGTGCTCTATGGGTCTGTGTGGTCTTGAGTCCCCACTGCAAGATGGAAGAGCGGACACTCTGGCTGCAGCTTCTCAAGAGGTGGAATAAGCTGGATGTCTGCCCTTTGGAAGAGGGCAATTACTCCTGCGACAGCATCGGACCTAATGGCAGCTTGCCAGCTCACCCAAACCGCAATCCAGGTAGGGAGAAGCATGCCAAGCATCTCCTAAGGGGGAGGGAAAGCGGGGGGCGGGGAGGGGAGAGTCTAAATCCTGTTCCTGATTCTTGTTTTTCTCCTCCTCATTTTTCCTCCTTAACCTGGTCTGTGCAGAACTGGTTAACTCAGTTATGGCGAGTGGTGATCTTGCGATTTTCAGTCTTAAGCCCCCTGTTGCCGGACATCTTCCTTTTGCAATAATAGCACAAGCGTAGCGGCTGCGCTGAAGGTGTGCACCAAGATGTCTCGATGCAAGCTTTGCCTCTGGGCCACAGATGCTTTATGTGGACTTAGGCAAGCTTCAGGAAAGCCACTTGCAGTGTTGGGGCAGTGGGCCCAGTCATAATCACACAGGCCCACTTTATGGAGATGTTGGGTTTACTGAAAGAATGGGCACAGAATGCTACCCAAATGTCTCATGCTCACTTGATCAGGAGTGAAAAATACGGAGTCCCTTTTTATTTCTGCAACCCTCTGATCCGCCCCTCTTGAAAAAATAAAAAGGGGCGGGATTGCTGCTCCAATAGCCTCTGGAGCGGTTATTCTTGTTGAAAACAAGACTCAGCGTGGGCCGTTTCTTATGCCCTCTCCAAAAGGCTTTCACAGAACCAGAAGTGGAATTGCAGTTGCATCTGGTTTCAGAGTTGCTGATGAGGTCTGCAGTGGATCCTTGGGGTGGAAAACTGGCCCCTGGTAGATCTAAGGCTCCCCCACTCCCTCTACTGGATGGGAAGTCCTGTAGGATGATGACAGTTATGATGGTTTTCGGAAGTGAATGCCTTCAGAGTTCTCCCTTAAGCCGCACTCAGACCTTTCCCTCCTCCTCGACAGCTGGTGTCCGACAGACCGTCTTTGGGCGTGCCATCAAGGCTGCAGAGCTCCGGTGGGGGGACTGCCACCTGCAGATGATCCTGAGCAGCGACTGCTACGGCGTCTCCTTGAAGAGCGGAAGCGACAAGCTGGGCTTTGACCCCCAGGGCCACCCGCTCTGGCTAGGGGATGCCTTTCCCATGGCCTGCGCTCGGGTGGATGCCTTGCGCTCCCATGGCTACCCCCGGGAGGCCCTGCGCCTGGCGGTAGCCGTGGTCAATGCCATGCGCCTGCAGCAACGTCATCAGCTGGAGAGCTACAAGCAGCAAAAGAAAGGCAAGGCGTGGGGCCAGCTAGGATGGCTGGGAAGGAGGGAGGGAGGGGGCAGCAGTGGTCGGAGCCCTGGCTCTAGTTCAACACCCTTGAGACGCCGGGAGTTGAAGGGAAGCAGAGTTCTCTAGCAGAGCACAAAGCCCTACACGCACAAGTCTCTGTCACCTCCAGTTAAAGATATCATAGAGGTGGGCTAAGAATCACTGGAGGCAGGTGTGTGTTTGTCCCATGGGGGGGGGGGGGTTGCTGTGCTTGGCCATGTTTAGTTACAGTAGAACCTTGGTTTACGAGCATAATCCGTTCAAGAAACATGCTCGTAAACCAAAATACGCAAACATCAAAAACAATTTGATCTGGGAGTCGGGAGGTTGTGTGCCCCCCCGTGTCATGGTCAGATCATTATCTGCTGACCTTTTCCCTTTCAATCGCCACCCCACCCCGCGGGGAGCAGGGCCCTTCCATCTGGGCCTGCCCCCGGGGGCTCCTGGACCCAGTGCGGTTTTCAGAGACCTTCAGGAGCGTACCAGACGGTCTGGTTTTCGATCCAGTCGACTCCCTGGTCGAAAGGTGGTATGAGGATATGGCCAGGGCAGTTGACCGGATCGCCCCCAAGCGCCTAATCCGATGCCGAGCCCGCCCATCCCCGTGGTTTACCAAGGAGTTGCGGGCGATGAAGCAAGAGCAGAGGAGGCTAGAGAGCAGATGGCGGAAAGCCCGTACGGCTTTGAATTGGGCTGCGGTTAAGGCGTTGACCGGTCGCTATTCCGGAGTGATCAGGGACGCAAGGAGATCTTATGTCTCCCTAAGAATTGGTGAGGCCTCGAATCGCCAGGCGGAATTGTTCCGGGTGGTTCGAGACCTCACCAATCCCAGTCTGCCTGGGCTGCTTAGTGATTTCACTAGTGAGTCTTTCGCAGCCTTTTTTAAATCTAAGATAGAGGCCATCCGTTCTGAGCTGGACGCCGGTTGCATGGATCCACCCCCCGCTGTGGCCGGTGCCTTGCCACCTCGGTCGTCCCGGTTCGTTGAGTTCGGGCCTGTTACACCAGTGGATGCCTCCAGGGCCCTGGGACACTGCAGGCTGGCGGCTTCTCCGTTTGACCCTTGCCCTTCCTGGCTGATTAAGACCGCCGGTGGGAGCATGCCGGAATGGGCTTCACAAATTGCCTCTGCTTCCTTCAGAGACAGGATTTTTCCCAGTCTTCTGAAGGAGACGGTGGTGAAGCCTATTATTAAAAGACCTGGCTTGGCTGTGGACAATATGTCCAACTACCGTCCCATAGCCAATGTTCCCTTTATGGGCAAGGTGATCGAGCCGGTCGTCGCCCTGCGTCTCTGGATCCCTTCCAATCTGGGTTTAGGCCGCATCATGGGACTGAGACGGCTCTGGTCGCTCTGCACGATGATCTGTTGAGGAGGGCTGACAGGGGTTGCTCTACCCTGCTGGTCCTTCTCGACCTATCAGTGGCTTTTGATACCGTCGACCACAGTATCCTGCTGGGGCGGCTCTCGGAGGTGGGGATATGGGGTCTGACCTTCGGCTGGCTCCGCTCCTTCCTTGAGGGCCGCACCCAGCGAGTGAGCTTGGGGGGTGAGTTGTCGGCTCCCTGGACACTCTCTTGTGGGATGCCTCAGGGGTCGTCCCTCTCCCTAATGCTCTTTAACATCTATATGAAGCCGCTAGCTGAGATCATCTGGAGTTTTGGAGCTTGCTGTCATCAGTACGCTGATGACACACAGCTCTATCTCTCCTTCTCCACCTGTGCAGTGGAGGCCGTCCAGACCCTCGATCGCTGCCTGGCCGCAGTTTTGGACTGAACCAGGACTCACAGACTCAGGCTCAACCCTGGAAAGACCGAGGTTCTGTTCTTTGGGGGCGGCCCGGATGGGTACTGTGGCCCTCTTCCCTGTCTGGGTGGGTCCGCTCTCCAGCTGGCGCAAAGAGTGAGGAGTCTGGGCATCGTCCTGGATGCGGACGTGTCCCTGGAGTCCCAGGTGGCAGCCGTGACCTGGTCGGCCTTTTATTATCTTAGGCTTATCGCCCAGATTCGCCCGTACCTTGATGGGGACTCCCTGAGGACAGTGGTACAGGCGCTGGTCATATCGAGGTTGGATTACTGTAACACTCTCTACATGGGGCTTCCCTTGAACCTTGTTCGGCGACTGCAGCGGGTCCAGAATGCGGCGGCCAGGTTGGTGGTTGGTGCGTGCCGGTACGACCGCATCACCCCCATCTTGGCTCGCCTACACTGGCTGCCCGTTGCCTCCCGAATAAGGTTTAAGGAGTTGGTTTTGGTTTACAAAACCCTCCATGGCTTGGCCCCTGTCTATCTGGCAGAGCGTGTTTCCCGACAATCAGATCTGGCCCGACCCACCCGATCCTCTCTGACCCTCTCGCTTCGGACCGTTACCCCGAAGGAGGCCCGTAAAGCGAGTACTCGCAAACAGGCCTTCTCGG
The DNA here is from genome assembly GCA_023846285.1 of Phrynocephalus versicolor. Classification (NCBI taxonomy): domain Eukaryota; kingdom Metazoa; phylum Chordata; class Lepidosauria; order Squamata; family Agamidae; genus Phrynocephalus; species Phrynocephalus versicolor. Next base: position 1,066,245 of record JAHTLZ010000155.1, on the reverse strand, counting down.
TAGCTGGTCCTACTAACTGGAATTCTTTGCCGAGCGAGCTACGGCAGCTCCGTCGTTGGCGTTGTTCAAGAAAGCCCTAAAGACCTTGCTTTTTAGGGACGCCTTCGGCAATGAGTAGGAATGGGGGCTTCTTTCTCTCTCTCTCTCTCTCTCTCTCTCTCTCTCTCTCTCTCTCTCTCTTTTGCCCCTGCCATGTCTGCCTGCCTGCTTGGATGCCATTGTTATTGTGGCTGTTTTTAACCTTTTAACATTTTTGTGTAAACCGCCCTGAGTTCTCGCTCGGGAAATAGGTGCGGTATATAAATCTGAAAATAAATAAATACAAATAATAAAATAAATTTCCACATAGGAAATAATGGAAACTTACATGATTTGTTCTGGGGCG
>JAHTLZ010000155.1:1046768-1065820 GCA_023846285.1 Phrynocephalus versicolor | reverse complement strand
TCCCTGTTTTACTTGAAGCAGCAGAGCGCATGGAAACCAGATCTTGCTCCCTCCCTCAGTTCTTGGTCGACTGGGATTTGTTGAAATGGAGCTCTGAGCATCCCAGCCACTGGGTTGGGCTGAGCAATGGGCGGTTTGGGGTTGCCTGCCTTGGCCCTCGGCCCTGCCCCCCCCCCCAGCTTTTGCATGGGTAGCAAGCACCAGCCGGCTCTTCAGCCTTGGAGCAATGGGTTTTAGTCAACCCAGGCTCTGACTGAAGCGGGGGGGGGGCACCCCCAGCCCAGAGCTGGCTTCCTGATGAATGTTGGCCCTCTTGTCCTCTTCTTCCTCCTCCCCCTCCCCACCGCAGAGCTGCTGCACAAAGGCACCACCAGCATCACCAACCTGGAGGGGTGGGTGGGCCACCCGCTGGACCCCATTGGCTGCATTTGCCGCACCTTTTTGGAGGCCTGCCGGATGGAAGATGAGGGGCTGTCCTTGTATCCAGGTATGGAGAGGCTGAGGGGGAGAACCATGAAAGGTGGGTCATGGGAGAAAGAGAAAAAGCTGCCAGTCGCTCCCCGTTGGTTGGCTCGTCTGCTTGATCCGAATGAGCATGCTGGTTGATCACTCAATCAATTAAGTCTTTATTACGGCCATTGACCAGCAGCTTTGTTGTTTAAGGAAGGGCTTTCTCCCTTTGGCTAGGAGCAGTTTGAGGAGGCTGGAGCCTAAGTTTCTGCAAAAGGTGCTTTCCGCCTGCCATGGTGACCCTGGGTGACAGCTTTTCACTTGCCCATCAGGGCCGTGAGGCTGTGACTGCAGGTTGGCGGTGGGATTGTCAGTCAAAACAAAAGGCACCTTGCCTCAGAAATCCACACAGTTGCGGGGGGCGGGGGGGGCGGTGTTTGAAAAGATAAGGTCCACACCAAAAGGATTTGCATGTTGTTTTGTATGTGGATGGCTAACGATGTGCACGGTTTTAAAATATGCACACTTGAGTCAGTGGGGAAAATTTTTATTTATTTATTTATTTATTTTCATATTTATATACCACACCTATTCCCAAATATGCACGTCAGGTAAAATTCATAAATAGATGTGAGCGTTTAGTAAAATGTGGGTGTTTTTTTTTTAAGCATTCACATTTCTGTGCATTAAACAGATAATGAAATTCTAACTGATACTGCAAGAAAATGGAAGTGTGATTTTGAGTAACGGAGAGATCTGAGAGAGATCTTCTGATGGATAATTTCCTTAGTTTAAGTCCCCGTGACCTCAGAAGCTGGATCTATCACTTTGAAGCCTGTCAAGATAGGGCTTCCTATGGTTGGGTCTCATTTTTCTTTCTAGTATCCTCAACTTCAGGTGAACCACACAAAACCACACTACTCTGAATCGGTGACTTTCCCCCAGATTCGCAGAGCTTTTACAGAACTTAGATTTGAACAGATGGCCTCAGCATACCTCGAAGGGAGATATAAAGGAATCCCAGTTGAGGAACGAAAATATGTTTTTGGCTGCAACCAGATTGAGAATCTAATCCATTACTTACTGCTCTGTCCTCTCTATAAAATATCCTAGAGAAATATTTTTGTCACCCATCATTCAGCTGTTTTGTAATTGCACCACCATACAAACACTAATAGGTTTGCTTGCCAGTACACAGGCGTATATTGTATATGTGGTAGCACAATTTACACTGGCAGCTAAGAAGCTGAGGTCTCAATTTCTCAAGGACCGTACTGCCACATAAATATTGTATACAGTCGACTGTGATATTATAGTGGACGCTCGTATAACAAATGGTTTGTATAACATAAAATCTGTACAACATAAAAAATTCCAGAGATAGGGGAAATTTGCTTAACAAAATCACCTATGGAGCAAATTCGTACAACACAAAAAATGGTCACGATTAGGGATTACTCTATTTTCAGTGCATTCCTATGTATAAAGGAAAATTTGCTTAACATACCGTAATTTCATTTGGAACGAATTAATTCCTTTATACAAGGTACCACTATTATTCGTAGCCTGGATTTTATTGGTTTTATGGCAGTCACCTGTTTTAACTGGATTTTATTTGCTAGTCTGTAAAGGCCTATGGTCAGAAACAATAAAGACTGTGTGTGTGTGTGTGTGTGAACTGAGAGATACGAGGACTAGAAGATTCCCATGTCCCTAGCAGTACTGCGGGCTATGCCAGGGTGGAGGGTTTTTACTGGGTCTTTCCAAGTGCCTGTTGGCTCGCAAGGGGCAGGTGGCTGTTCTGATCCTGGCTCAGCTGTTCTATCCTTTGTGCCTCCTCCCCCCCCCCGGTTTCTCTCCAGACTCCACAGCAGAGCCCAAGAAGGCCCTCTACCAACATGTTCCAGTGCCCTCGAGTCCAGGGGAATCTTACTTCATGCTCGCCTTGGAGGTAGCACTGCTGGGGTTGGGGCAGCAGAGGTCCATGCCAGAGGGCCTCTACGCTCAGGACAAAGTGGTGCGCAGCGAGGAGCAGCTGATTGGTCTTCTGGAGGAGATGGACCTTGACGAGCGCTTGGTACCCGTACTCCGCAAGCAGGCAGCCTTGCTCTTGGACGGTAAGAAGGAAGGTGATGGTGGTTCTGATCTCTCTTGGAGATGAAAAGGTACCATCACCACCACCACCACCGAGGAGTTTGCCAAGGCCGGTTGATCTGCTCTTCAGCAGGGCAGGCATCCAAGGCTGCTCTGTAGGGTACAGGGGTGGGGAGCTCCTCTGGATCTGGAGAGGGCAAAGGTGATTGGTTCCCATTCCCATCATAACCCTCACTTTCATCTATTTATTCTAATAGGTGCAAGCTATAATTAATTAATATTAACACAACCAAGAAGCACATGCAGCAAGTTAGTAAGAGCTGCATCATCCTTGTCATCTTAGAATGGCAGAGCTGAGAAAAGACACTGTGGACCACTGAGTCCATCCCCTGTGGAGGAGGCACAGTGGGGAATCGAAGCCCCCAGCCTCTGTCTTCACAGCCAGAGACCTAAACCACTGAGCTATATACAGCAATTTAGACTGACTCCTACTGTTGTGAGTGCTGAACTGGTCCGGATCTTTCCTGCTCATTAAAGAAAAGAATTTTCTCATTATGGATAAACCCTGGCTGGAGCTCAGGTTGCCTTTTGTATTCTGTCACATTCCAAGATTTCTCCAGGGTTTTGACGTCCTCTGAATCCCCTTGAATGGGATATTAAGGGGCAAACGCGTGTGCGTGCCCTGAAGGAAAATGCTTTGCACACTACAAGTGAGAATGATATTCACCTACTACTTTGCCCAACCTATAGAAATCTTGAAGACCAGCACACTAAAAGTCCTGTCATCCTTGGTCATTGTATCTTGTAGCTGGATCTGATAAGTGGTCCAGTCCATCATCATCTCAACAGCTCTTGTAACATGGGGACTACTGTTTGGGATAAAATATGCTCCTTTTGCATGGATCTCTCCCCCCCCCCAAAAAAAAAAATAAAAAAGAAAAACCTGAATGCCCTCAATCAGGCAGCTAGTACAATGGGACTAGTGAAAGGAAATGCCATTCTAGCCCCTTGGTTTCCCGGTGTGATATCGGTGCAGTTGCCACCAGGTGACTTTTCTGCTTTGGTACGACAGTGTTGATTTGCGATGGCTCAACACCCTCATCCTTAAATCTAAAAGAAACTGCCACCTGGCTTCAAATCTGAGGAGCCACCAGGAGGAGAATGTGCCCTTTGAGATGTTTTCACTTCTGCCCACCAGAGGGGGAGGGATCAAGGCCTCACGTGAAGGGATTTTTTCATTTCATTTCAATTTTATTGCTTGTTTGCTGGTAGCCCATTTGTCTTTTCCAAGACTCAGGTCAATCTCACCCACAAACCACGCAGAAGCCCCCGGTCTTCTTGCTGGGAATCGTGGTTTGTCCTTCAGTCTCCTCTCCTCCCCCCCCAGCTGTTTATCTGGTCATATGTGTGTTGAAATCTCTTATGGCAGTGGTTCCCAACCTGGGGGCCAGGAGTCCTTTCGGGGGTCGAACGACCATTTCACAGGGGTCGCCATGAGCCAGTGAAGATAAAGGCACAAAGGGCTTAGGTCTGGAGGAGGAGGAGGGGAAGGAAGGGGTTGGGGAGAATGAGTTACAGCTTGATAGGTTGGAGGGGATGTCAGTCAATGGCACCGGAGGCTGTGATTGGCTGAGGGTTCCTGTAGAGGGAAGTTCTCTGTGGCACCTGTGGCAGTGGCTTGCCAAAGGGGGCTTGTGTCCTCTTCCATGCAGGGCAAGGGGTCATCACAACATGAGGAACTGTATTAAATGGTCGCGGCATTAGGAAGGATGGGAACCACAGCCTTATAGGATTATGCTTCTTCTTTTTTAACCCAACACTTTCCTCATTCTCCCAGGGGGTCCCTTCAGTGGCTTTGGGGAGGTCGTCTTCCGTGAGAGTGTCCCCATGCATACTTTTGCCCGCTACCTCTTCACGGCCATGTTGCCCTACGACTCCGAGCTGGCCTACCGCTTGGCACTGCGAGCCATGAGGTAAGGATATACCCCTCTCTTCTCATTCCGCCAGCCTTCTTGTGCCCCGTCCCCGTTCTAGCGCTTCTTCTGGCACAGCTGCAACTCCTCAACGTTTGCCATGTCGACACCTTCCCTGTCCCCTTCTCGACGCTGCCCGGGGGCCAGGAGTTGGAAGCTGTCCTTTTTTAGAAAGTGCTTCGCCACTGATCATGGCTTTCTATGTAATGAGGATGACGGTGTTGCCTTTGATAGCTAAGGTGACAGTAATGTGTTATTTCCCCTCTCTTTACTAAACACGGAATGTTTAATTGATCTTATTCATTGGTACATGTTAACAAATAGGATTTGAAATTTGTGATCTGTTACTTTATGTTTATTTTTTATTTATTTATTTATTTTAGAGTATTTTTACCCCACTTTTCTCCTTGGAAAAGAACCCAAGGCAGCTTATAGTAATGAGGGATAATATACAGTCTACAATTTAAGACATGTTCAAGTCTTTGAGAACAAGGAATTGGGGGACAGCTTACAGCATCAATAGACCACATTACATTAAAGCTACAAGGTTATAAGTAGTTATAAACATAAAGTCTATGTGAACCTATAGATTCATATGAAATACACATGGTAGTCCATCATTCAGGGAAAGCTTGCCTGAAGAGGAAGGTCTTTGCCTGTTTCCGGAAAGACAATAGAGATGAGGCACTCCTGGTCTCTAGTGGGAGGGAGTTCCAGAGTCCAGAAATGCTTTACACCAGTGTTTCCCAAGGGTGTCTAGGGGGAGTTTGATATTCTGTTCGATTTTGAACTGAAAAATAAGACCCACTCGGTGGCTCTGTTAACAACCTCCCTTCTCCTCTGGCAGAAATTCTGAGATGCAGCTGCTTACATTTCCTCTGTGGTAGAGGGTCTTATGAATGGAGCAATGTAACGTATTAGGCCCTGTGCAGGAAGGGTGGGCAGCTGCTTTTGGCACTGGTGCTGCAGAGGTATGTGGGGGAGGGTCCCCTGTTGCTCTGAGCAGCTCAGGACCTTTATCCTCCGAGAACATCTTAAAACTACAGTGCCGGGAGGGACCCTAAGGATCGTCACAGGTAGTCCTTGTCAAGGAGTCTTAGTGGGGAATTGAACTCTCAAACCTTTTGCTCCACAGCCAGAGACTCCCAAGCACCAAGCTCTCCAGCAGTTCTCATGTTCCAGTTCAAGTTATTTAAAGCAAAGTGTTCTGCTTATATACCGCCCCATACTACTACAAGTAGTCTCTGGGTGGTTTACAATTTTAATTACAGAGTGCAGGCTACACATTGCCCCCCCCCCCAGCAAGCTGGGTACTCATTTTACCGACCTCAGAAGGATGGAAGGCTGAGTGAACCTTGAGCCTGCTACCGGGGATTGAACCCCAGGTCGTGAGCACAGTTTTACCTGCAGTACAGGCATTTAACCTATTATATTTCTATGCCGCCCATCTGGCAGCTGAGGCCACTCTGGGCGCGGTTTACCACATGTGTGTGTACAAGACAGACAAAAGATAACTGAAAATAACAATAGGGACAAGAAGATAGCTCGAATTACATTAAAATACAATTAAATAACATCATGATAAAAATTCATTTTGGGGCAGAGAGAATAAAATCATTGTTGGTAGAATGCTGAGGTCACATATCAGCCTGTGGAAATGCCTGCCTGAATAACCAAGTTTTTAGCGCTCGTTTGAAGGAGCACAACAAGGGTGCCAGGCAAATGTCTGGAAGAAGATCATTCCAAAGGTTGGGGAGGGGTATCACCAAAAAAGACCTGATTCTTAATGTTTTTTCCTTGTGGGTGTAAGTGCCCTCAAACTCCCTGCTTGGGAGGACCAGGGATAGGATAAGAGGATAACTTCCCATTACGCCTAGTGACCTTACAAAAGGAATTAAGTGGTAACAAATGATGTAACCAGCAATGAGCATTGTAGCAAATTACTCTGGTGTCTTAGGATATGTGGGCGGGTGGGTGGGCGGGTGGGTGTGGCAGGAGATAGTGAGATTACAGCCAGTTTGAGACACTGCATAAATGTTACAAATTGCTTCTGCAAAGTAAACACTCAGGTTGAAGGTAATGGTCCCCTATTGGCAAGGAGAACATTAAGTCTAGCCCATTCCTGACTCTGATTTTACCTCACTGCCCGAGCTCTGTTTTCTCCAAAGATTGGCTTGAAGTCAGCCTCCTCCTCCTCCTCCTCCTCCTCCTCCTCTTGGTGTCCCCTCCTGCCGGCAGGTGAGCCTTGTATTTTTCCAAAACAGCAGCAGAGGTCTTTAGGGCAGCAGCTCCCAGAAGGTGCAGACAGCGCTGCAGTTCCAAAAAAAGGTAGCTTTTCCTAGCTCAGAACACGGCCGTCTAATCCTAGTTCTCCCATTTAATCTCGGCAGGCTCCCCGTCTTGGAGACAGTGCTGCCTGCCGGTGACATCCTGCACCAGAACCCCCTGGACTCCATGATGGCCAACCGCTTTCCCCGCTGGTTTACCCTTGGCCACCTGGAAACGCGGCAGTGCGAGCTCGCGTCAGCTATGCTGACCGCTGCTAAAGGTAGCCCCAGCCAAGGAGGGCAGGGATTGGGGAGCTACAGTCTCTTCCTCTCTGAAGGGAGAAGGCTGTCCTGGCTCAGGGCAGCCAGGCTTCATTAGGCCCTCTGGCTGTCTAATTCTGTGTGTCTCCCCCTCTGCACTTTTTTAGGTGACCCCAGTTGGCTCCGTATGGTCCTGGGCTCCATCCAGCAACACATTCATTCTCCAGCCTTGCTCTTCAAGTTGGCCCAAGATGCCTGCAAGACGGCCACGCCAGCCAACACACCTCCGGACACCACCTTGCTTAACATCTCTCTGGAGCTTGGCCTGCAGGTGAAGAGCCCGTGAGCAGCCTGTGCTCTCATCCAGCTGGGGAGGGAGTTCAAGTGAAAAGCCTTGTGCCGATTGCTCCTGGTTTTAGAATTGGGGTGTGTGTGGAGGGAGTGGATACCATAATTGGGCTGGGGATAGAATGCCATCTGGTGCAAGACAGAGAACATCAGGAAGGTGAACGTGCCCTGATATCAGGGGTAAAGCCGTGGCCCTGGCACCATCAGCATCTGTCTGGATCATTTGCAGATATCAGCCCTCATTGGGGAAGACTAGAGGTGCAAAATTTCAAGACATTTTTGAAGCCATATTGGGAGGTGGGGGAACTTTAGAAAACACTGAAAAAGATAGAGGCAAATGGTTCCCTCCCCCCACCGCTGAAAAAATCCTTGAAGTTTATTGAAACTTTACATCTCTCAGGAGCCCATGACACATACTAATTTTCAGCTGAGCCACATGGTTTGCTTAATGATGAGTCATTGTTCAGATAGCAGCTGACTTGAGCCCTGACCGCCCTTCCTAACTGGGGAAGCCAGATTATCGACAACATCCCAACTGAATCACAGGACCTAAGGAGTTCCCCCTTATGCTGTCATGAGCTGGCTTTGCATTCCCTATTGCCCTTTCCTAGGAAAAAAGAAAAGAAAGGCAGATGCAAAGTAGAGTTGGGAAGCCATTGTTGTTTCCAGCCACTGACGGGCAATAACATCGGAATTCACCTTCTGTTGCTTTCCCGTGACAAAACAGGGGGCATCTAGCCACAGTAGTTGGATTTATCTACACTCTCTCAAGTAGGAAAACCTGCAATGTGTGCAGCTATTTCCACCCTATCTGGGGATGGGGCAAGAACTAGGCTTTTCTTCAGACCTTCCGTGGTCCAGTCAAAGCTTGTGGGAGGGCAAAGGTGTTTAATGCCTGTGTTTCAGAGAATCCTGAACGAGAAAAGTGAATCCAGCGTTTTCTGTCCCATTTCCTACTGATACTCTGATACAGCTGGTGTAAGAAAACGATTCCCTATAAAAGTGGGCCATTTTTATCAGAAGCCAGGCTGTGCCACGCTCTTCTACTCTGTAGCCCAGCTGCATTCTAGGTTCTTGGCCCGGAGAAAGGCCTCTTGCTCACCCCTGCTCTCCCCACAGGTGATGAGGATGACGCTCAACACCATGACCTGGCGTCGCCGGGAAATGGTGCGCTGGCTCGTCAGCTGCGCCACTGAGATAGGTGAGTAGGCATGGCTGCACAGATGCAAGAGGTTGAAAAGGTTCCTTTTGGACTTCAGCTCCCAGGAGCTCCTGACCAGCTCGATCCTTTCACGGCCTGCCCAAAGAGATCGGCCCCAAAGACTGATTTTCCCAAATCCTGGCAGGGGGCAGGTTGTGCACCATGACCTCCAGCAAAAAAAAGCGTGATAGGCAATGTGTGCTATTGGACAGACACCTGTCCAGCTGGATGTCACGTTTGTGAGTGGCCACCCCTAGAGAGGCCTGGAAATCTACCACCAAGAAACCTGCCTTCTCAGTGGTGGCCACAACACTATGAAAGGTATTACCCTCAAATACAGTGGACCCTCATATAACAAGAGGTTTGTTTTAACAGAAAATCTGCTTAAAGGAAAACAATTCTGGAGATAGGGGGAAATCGCTTAACAGAATCGCCTATGGGGCGAATCCGTACAACATAAAAATGGTCGCGATTAGGGATTACTGTATATACTCGAGTATAAGCCTAGTTTTTCAGCCCTAATTTTGGGCTGAAAAAAGGGGTCCTTGGCTTATATTCGGGTCAATACTTTTAGCCACTGAGGCAAGTTTGGGTCAGTGGCTAAAAGTCATTTTAAACATTGTGCGCCACTTCTCCTGACCCCTCCATGCTTAAAATGACTTTTTTAAAAGTCATTTTAAAACAGTGTTTAAAACGACTTTTAGCCACCAAGTCAAGCACTTGCCTCGGTGGCTAAAAGTCATTTTAAACATCACACACACACCCAGCTCACAAAGGAGGAGTTGCCAGGCCCTGCTGCATTTCCCACCATAGGCTTATATGAGTTAACTAAATTTTTCCAGTTTTGCGGGTTTAAATTAGGGCCCCCGGCTTATACTCAGGTCAACTTATACTCGAGTATATACGGTACTCTGTTTTCAATGCATTCCTATGGGAAATTTATACAAAGGAAAATTTGCTTCATAGAATTTCATTTGGAATGGATTATTTGCTTTATACAAGGTACCACTGTATAGGCCAGGCTCCTTCAGGAAATGGGTAAAAATCATAGTAATGGAAGAGGGCTTTAGAAGTATCTTCAAACACTATTATTTTTACCCATTTCCTGAAAGTCAGGAGGAATGGATCCTGGCCTATATCTGAAGGTAATACACTTCATAGTGTTGTGGTAGTATCAGTGATAGTGTATCTTCCCCTCATGGACACTCGTGTAGGCCCATGAGTTGAACTATTAATTTTGAGGTGCTGTCCAGGTTTCCTTCTTTTTTTTTAACTACCTGGGATTTAAATGTTTTATTGGTTCTTTATTTATGTCCTTGTGGGTGGGATTGGGTATTTGTGTCTTAACTCTAGTGAGCACCCAGAGTAGTGCTTAGGCACTAGATGGGTTGGATATAAATGTAACTCAATCAGTCAGCCAGTTAAAACAGAGGAGGTTCCCAGGTGGGTCAGGCCTAAAGCCTGTCCATTCCAGCCTTCTGTTTCCATGGTGATAAACCATGTGCCTATTGGGTAGTGCCCAGACAAGCGGTGAGGGCTATAAGGCCTGTTTAGATTCTCCGCCTGCATGAAGACAATAATATCAGCTTCTGTTCTCTAGCTGTCATGACTCACAGCCATTCATAAGCTTGTTTGTCTTTAATGTTTCCATTGTTAAAGCGGCAGATATATTGGTGGCAACAAGTTTCATCGTTGAGCTCGGTGCTGCTGTAGGAAGCACAATGCTTCCTTGCCTTCTGTCTCTTGCGGCCCATTGGGTTCTAGTGTTGTGAATAGAAGAAGGGGTGGGGGTGAAGTTTTCCGCATTGTTTCTCACCAGCTTCTGCTTCTTCTCTTGGGCCGTGGTCTGCCTTTGTGGCATTTTGCGATTGCCCTCTGCTCTCTTTCCCCCCTTGGTTCTCTGCCCAGGTGTCCAGGCCCTGATGAACATCATGCAGAACTGGTACACTCTCTTCACCCCCATTGAGGCCACGACCATTGTGGCCGTCACGGGCACCACACACGCCACGCTGCTCAGGCTCAACCTGACCGCAGGGCAGCGGGACGAGCTGTGTAGCAGTGCCAGGACGCTGGCACTGCAGTGCGCCATGAAGGATCCGCAGAACTGTGCCCTGCCCGCCCTGACCCTCTGCGAGAAGAACCACACGGCCTTTGAGGCAGCCTACCAGATTGTGCTGGACTCGGCAGCCTCCGCCGGCATGGGCCACTCTCACCTCTTCACCGTGGCCCGGTACATGGAGCATCGCGGGCTGCCTCTGCGGGCTTACAAGCTGGCCACCCTGGCCTTCTCCCACCTCAGCATTGCCTTCAACCAGGACACCCACCCTGCCCTGAACGACGTCCTCTGGGCCTGCTCCCTTAGCCAGTCCCTGGGGAAGAGCGAGCTGGCCGCCATCGTCCCTCTGGTCATCAAGAGCGTGCAGTGTGCGCCGATGCTTTCTGACATCTTGCACCGCTGGAGCCTCCCTCCCCCGGCCCTTGCCTCACTGGGCGGGGGCCGCCGTGGAGCCGGGGGTGCCAGCGCTGGAGGGAAGCTCTTTGCCATGGACAAGGCCCCCCTCTGCCAACTCCTGGAGGCAGCCATGGCGGCCTACATCAGCACCACTCACTCTAGGCTCACTCACATCAGCCCCCGGCACTACGGCGAGTTCATTGAGTTCTTGGGCAAAGCCCGGGAGACGTTCCTCATGGCCCACGAAGGGCACCGGCGCTTCGGCCAGTTCCTCGACAACCTCAAACAGACCTACAAGGGCAAGAAGAAACTGATGCTGCTAGTCCGGGAGCGCTTTGGCTAGGCAGCGCTTTGGGGAGGGAGTGCTTTGGCTAAGGGAGGGGGAGGGGAGGCCAGGCAGCCTCCCTCTCCCCCTGTGATCGGAAGCACTTTTGGCTGGGAAAAAGCGAGGCAACGAGATCTGTTTCCCTTTGGCAGGTGGGGAAGCATGAAGGGCCCAGGTGGACCTGGATTTTCGCCTAGCTTCCAAAATCCTCTGCCTGCACCTCTGAGAGGCAACCAAGATGTCTTTTTGGTGGCGATGCTCCGGTACTGTGAAACTCCTCAGCTGTGGGGCAGGTGATCCAGGGCTGCAACACCCGGATCAACCACAGACTCTGTTCAACTTTGAAGCTCCAGCCCCTGTTGTTGCCTTGGCAGGGAAGGAACTTGGGCTCCGGTTTTGTTGGTTGTAGGAGTTGCCGATTTCAGTATTAACCTGCAGGATGGTAACAGGAAACCCCCCTCCCATTGTTTGAAGGTTCCACGACCTGATCGGGTCTTACAGAGGGTGGGGAATCCCGCCTTAGGGAACTTCACAGCTGCTGCTCCAATCCTGTGTTTCAAAGCCAGTGGTAGTGGGGTTGGGTTGGCCTCATATATGTAAGTCAGGGTGGGATGCATGGGTTTTAGACTTCCTCTTCCCTGCTTAGTCGCCCACAAGCTGTCTCTACCTCCCAGCTTTCCATGGACCCAAGTCCCCTTGTGTCTGCAGTACCAAACCTGTGTTGAAGTCTGTGCGTTTGACATGAGCTGTCACCCCTGCCCCTGCTCCACCCCCGGGAAGATTAGGGCACCCCACCAAGTTTGGATCCTTCCTTGCACTGACAGCATTTCACCTATTGGAAGCCCCTGGTGCAGAGTTCCTATTCCCAGAGGGAAGCCCTCCTCACTGGCTGGGCTGCCTTGGCATAAAATGTCCTCACACCAGAGTTACATAATGGAGCCATGTCCTACCACTAGCCATGGCTGGTGGTAGTAAATGAGATCCTGGGTGGGTTTTTTTTTTTGGGGGGGGGGTGTTATAAATTCTGTGAAGGGTTCAGATGGATCAGATGCACTGAGCCAGTAGCTCGTTGTGTCTTGGGTGAAATGGTACATCTGGGAGAGACCTCAAGGGCCGTGTGCCTCATCCTCATTCCCGTTGTACTCTCACACACGTCCCACACACAAACACACGTTATGTCCACTGACATAATGCCAAACATTTGCCCCAAGCAAATGGGCTTCTGCGTTGAGATGGGCAGGCTTCTTTTCCGTTTGGGGACCATTCTTTCCTCCCTTATTGTCTCAGGCATGTTTCCCTGCCTTGTCATGAAAAGCCTCCTCACCAATCCATCAGCGTTCCAACTTTCCCTTAGCTGTGCTAATGGGTCACCAGTTGACTACAGACCCTAAGAGGGAGCCACTGCCCTGTTCTGCCGTCTTCCCTCCCTTCCTCTTGAACCCGCTTTCCAGCTGATTCCCCTCAGACTCCTAGAACTGAAGGATTCCACGCTCTGTGTCTCCTCCAGAATTGAAACCCTGGAGTTGCTGGTGGAAAAACAAGGTCATACCTCATACCGCCTCTCGTTCTTTCACCCCAGGGCAGCCCTGCTAAGGGGCTGGGCCTACTTGTGATGTTTCACCACCACCCCTCAGGTGCCTGTGCTGTCTGAGGGCGCACATTCAAGAAGCGAAACCCCGCTCCCCAGTTATTCCTTGGCAGGGTCTCAGAGTGAGTCCTGTGGATCACATTCTACTTTCGGGGCACCCCTCAGAGCTTCCTGCCCTAGGGCGCTGCTGCTCGCACAGCCATCCTGGCCCTGTATTAAGAGACTAACCTTTCCTGTGGGGGTGGGGTGGGGGGATTTCCAAGTGGCCACAGGTGGGGCACTAAATGACATTTCCTGAAGCATCCTGCTCCAGAATCACATTTTTTTTTCTGCTGGATAAAAAAAAATCTACTCAGGAACAAACCACAACAAGCTCATGCTACTATGATTAGATTATTGTGAAGACAAGATAATGTTTAAAAAGTTAATATATATGAAGAGGCGAAGGTGCCTGGAAGGCACTTTTTTTTTTTTGTGCGCGTGGGGCCAGGGGGTCCTGCCCTTTGCGCTGCTCCCTTTGGCCCTTAGTGTTGGTGGAGATGTTGGTTTGTTGCACAGCTCCACTCTGGAGCCAGCTAGTGAATTAGTTTAAAAAGTTTTTGGGGCGGTTTATTTCTTTGATTCTCTGTATTAAGAAGAAGAAAAATCCTGTAATTTTGTAATTTTTTTCTATTTATTGAATCCTTTATTGTATTCTTTTGTAAAGGTTTACCATAAACCACAACATTTGGGGTTTTTTTTTTTTTGGCTTCTCTTTCGGACATGCTGTGTGGGTTTTTTGTTTTCCTTGCTTCTTTGTTTTCTTACAAAGAGCCCTGAATGAATTTTGCTCTTCTGGAGGAGTTCATGCCAAGTCTCTTGATCCCTGCAAAGACACGATGATGCTACCTTTTCCCAAAAGGCCATTCCAGGCTACACTCCCTGCTTGATCATTGACGGTGGGCTGGCATTTTAAAGAAAATACTGGTTTTTGTGTAAGCCTGAATGCTCACCGCGTTCCACAACCAAAGGGATAAACGGAAAATGGAAGAATTCATTCTGAGAATTGTGATACAAATTCAATGTTATTCTCACCTACTGAATTAAGAAGCACCTCCAAAATTAGTTGTTAATCAACAGTTCCCTGCTCAGAAGTGTCAGACACTTTAAAATGTATACATTGAGGTAAGATATTAGAGGCACATGCTTTTGCAAAAAAAAAAAAAAAAAAACTTTACAAATAGTTAATTGGAAACTTTTTTTGCAGGTTTTTAAATATATATATATATAGCAGACTGGAAAAGACTTGCAGTTGAGTGCATGGAGAACTGAAATAGACAAGAAAAAGATACGATACACAGAGGTGTTTGCCAGTTTAGATGGTGTTGCTGAACCGATTCTTATCATAGAAACATAAAGAAATTGCTCCCAGCAAATGCTTTGTAGATGATGTGTCCCAAGATTTTGGGATACCTGTTGTCCAAAGGACACATCGCCCCCATCAACATCTCTATGTGAATTCTAATTATCAGGGACATTCTTCAGCGCTAGGCAGTCACCCACTAGAGCTTTTCAGGATGCCTTCTCTGATTCAGCACTGCTCCAGGGCACTGAGGAAAATCAAAATGGCAGCCACTTGGTGCTGATCAGAGAGCTGCTGACTGCTATGAGATGAAACCATCTGGAACATGCCAGCATAGAGGGGGATGCACCAGAAGACTCTCCCCTTGTATCTGCAACTAGCTGCATGTGATTAATTCAGTCTACTGGGACTGTCAAGCTTTGTGTGATGCAAACCGCCTCAGGCTGCTGGATTTTACTTTTTGCCCTCATGGTAGGACAGCATCCTCCAAGTCATCCTAGGGCAGTCGTGGCGAACCTTTGGCACTCCAGATGTTTTGGACCACAACTCCCAGAATTCTAAGCCTGTATTGCCAATGAGAAAGGGCTGTGGGAGTTGTGGTCTAAAACATCTGAACTGCTGAAGGTTTGCCATCACTGCCCTAGGGCATTGGGCCAGAGGAGGGCATGTAGTTAGCTTGCCTGGAACACACACACTTCTTTTGTGTCTTACCGGAGGGGACCAGCCACTCACATCACCAGCCAGCATCTCCCTGAAATACGATCCAAGCATAACAGCCACTGTTATCAGCCTCCAGGCACACCAATGGCTGGCCATTTTGAAAAGCCTTGGCCTATGTCTGAAATAAGTATGAGGTATAGTCTGTCCTGGGCTGAAAACTCTACAGTTATAATAGCACCCTTATGAGAAACTGCAGCAATGCTAGTCTGAGAATTTATTTCTAGGCCACATACGAGAGTAGTCCTGAACCGCAGCTAAGAAGCAAGAAGTGGGCAGCGTTGTGATTTTGTAGCTTTTTTTTTTTTTTTTTGAGAATTGTGAGGGGTTGTTGCCCATATATGCTCATCTACACTTCTGGTAGCAACGAGCTAGAACCATCCAAGTAGCTTCTTCAGTCTGAAGAAGTGGATGAATAGCAAAACATTTCGATCCCACAAGAAGTCTTGTGGGTCTTGAAGTTCTTCGTTTGAAGTTGACCTCAACATCTTTTGCTTTGTTTTGTTTTTGGTGGGGTAGATCTGTTCAGTGACGTATCTCTTGAAGGGCAAGATTTCCTAAGTACAGAGAAGGATGCATTTCCTCTGTAGTATTTCATACCCTCTATGACAGGCGTACCCAAACTTCGGCCCTGCAGATGTTTTGGATCACAACTCCCAGAATTCCAAGCCTGTATTTCCAATGGCAAAGGACTGTGGGAGTTGTGGTCCAAAACATCTGCAGGGCCGAAGTTTGGGCATGCCTGCTCTATGAGATATGTGCTGCTATGCTCCCCACCAATCATACCACGGTAAAGCTTGTTGCATATCAGTTATTGAATAGAAAAAGTAGCTGTATTGGCTCCAAGCTAGGGAAAGAGATCACGTTTCATATTATGGCAATGGTACCAAAAATTATGATCCCATTTTAAAAAAAAAATTAAAAACACAACATAGTATAAGAGAGGCTTTGTCCTGCATCCTGACAGGTTGCCTTCCAAAGTTGGGGTCACTGGCAGGTGGAAATGCCTAACATGCTCAGCCAGAGGAGTGCTCAACCAGAAATAGACTAGTTCATGGTAAGAACATAAGAAGAGCCGTGCTGGATCAGGCCAAAGGCCCATCTAGTCCAGCTTCCTGTATCTCACAGTGGCCCCATCAGATGCGCCTGGGAGCTCATGAGACTAGATATTAGTCTCCTGATACCACTCTCCTGCATCTGGTTCTTGAAGAACTCCAGTTTTAAGCCTGGAGATTACACATCTCCATCATGGTTTGTAATCTGTGATGGAGTTTTCCTCCAGGAATCTGTCCAATCCCCTTTTGAAGGCATCCAGGCCAGATGCCATCACCACATCCTGTGGCAGGGAGTTCCACAGACAAGCAGGAGCCTACCCCAAATCCCAAGTTTCAAAAGGCCGTCTGGTCAAGCCGGGCCAGGTACGTCAGTGGCAAGCAGGGAGAGTCTGTGAATCACAAGCTGGCAATCCACCATCAGAGTCCAGGAGCAAAGCAGATCTCACGTGATGCTCAATCGCAAGCCCTCGGCCTGCTGAGGAAGGACTTGAGCTGTAGGGTTTGGCCTCTGTCTCTCCACTGAAGGACTTCCTATTCCAGAACGCTCTCTCTTTGGAACCTACTTCACCTCATAGCTTCCCTCGTGGCTTGTCTCTTCAGCTACTCTTGTGACTGGGTGGAGGTCTATCTCCCTCCTGGGACTCAGTCCCTCGGTTGCTGTCTCAGTTTTCAGCCTCCTCCAAGGGTCTGGGGCCTGTAGGAGTCCACAGACCCCTCCTAAGATTCAGTTCCAGCACCTCTGGCTTCGGGACAATGGGAGGGGTGCCTCTGACAGGGGCAAGACATTTATGTCAACAAAACAGGAGATTAAATTGAGGTAGACCACGAAGCTCCGGCTGACGTCTTTAAGGCTATTGCCATGCTCTTTATATTTCTGTCATAAAAATCTGCAGGGAGATTTTACAGCAAAAAAAAAACTAAGCAAGCATATAAACAGAGGTACTATCACACCTTCGGGACTGACAGATTTATATCAGTGTGCCACAGTACTTTAGTGTTTGTTTTGTGTTTGTTCATGTCGGAATAGACAACATAGCTTCTTAGAAGAATTGGCTACATGCTTTGGGGGGTGGCTGGGTAAGTCAAGCTTTTGTCTGCACTGAGATACTGCAGAATGACACTTTGACACCACTGGGTCACCTGAAACGTCAATCTGCCTTGCTAGTGGTCTGTGTTTCTCAGATCTGGCCCACTTTCTGAACCATTTGCTGCCTCCCCAATCCCACTGTAGGTTCAGCACTGAACTCAGCACCGTGTATGCCCTTTACAAAGCAGAGGTGGCTATTAAACTCAAGGTTGGATTACAACGCTGCAAAGAACGACAAAACTTAGCCATAGGTTTCACATGGAAATAATGATCATGCTAGAATCCTATTAATGTACTTAGATCTGCTGATGCAAATCCATTGGTGTAAAACTCAGCAATGAATTGCCACTCCTTAAAAACTCGGTGTAGGCATTTGGTGTTACTGAACAGCTGTGTGATTTGGCATGCAATGACAGATGGTCAGGCCAATTCCCACTTTCTTAACTATTATTATTATTCATTATATTTATACCCCGGCCATCTGGCCACTCTGGGCGGCTTACAACAAGAGGGCAATACAATACCAAATAATAAAGTAAACACACAAAACCCAGTTAGTACAATACATCAACCACAAACAGCAAACAGACTGAAACTGTAATTGCTGAAACATCAAAACAAGACATGCTTATAATGCAAAATAGTGCCATACTTAATAATGCTTATAATGGACGGTTGGAATGCGAAAGTAGAGAACAAAGCTGAACCAAATGTTGTTGAAAAAAATGGCCTCGGGGACAGAAATGAAGCAGGCAAAACCAACAATCAATTTATTACAAATATGTAATGTTTTTCCAAGCAGACAGAGGGACATGTGAACAGAACCAGATGGTCAAGACAGAAATCACATAGAGAATGCAAGGAAATAGAGCTATTTTCTCCCTGTCAAAAGAAGACCCAAAAGTGGATTGTGGGATGGAGCATGAACTGTTAATACTGTAGGTAGCTTGGGTCCTTTTATGGAGAAAGGTGGGGGTAAAAATAATTTAAATAAATTAATATGCAATATTAGAGTATCAATGAGTACCCTGATCTATTTAAAGTCCATATAAGGAACAGAATTGCATTACGCAACTCAACTGACCATAGAGCGTTTATACACGACCCCTAAGCTCCGCAGCAAATGGCTGCAAGCTCCGGAGCTTAAAAATGTTTCCCCACCAGCTCCGGAGCTAACAGAAAATTAAGTGCGATCCCGCCCACCTAAGCGCGACCCAGCGCACCTTTCAAGTACCTGCTCTGGGAGAGTGAAAAATTTTGATGCGCAGAGTGCCGGGCTCTCCTCGCTTCTTTTTGTTGTTTTTCTTTTGCCTCCCGCCCCTTTAAGAGGAACCAGGAAGTGAACGGGGCTCGGAGCAATTTCCACCGGCACTCGGAGGTAAGAGTGCATTCTTTTCTCCCCCTTTTCTCCCTTTTTTTCTCCCTCCCCTCACGCAGACAGAACAAGGTACTGCGGAGGGGGTGGGAACGCAGGGAGAGTGACAAACCCTCAAGATCTCTGGTCCGAATTTAAGGGACCAGCGGATCTTAGGGGTCGTGTAAAAAGGCCCATAAATGAGAAGAACTGAAGTAAAACCAGAAATTATTTGGGAAGAATATAAAAAGACAATTCATGTAGTAAAAAGCAAAACAAATGCTGCTTATCTACTCCCCCACATTGTTTAAAGCACAGTCTGGGAGATTTTACCAACCTTGGATGAATGGAAGGCTAAGTGAACCTTGAGCCAGCTACCAGGTTGTGAGCAGAGTTACAGTACAGCAGTCTAACCACTGTGCCATGAGGCTCTTCAACGAAGAAAAAAAGAAAAGAAAAATCTAAATGGATGATGGAAGATAACAAGTTGAAGAGGCTCAAAAGATTGGCTACCAGTACTGTACACATATGGGTAGGG